>JARJCX010000504.1:0-61607 GCA_029282285.1 Mycena rebaudengoi | reverse complement strand
TCTCTTGCGCGCAATGTGCGGGCGGCATGGGCGCCGGGATATTGTCCTACATCCACGCTAACCGAATCGTCGATCGCCCCCGAGATATTCTGGTGGATGTGAGTCTCGGTATATCGCTGGTGCTTAGCGCACTCTGATGCACGGCCTAGATTGGCTCATCGGGGGCGCCACAGCGGATGTGATGATTGCGGTAACAATGACCTTGGTTTTGAGAATGGAGATTCTCCCCGCTACCCGGGACCTCGTAAAAGGCATAGTACTTTTGATCCTCGAAACAAACACATTTTCGGGTAGGAGTTCACCATGATAGTTCTCGCGAGATACTTATTCGCGTCATTGAGCAATTACGGCTGTCGTCGACCTCCCTCTATTATTATTTCAAGGCAATCCCAGTAAGTTCTCGTCTTAAAAGTTTTTCGTACGAGACTCATTGTGCATGACATACTACATCTGTCCAACCATGGTGTTGCCGGGAATGTATGATCCGCTCAAATTCAAGTTTCCCCTACTTACTAACAGACGCGATGTCTTCCCCAGTTACGCGGACACGCTGCTCGCGACGTTGAACAACCGCGCGGTCGCCAAGCTCGTACCGTCGGCTTCGGTGCTCACAGTTTCAACAGGCTTCACCCTTCATTTCCCCACAAACTCCGTGTCGAAGCCGTCGGTGTCGCGGCCGTCCCAGAATCCAGAGGAGAGCTATATTGCCCCTAAGTTTAAATATTCTCCTTGAACCAATTAAAATTTGAATGACCGTCTACACTTCTTCTAACTTCCTGTTCTTGTGAATGTTGCGTCTCATCTTAAGTCCCTTCCAGGCGTACAGTAGGTAGGTACGGAACTTAGGATTTTCGAAATTTCGGGCACCTCCGGGAACTACCGAGGGTCGTTCAAAAACGTTCTTTCAACTTGAATCTGTTCTCAATAAACTCTGGCGTGATGAACGCAATATTTTTTCGTTTGAGTCGCTCAGTCAGCGACTTGTTGGTGACTTGTCATTAGTTGCTCGAGTCCCTGTTTGTCAGCTGCGTTGACAGCATTCGGGTCACGCGTTACTCGCCTGTCACTCCCGTACTCCCGCCATCTTGGATGAGCTACTTCTCGAACCAGTCTAGCCAGTCGCGGTTCCTTGCCATCTCTTCTCAAGCCGCCGCTGTCCAGCAGCCTGCCTCTGCTCCGCCGCCACCACAGTCCGCCCCTGCAGGACAACGCGCGCGCTCGACATCGAAGCATTTTTCTACCTCTGTCGACGCGCATCGGGACGCCGCCAGTGGCGACGGCGAAGAGGACGTGTATCCGCATCCAGACGTACACCCTCTGCGTAATACGTGCGTCCAATATGCACCGATTTTGACTGGAAATAAACTGTATCCACCAGATGGGTATTTTGGTTCCGCCAGCAGCGCGCGCCCGGAAACAAGATCATCAGTTACGAGGAGGGCATCAAACGCATATCAGCATTTAGCAGCGTGCGTGCTTTCTCTTACTTCTTCGACCAATACCTCAATGCCAACAGGTCGAGTCCTTCTGGTCGCTCCAGACGCACCTCGCGCCGCCGTCGCTGCTGACGCCAACGACAGACTACCTGCTCTTCCACGCGGGCGTCTCGCGCCCTGTGTGGGAGGACCCGCTCAATATAACCGGGCGGCAAATGGATCGTGCGCCTGCGCAAGGGCGTCGCCGATCGCGTCTGGGAAGGGCTCCTCTGCGCCGTCGTCGGCGACATGTTCGCCGACTGCCGCACCCCCGACGAGGACGGTGCGGGTGTGCGCGGGAACTGGGAGGACGGCAGCGACGCGGGAGAGGACGGCTGGCCCGAGATCTGCGGGTGCACCATCAGCGTGCGCCAGAGCGAGGACATCATCTCGTTGTGGAATCGCGTCGACCAGGACGTCCGCGTGCGCGAGCGCATACGCGACACGCTGCGCCAGGTGCTCAACATCCCCGCGTCGACGATCATGGAGTACAAGTCCAATAATGGTGCGCTTTATTTCCTTAAATAAGACACGCTGCTGACATCGTGCCCAGACTCGATGCAAGACAAGAGCAGCTTCCGAAATTCCGCCATCGACCGCACGCCGCTCGCCACTGCGTAGTTCGGCGACATTGGTACTCTATGGGTTGCCTTCTTGTTGGAGCAAGTGCGTCGTCGATATCATCTGTGAAGCGCAGCAGGGGAAAACATGAATGTATACCGAGTCTATCGATTTCTTGGAAGCCCACATTTATTCCGTGCATGAGACGAACGACATCGTAACGGAATGAATGACGGTACGACTGCGGAGGATGATTTTTACTTCCGGAAGTGTGGAGTTAACGTTCTGGGAATTGAGCAGGAAGCGGCAAGCATTTATCTTCCCCTTCAAGTCCGGTTATTTCCACACGCGGCGAAATCGCCAATTCGAGATGGGATGTGGTGCACGGCGCACGGTTGCTTGGTCTAAGCGCTTGGATAACATTGAAAGCAACAAGCTGGGGTTCGACTCCCGTGTCCCGATTCGCAATTTGGGTTCAGATTTTTATTCCGAAGCCACTTCCCGTTTTTCTTGCTTTCTTTTTCTTCGCGAACCGAATCTATCGATTTCTGGCAAGCCCACATTTATTCCATGGGTGAGAAGATGATGGAAGTAACGGTGATAATAGGTGGACTATACCGGCCTTCGTAGCCGGAGGAGGCACACATGTCACCTAGTTCAACATGCCCCCCTCCCCCCCATGAAATCCGGGAGTTTATTCAAGACAGAACAAGTGCAAGCAGTGCAAGAAATGGGATGTGGTGCAAGGTGCACGGTTGCTTGCTATGCTGGGCAACAAGCCTGCGTTCGACTCCCCGCGTCCCAATTATTAGGTGGAATTCCTTCTTTTATTCCTTGGCAGAAGATTTTTTTTTCCCTCTTCGCGTCAAAATCGGGAGATGAAATAGATTGATTGTGAATTTGGTCAGGTTAGACGCCGGCCTCTGCATACCTGAGTCCTACATAGCGCGCAATGCTCAACGCAGAACACACTCTAAACACGTGTCAATGTCAAGTTGAAGTTCGATTCCATTTTTTTGAGCACTATCTGAGGTTTACCTGCTCGTCTTCTGTATCTCTTAAAAGTTTATTTCCACTTCCTGAAATGAGCCACATCCAGGTCTTTACTTTTCATCTTATTATTATCCGATTCATGGGGAGGGGATTCATGTATTGCCGGTTTGTAGCAATCTAAGATCAAGTATGAATGATTTTTTTGTTACGCAAAAGAGACCCTACTAGGTAATACCAGAGCCGATAACAAAAGGGTCAAGAAGATGATAATAACATGAAGTTCTTCCACCTGATCGAACTTCAAAGCCCATTCTTCCCAACTTCTCTTCGATAGAATAATTCACCACCTTCGCCCATCATAGGAACTTTGGGGGGAAGGTGACGATGGCGGGGGTGGCCTGGGCAGGGCCAACCGTGATGTGGGCGGGAGCGAAGGAGGGGGGGAAGGTGACGTGGGCAGGGTCCGCCGTGATGTGGGCGAGACCGATGGTGTCGTGGGCGACGCCGATGGTGTCATGTGCGGGATGTGCGGCACCGATGGTGTCGTGTGCGGCGTTTATAGCGGCCCCGTTGGCTATGGATGCAAGGCCAACGGTGACAGTGACGAATTTGAGGAAAGAGTTCATGATGCGCAGAGATAGGGTGTGATTGGTTGAACCTGTAGTGAAATTCAGTTGAAGCTTGAGGGTGGAACTGGTTGGGTGGGTTCTTTTATACTTTCGAGAGCTGTGCCGGTGAGCAAAAGGAATGCGTTCGGCGACCAATGACGTTGCAGGAACGTGCCCAAGTTGTATTTGTACAGCCAAGACCGGAACTTTTGTTGCGACTGAGCGTGAGCCGCGTGGTTCAAACCCTCTGGAGATTCATAAATTGCGTCTTACACATCCTGCGGACAACCTGCGGAGCGCCCAGATTACGAGTACTTATGTAATAAGGATCGTCTCTTTCATATCTCGGGGGACCTTAATTCGGGTCAGTGACAAAAAACTGTGAGGTACTTTTTAGTGGCTGTGTGAAGTCGTGTTTATCGCTTTATTAGAAAAAAACCTAGTGAATTTAGTGGCTGAGTATTGTACATGTTTACGTAATCGGGGAAAAATACCCCCTACTCGGTGAAAAATAACAACATGCGCAAACAATGTAAATTTTTTTTTCATCGCATTCGGAATGATCCGACAGATTTTTGCGTCACGTTACGCGGGCATGAGTTTACGGCCGCTCGACGTCTAGAAAGACTTGTGCAGCACATTTTTATGATTGTCCACTACCTCGCCGTGTGTTCGCGTGCACATCTCCATTTTATGCTGACTAAACTCGCTTCGGCCTAGGGCTGTTCGCCGTGCCCGTGACGGGCACGGCCGTCGTTTCGACGGGTGAGTGACGGGCCTGAACCATTACCCAACGGTCCGTCGAGTGGTTGAAAAATTCCTCGACGGACGGGACGGGTGACGGGACGGCCGTCACGGCCAACGGAACGGGCTCGGGCTCGGTTCTGCGAAAGTTAATGCAGATGATAAGTAGAGCAGAAAGATGCTTTAATTCACCTCAAAGTTGCAGTTGAATCAAAAGCTTTGAGGAAGTCGAAATTCTGCATCAACTAGAGCTGAAATTTACGTTTCTGGCTCCAGGAAAGCAGGCCAGCAAGCAAAATGGGACCATTATCACACTCTGTGTGTATTTGAAGTGCCACCTCGATCGGGAAATAATAGAATATAACTTATCAAGTTGAAGCAAGAGTTGAAAATCATATGTGAGATGAACCAGATATGGTAATTGATCACCAATCTCGCGGAGAGGCCCAAGAAAGGACAGTATGAGAGAGCTCATGTCTAGCAACCGGTGTGCGAACTTTAGTAGGCAGGGAGCCCATTTTGACGCCAAAATCGCCAAATATGTGCGAAGATTTCTATGGTTTTTACGGCCAGACCCGACGCCCGTCAACAACGGTCAACGGCCGTCATTTCGACAGCCGTCAGCTCACCAATCCGTCCCGTCATTTATTTTTTCCAACCACCGACGGAACGGGTCGGATACCCGTCGCACGGAACCCGTTGAACAGGCGCGACGGGCACGGCGCACAGCCCTACTTCGGCCATATTCGCGCAACTATTGCGAGGCGGAGAACACGCACGCAGGCAGAGGTCCGGCGCATCATTGACACAGTGAACGCAACGGGCCAGCAATCCATAAATAAAACATTCATTCAGGTGTGGGTGTCCATCCAGAGTATTCTAATCACGCTCAACTACAGCCTTGGTAGCGCCGTTGGTAGCGCAATGACGGAGAAGCCTACATAGACTGCTGTATTTTTAGGTACTGTCCTCGTCAATTTCGACCCCCATCTGACGCTTTCTCAAGTCATTTAAACAGAAAATAACAGTAAATTCAAATGGAATCTAGGATAAATTATTTTTGTCTAATGCATTTACCCGTTCCATTAGAAATAACTCTAATGAAATTAGTGACTGTACAATTGCTCTTGTTTACCTACTCGGGGAAAAATAGGAGTTACTCGGTGAAAACCAACAAAAAGGTTTTTGTTCTACTCAGCCGAGGTCCCCTGTTCGGCATTTTCCGTCTTTCGCTCCTCTCCATCACTGTTCCATTGCCTTGATGAGCATTAATGAACATACCTTTGTCTGAGTGCTGTCCAAAAAGATGAGAGACTCCATAACCAACTTGACCACTGGCATGACCTTTGAATCTGGTTTCACTACTCTTTGAATCTATCCATGCTGCTCCTGGCTTGCTGTTAATTTGCCTACGCCGTCAACAGTGCTCCTATTATTGGCTTACGCGTATCCCGATCAGGCGACCGCTCCTTTCTGTCTTCGCTCCCTCCTATAAACTATCTCTCGGCTCCAAGCCTAACGGTGCGATATGGTACCACAACGGAATTTCTCGACTGGTTCCAGTTGCGAACCCGATGGTTTATTACATTTGCTACACCTGGGAAACACTGTGATCACTCAGCCTGAATACTTTGTTTGCGATCCGGACCTTAATGCATGATCATTTTATCCCATGCCCTGGTGAACCACTTCAATTTCATATATTCCAAAGAAAGAAAAAATTAAGTACGAGTTGCATGCCGGGCACCGCCACGGCCCTTTACCCCAAGTGCGAGAGATCTTGCACTGCGGCAAAAGTACTCTGCTTCAGGCTTAGTCCCGTGCGGGCTGCCAAGTGCAGAAGGATGGAATAAACGGAGCTAATGGTTGGAAATGGGGAATAGCTGTAGGCGCTGCTGCGAGCTCGTGAGAGTCGAAAATGTCGCAGGTATCAGAATGGGGATATACACGGTATAATCCGATGGATCGACATTAAGAGAACGAACAATGTGGAAGGAGAGAAGAAAATAGTGTTAAACTTCACGTTCGTGTTCAAACAAAGATATCGATAAACGACAGGCTTCTTGTACTCGTCTCACATTCGGTTTCTCCTCCATAAACTATCCGGCAGTTCAATTTCTCCGCATTCCGGGAATGGCTCGAGTCACGCACCCAAGGAATATCTCCGGCCTCGTATTTCCTCGCCGGTCGTTCCCATGCGGACGCTTTATCGAGATCCGACAGTGTGCGAAGCGGAACGACGACGCCCAGCTCGTAGTTATTCACCTTTTGTAGCAGCAAGTGAGATTAAACCCGGTCAAAAGTATCTGGAAGATACTTGGACGGACATTCAAGACAGGACTGGATGCGGAGCCGGAGAGGTTGCCCAGGCCGGGAACGTAAAGTTGTGGGAGCCGACGTACATCCATCCAGCGGCAGTTGGTTGATCATCCGAGGCGCGATTGGCGTTGTCCTTGGTTGGCGTTATGGTACCGATGATCATCTGAAAATAGTACGTCTCAATCCCGATCCACCTGGAGGAGGTCACGAATATTTCTACTCACTTTCGTGTGCATCAACGCAGGACCCGCGCGACTCCTCGAGTCGTAGAAGTGGGCCCGCGGGGGAAGTTCAGTTCTTAGCCTCCCACTTATCGCGCTTGCAGAATAACGAAGTCGCGCCCTACAATGCGAGGCAAGATGTTGAGTGTTTTTTATTTTATTCATTGCAGCGTCTGGGTACGGACCTTTCCGCTCGTGCTCTTGACGGTTTTCCACGTGGGGAACATCACCTTCACGCCCTTCGGGTAGTCGAGCTTCTTACGCTTGCCTTCACTGATATCAAGATGGGATTTGAGCGCCGTGGAAACCCCGGAGGCGGACAAGTAGAACTGGTTGAACCACTGGTTGTGTATGTGCCGATGCTTGAGCCCTGGCAATGTTCGAATTAATATGATAGAAGATAACGGAGCAAGTGGCCGTACCTGACATTCTATAACCAATTTTCCTGTTTTGCTGGCGGACAACCCCAAATTTTCGATCGCCCCGCATAAGGTGGGGGTGGCCCGTCCTGCTCGACGGTTAAATATCGGAATTAAGGAGCCAAAAAAATGCCACGTTTAATTTGCTTCCATCCCTCCCATTTACCGGCGGAGACTAGGAACGAGCTCCACCGTCACCATACTCCAGTCCCAGCGTCCAGAAAGTTCGGATATTAATTTGATCGGAATATCAGAGCGCTACGTGTCATTATCGTTAGTACATACTTCTGATAGAATACGCAGCCAATAACGGAGCCGAAGGCGAGGAGAAGAGAATAAATCAAATGCTGAAGTATGACCCTCACCGACTGTTCAGAAATGCCAACGCGGGGGCTACATTTGTCGCCACCAGCACCGATTCGAGGAGTGTCTCAAATCTTTCTTCAGGTTTGGCGGCACCGCTCGCGGTCTTTGACGTTTCTGGCCGCGGTGGGATTGCGGCCTAGAGTAGTCGATGTCGAACGTAGAGAGAAATCTTGGATAAATACCGACTTGAAAAAAGTGAGTAGGGGATAAATGAAGAGAAACCGTGTTTTTCGCGGCCGGGACTAACGACTTACGTTCTCTAATGAGTCCAATCAAGCGCCAGCAAATTAGCTGTGCTCACAACTACCCGAAAGCGCCCCGACTTGTAAATAAAAGCATGTACTACAGAACGAAAGGTGAGTAGCCGGGAACAAGATATAGCCGGATAGGCCAAACCTTCATGTGTTGGCAACGTTGGCGGCCCAACTTTGGGCATGTTTTGAACCCAGTTCGAATACGGTGTGTTGGCCGACATGCTGGGACATTTTCTTCGTTACCCGTTTGAGTGACCAGGATCACGGGCACGGAGGGGAGTCCAAAATGGCAGTACAGCCAATCGGGCTCAACGCCCAAAAGAAGACATCATGGCGAGCTTGAGTCTGAGCTCGGGGATCCAACTATATCTCCGAACTGAATCGCCTCGCGCCGTCTGCGCGGGGATTTGCGTTTGTATAGTTGCGGTCGGAAAAAAACGGGCATCGTAAAAGGTTGAGAGGCCAAGGGTACGGAGTTGGCAGATGCGGGAGGAGGGCGGAGAGACACAGCCGTTTTGTGTCGCGTTGCGTCTCGCCGTCATCGACGAACATGCGCTTGCGTCTGGCGAGGCGCTCAACCTCCATCTGCGCTCGATCTGGAGATCTGCGAGAGGAGTCGGGAGAGCGGGTTTGATCTGCGGCCACATTGGGATGTCGGGCGCCGCTGCCACTTGCTGTCGCGGGTTCCTGCGTTGAATTTGGGAGGCACAGGCACAGAAGAGGAGGTCTTGGAGATGGGCGCTACAGTAGATATCGGTTCTTCATCACTCTCTTCCTCTTCAGTGTCAGAAATGTCGACATTGTAGGGGGCTTGAGCGAGATTCCACTACGGCCGAGGTCCTGGATCTAGGTGAACTCCAGTGGCTTCCATTGTTTCTATGTAGCCACGTACGTTTCCGGAGCCATTGATTCACCACTGGCCAAGGAGGGAAGAGCTTGGATCTCTCAGTGTGTTAGTGACGCTGCAAGGGCAGGAGTGATCACATGACATGGACAATTTTTGGTGACGTAACGTGTTCTCATCTGCAACCGAAACTGAAGTTCTATTTTCAGGAGCACTGCTGGGCAGCCTAGACTGGGGTAACTATAAGGGGGTAATTTAAGGAAACTATTATATAGTACCGGAGATGAAGAAAAGGTGATAACAAGAGGGGAACCTAGGTACGGTGAGCTTGACGAGTGGGGGGAAAGACAAAGATATAAAATGACCGCGAGAGGTTGGACGCCAAAGAAATGTTTTCAACAGTTTTGCGAAGAGTGAAGCATCTTAGTAATGTCTAAATTCGGGCCGCACAGATGTATTTACGCATTCATCGTATACAAGATTTATTAAGACCAAGAGGTATTCCCCTCTGACCTATTGTACCGATCTGTATGGAGACAACCGAGGTCCAGCGTTACGATTTCCCCCCCCCCCAAGTTCGCGACCAATTCCACGGCATTCAGCCCCCCCTAGATTGCCAAAATTGTAGATCATCTGAGACGGGTCTAGATTTCGTCGATATGGCATCTATGGGGCCGCCTATTTGTCTAGACCTGGTCACTACCGAGACCGTCTGAGACGGGTCTATGTGTCACCAGCCGAGAGGTGGCTTAGCTGGCGTCTACAGCTGCCTGGCCACCTGGAAAACAGTGTCTCTCGTCAGCTAGGCACATCTGCCGTCCATGCCCGTCTAACTGCCTCACACGATCCAATACTAAGGGGCCGCTGAATGCAGTGCTTGCCTTTTATTTTACTTTACTTGTTACGCACAACATACCGCCATGCCCTTTAAAAATACCGTGCCCACACGTTCATAGCGCCTTTCCTCATGCCCCCTCCTCCTCGCACCGCTCCGCACCCCACGTCCGTTCCACTAGTTAATTATAGACACTATGTAGTTGTGCACATGGGCTCCAAAGGGCCCGCGCGCACGTTAAATGGAAAATTAAAAATTAAAAAATTAAAAAGAGATTCAGAAGATGACCTAAAATGGCAATTTGCTCCAAGTCGCCGCGAAAATCATCATCGCGCTCGCCCAAATTTTGTCGGATACTTCCACAAAACATGTTCTAACATTAGGTGCGCTCAGAGTAGACGTCCGCCGCCGGCCGCAGACGCAGAAGGTCATGTGCCGTGTCACAGTTGGTACTTATTTGGTTGTGTATTCCATTGGCCCGTAGCGAGCCGTAGCCGCCTCGTTATTGCTCTCGTTGTCTTGACTGCCCATATACCACTCTCGTTTGACCAGAATACATCACTCTCCCTCTAATATCATCGAATAATGCCCCCTACTCTACGAAGGAAAAAGCTCCCTCCGCTCCCATGGCCGCAAATGACGGCGCGTTAACTTGGACACTTCTCGAGCATCTTCAAAAGCCCGAGATTTTGTGGTTCTCTTTGGAAAAAATGATGCATCCCGCAGCGGCGATCTCTCACCCGGAGCCTTCATCTTCCCCTATCTGTGCTCCTTCTCCTCCTTGGGACATTGAAAACTCGCAATGTGCCCTTCCGGCCGATTCGGCTGTCATTTAATTACATACAGACTTATAACACACTCATTTCTTCACATATCTTGTTTACCAAGTCGTTTAATACTCCTTAATTTTTTTTAGCTCAACCCACGATGCGCTAGTAACTCTGCAGTTAATCTGATCCGCTTCTGCTCACCTTGATCATCTTGAATTCCCGTTCCAATGGCTGGTCCCCGGTCACCCCGATCCTGATGTTCCTCTGCGGGACCATGCAAACCTCCCAATGACACAGCTGACTCTGCTCCTTCACACATCCATCCAAGATTGTGAAGGATAATTGCAATAGTACTCACCGGCATGCCCGTTCATGATCTGCAACAGAGTTGATGTTTACACGAAGGTCGCGGAGACTCTGCCAGCGCCCCTTTAATGCCCCAATGCAGTGCTCCGAGCGAACACGGAGGTGTGATGAGGACGACCTTGTCGAAGCGCGCATTTTCCGGGATTAGGGAAGCTGGTCGTTTGTGAACAGGATGGTGCGTGCATTGAGAGTATATGCTGAATCGCCCCATGCAAATTCCTCCCCTTCAAACATAAATTCGGGATGCAGCACTGCGGCCGTGTTGCTCAAATGCAGCTGCGTCATGAATGGAGCCGGTAAATCCATGACAGTAGTCCTGAATTCGCAAGTTCGATGGGATATTTCCAATCTAAATGAGCAATGAGTCAGGATGAATAAACTTCCTGATTGCGCACCTGGACATTTAAACCATAATTTGCTTTCCGTGTATAATATGCATCGCCGTTGAGGCCAGGCTTGGCATACGGACAACAATAGTTCCATCATACATTATCCACCCTTCTCGCCACAGACCCCTAAAGCCCAGATGCTCATCCATCCACTGCTTTTCGTGCTCCTTTTTTCGGGTGTCAAAGGCCCGCACAAACATGTCGTGCAAAGACTTGATTGCTTCGAAGCAGCGATATGTGAAGGACTCGACCGAGCCCTCACTGATTCCAGCCATCCGTGCAATATCCTCAAGTGATGCAGCATTTCCGTAGTGACCCAGACGATACAGGGTAACAGCGAGCCTGCACACGACAGGGGTTTGGGGAATATTGGAGTTATTTGTGAAAAACCTTGTGATTCTTGACTGAGCTCCAGTATAAACTGTAAAAAACCATTGGGGAGACTCGAAGCATCCCTTGGAACCGCCCCATGGTCATCTGGATTTTCTGCATACACCAGCAAGATGTAGATTTCCAGATTTTGGGACAGGGGGGTCGACCGCGGAGGGTAACGAGTTGACTTAACAGCATCCAAAATGGCCATGTCAAGCTTCAACTGTGCACTTTTTCGAAGAAGGTCCTCCTCTGCATCATCCTCATCGTCCTCATCCTCATAATTGTCGCTGGCGAGAGCGAGCAGGTCACGGATAATCATGTGCTTTAGATATGATTTGGTAACTTGTGAATGGACAGTCTCTCGGCCCATTGGTGAAGTGGGGGGGGGGTGAAAGAAAGATTTGGGAGGCAGGTCGTGGCGAACCCGTTGTGCAGCACAAGGCATTATCTACACATGCTACGGTAAAATACGGTAAATAGACCCAAAAATGGATCGGTACAAATATTGTGACTTAATGTCACGGCACATGACCTTCTGCGTCTGCGGCCGCGGCGGACGTCTACTCTGAGCGCACCTATTGTCATATGCTAACGAAGATAATATACCACTAACTTTGAGCCCAAAGCTGCCTAATTTGGGCAGGATTTCGGTTTGACCCGGTACCCACGTGTCGAGCTCTCTGCGCAGTTTAACTTTAAGTTCTTCAAGATGCCGATCGCAGCCGGAAAGTCATCACATTGTGTGGGCTTGATCACACTTGCCTCCATCCTCGACGCGTCTTTTTTCCACTCCACTACCCTCCCCTGGCCCTCATACGCACGTCACAACCGTCCATACTCATCTAGTCGCCCTGCACCCCCAAATCGGAGTCCGCGCCATCTTCGTTACTTAGTTACTTCGCTTAGCGTGGCGAAAGTTCGTGACTTTGATGGGATTCTGTGAAAGTTCGTGAGTTCAGTTGGAAAGTTACAAGCTTTCTCATTTTGATGGCATCAATTCTGTATCCACATGCAACCTATTTCGAGCAGTTAGGGCAAGCGCAGCGCGCCCTAACTGCGGGTATTCACCGGTTAGGGCTCAGGTTAGAGGTTAGGGATGGGGTGTTAGGGTTGAGGGATATAAATTTCCGTGGGAATGAGAATAGATTGTGAAGGCTGCCTTGGTTGAAGTTACGAGCTTTCTCAGATATTGCCCAAAGTCACGAGCTTTCACACTTTCCCATCAAAGTCACGAACTTTCTCGCTTCTAAGCGAAGTAACTAAGTGACGAAGATGGGTACGACCCCCCAAATCGCGTTCCTTTTGATCCTCAAGCCTTTTTTTAGTCGCTTTAGCCACGATGATGAACGAATCAGAACGATGTCGTTCCTCCGTTTGAGCCCCTTCCTGCTTGTTACCTCAGCTGGGCCTACTACCCAGCCCCGAATCTGTCGTGCAACTCTGTCAAATCGACTAACTCGGCACTCTCAAACGGCCAATTGCGCAGTTCGCAATTTTTGAGTTGAACGCCATGAAAATCCGTTTCAGGACTCTCTGCTCCCCCCTGTGGGAAGGTGTAATACTAGTAAACACTTTACCACTCGCGCTAGTAAAGGTCGAACAACAAGTAAGTGGCCGGTGGACTAAGCACAAAGTGTCCGCGGTGTGCTCCATGTCTGCGACGCGGGGATACGCCGGGTAGTTAAAGATGGCACAGGGAATGTGATACGTTGGATAGGATTGGAAGAAGCTGTTTGAAGCCGTATTGATGTGCAAGTGAATTTATATCTCCTCTTTAAGGCGAGCTTCAAGGGAGTCGGTTCAACTGGATCCTTTCAGGAACCTGCAGCGGAGCGCCTAAAACGCGCTGAACGGAAGCGGTGAAGTAGCCTGCGACCGCGGTTGCGATTGCCGAGACACGCTTGAAGGCGTCTGTGGCACCAAGTTGGCTAACGATGGAGTGTTTCTTCTTCTTGCTTTAATGACTGTCGCTGATGAGCCAAAGACTGCACACAGGTAGTACTAGTCATACTCACAGAGAATCGACGTCCTAGATCGGCGAGCCTCGCTTCAATCCAAAGAAGTCGTGGAGAAATTTCCTCCATTACAAAAAGATGGTAAGCGTGAGTGTTGTCGACTCCATATTGATCAGCCACTGAGTTTAGCCCTGCGATTTTATTCGACTGTACAACAAATGTTACAAATAGGTCTCGCGTATCCACCCACAAGTCGCGTGTCATCTGCACCAAAGAAAAAGCGTGCGGCAGGGGAGTTTTAAATTTCATAATGTACAGTTGATGTATAGTATTCTCGAATCTCGTTAAAAAAGGTGTGTAAGATAAATATATGGTCGTTGTCGTTTCTAGTTCTAATATTATCATGCCTGGGAATTTTGGAACAGAGTGAATTATGCGGGAAACAAAATTGCGCTATACCGCGAATATGCAGAGGGTCAAGTTGATTGCGACAGTGACGAATACAGTGCATTTCTGGATCTATCTACTGCATTCGCTCGTTTCATTCTCATGCATCCTCGTCGTTCTCTCGGAGAATCTGCTGGGTATGTCGAACTGCATCCATCTTGCCATGTTATTAACTAATTTTCGGGAAGCCTGTTCGTAATGACCCGGGACGAACGAAATCAGGCCAAAGAGGCGGGCATAATGGGCATAAAATGTGGAGGCGGCATCCGTTGTGCCACGGGTAGGCCAAAATCAAGCCCAAGCTTCGACTGCGATGATTGGGCAAAGAAACCAAGTAGGGCTAAAATCTCCACGGCTTTCTGCGCAAAAATTGTGAGCTGGGGGAACATGTACATATTTGCGACCAGCCCAGTGCATTCTTTGAAATTGAGACTTCGGCAGGTTCTTGAGACATAGTAGGCCAAGGGCCGTCAAATCAGGTCAGGGCCATGGTTTCCTGGCTAAGCCAAGCCAAGCTCGGAGTCCGCAATGTGTAACATAACGGCTGCCAAATTACTGCCTTGGTCATTATAAATATGTGGCCAAAAAGATCATGGGAGTCCAAAACCTTCCAACATAAATATGCCGGTAGGCGTCCAGAAAAATTGATATTGTACAAGTGGAGGAACTGCGGTGCAATTCTGTGTAGGTTGAAGTTGAACGGTTCAACTTGAAATGCAATGCTCATCCGAGTCAGCACAATCTGTGGTACAGTGACAGCGTATACAGTGATACTGAAAGAATGGTCTGAAAGCCTTTCTGGGTGTTGAACTGTCGAAGAGAGCAGGTTGAACGGCGCGCCGCATCATTCACCAGTTACCATATCTGGAATGTTCCCGCCCGTTGAGCGCTACAGGTTGAGTACCCCACAAATGTCTGATCCGTTAGAACTCCAAAAGGTCCAGAGTCTCTCATAATTGCAATACCTGTCCAAATTTCCACAAGTAGATTTGGCCAGGGCGGTCTGAATTTCTCCCATCAAATTCAACCGTTTTAAAACCATGTACAAACGGTTTCCAAACCGTTTGGTCCAAACGGAAACAAAACGGTTAAAACCGTGTATAACCGTCTGCAAACGGAATGGCTGGAGCCTTACTGCATTTCATTACCCGAATGGCACATTTTCAGGTGCACGTTAGCTCGGCGAACAAGTAACAGCAAATCTCGAATATTATTGAGCTACAAGACATAAGTACGTCAACCTCAATACCTACCAAATCCCTCGCTATGCCATCTGTTGTTACTCCGGGACACTGATAGGACCAACCGACCGTCTGAGCGCGAGCAAAAACTCTAAAAATAAAAAGGTCTGATGCGGCTGCAGGAGGAAGGAAGGTAAAATGAAGAATAAGATGGAGAGGAAGTTCAAGCGAAGCTCTGTGCTGGCTCAAACCGACAAAAAGAAACGACGACGAGGGGCCAAGCAACGAAGCGGTGACGAGGGCAACAAATACGCGAGGGCGAGGCGAGACTCAACGGCAACGACGAGGGCCGAGAGCGAGGACAACGAGGGAGATAAAGGAAATGAGGGAATACGATTCTCTTCTGTTCTATAGGTAGGCACAGCACAATTTATATACTGAGGTATGTTGAAAAACGGGGAATTTGGAAACAAATGGATAAGAAAGGGGAAAATGAGTAATATAAAAAGTCGAAGCGAAGCGCCGGGCACGGGGATGTGTCGGGGCATGGAAATACAGCTAGAATGACACCAGGAATGCGCTGAATTAAAAGAATGGGGAATATATCCAAATTAGGTGGTGAGGACGTAGTGTGATCGGAATTGGGCATAGTACGTGCGTAGCAATGAGCGGTGCTCATCAAAATCAAGCTTCAACCATCGGCAAATCTTCCCTCCTATCTTGCTATTGAATCCGGTTGTTGATTCAACTACAACTCCGCACGTTCCGAAAGGGGACCTAGTGGAAAAATATATAATCCTGAGTATTATCCTTTTAGTAATGGGTTAACGCATGGTTGGATTGACGCAATTTGGAACACACCTCGGTTTTGTTCTTGCCTTCCAATTGGCTGCCTTCCCATTGGCTCCCGATTGACACCGTTCCCATCTTCGTGGTTTGGGGCCAGGATATATGGTGGAAAGTTCGCGATCCCGACCTTCTGCGCGCCATACATCATTTCGTGAGAGCGGCTGCCGCGACACAGAGAGACGCAGGTGACGCCATTGCCGTGGATTGCCAGGGGGACAATTATATCTGGCAGTTCGACTACTATGGTCTCGAGATAAATCTCGCTCTTGAGATCCACAAATTTCCCTGGAATGCACTCTCCGAGTCGTTTAGTTGGGCTCCGCCACTTTGGGACAAGCTGTGACTCGCCTATAGAATGCACTGGTCAGGACGATCGATCGATGAATGAGTATGAATGCATACCCCAAGGTTTGAGTGTTCGCAGATTGCTATCCAGATACCCCAACTTTTTCTGTGTTTCTTCTATCTCCCCCCCCCCACGTGGAATCCCGAAGGAATATCCATCCATTACGCTCCAGAAACATGGTTGAAACGAGGAGCTCGATGACCGCATGGCCGACGGCGGTACTCAGAAGTATCGCAAAGGCAGCGCCAACGTTGTTCCTGGAAGTAAGAAGCAAAATAAAAAATAAGACGAGTCCCGCGACGAGGATACCACCAGCCGCAATGCGAATGGGGCGAACAACAGGGTTGTTGTAGAGACCTGCCCAATCTCGGCGAGGGTGGCTAGGAAGGCTTATCATTTCACCTCCAATGATCATCAGAGGTGGGCATCCGATGGATGTGTTTTCAAACGGTGGAGCAACAGGTAAGGCGGTGACGATTGGTTGAAGTCGTTCGTTTCCGGGATTTGGCTGTAGGGGCCGTCCTAGCCAGGAGACGGATCTATCCTCGAAATGGCGCAAATCGCCGCCAGGCTTGCGGCGTTGTAAAATCCCTGGTTCAGCTCAAGCATCCAGGCGAGGTCGTTCCATCCACCGTGTCCAAGATCTTCGAGATGAGCGCGGCGCGGAAGCAAGCCATTCAAGGCCCTTCCAAGATACTCGTGATCCTCGAAACTGCCCACTTCATCGCGCCGTATTGCTTCCACCACAAGCGCATGAATGGCTACTTGCCAGGTAACTGCTCCAGAATTGACACTATTCTGGTAAATGGCATATCTAGACGGATGATGAGTCAACCTTCGCCTTGATAATGACCGATATACTCACAGATGCCATTGGTTATCGAGCGCAGCTTGCTTTTGGACGGCTTCTCTAAAGACATAGCCGGACATTGGGAAGATCCTGGCTTCTCCTGTCGTCTCCAGTGTAAGCTGTAGAACGTTTTGTGCATGGAGGATCTCGGGAATAGTCCAAATGCGTTCGGCCCAGGGGCAGCTGAGAGAGGTGTGGTTGCAACCTGCATTGGCGCAAAACACTACCACTTGGGCTGCGTAACGGAATATATCTGCAAGGCGTCCCAGTTCCTTCATGCGCTGTGACTCTATTTCTTTGTCGCGTTGTGACTTTACTTCGGAAGTGTCGCGCTCGTTGGATAGGCGAACGTCGGATAAGCAGAATTCATCGAGCCACACATATTCAACCCTATCTCCCGAGTGAGTAGAGCAATAGAGCTTCAATAAGTACTCGCAGATTTTCTGCTTATCGAGCAATTGCTTCCGTCTGTCGGACGGCGGTGGTCCCGGTTTGAACTTGGCCTCCTCGGCAAGCCGTTTGGCGCTTTCCATGGGGTAGCTTATAGCCGTGTAACCCATGGCTTTAATGGCCTCAGAAAATAGGACCTGCTTGTGAGATAATAACTTCCTATCTTTGACGACGACCTCCAAGATCCAGGTTGGCGTGTAGCCTGTTGGGCTGTACTGGGAGCCGGCCTTACGCGTCGTCACGGACAAAACCGCCGCCGGAGTATCTGCGTACTCGCGTTTCCAGCGAAAGAGGTGTATGAATGAATGCGCAACGAAGTGTGGAAGATATTGCGTTAGCGGAGCGGCCACAATTTTTACGAGGACCCGAGCGATATTTGCCAACACGTGGTGCGGCTACACAGTGAAAAAAAATCAAAGTTTGTGACAAAGAGAACGAGGCACTCACCTGGTCCGATCGCCTGTGGAACATGGAGCAGCCCTCAATTCCGGGCTCCTCCTGAAACAAGCGTCGGAAATGGATTGGATTGGATTCGAATATGCGAGAAAAAGAGTGTGCGATGTTCTTCAGAGTGGTAGCCATGTTGTTTTGGTTTCGCAAATTGGTCTTAGGCCTTTTATGAATGTCTCGAAAGATAATAATCTCTGGCACCGCCCATGAAAACCCCCAAGAGACCATCTATGTTTGGTAATTCTGGCTGCATCAAAAAAACAATTTGTCTACAAGTGGCCATTGTGACCCCACATCATCTTCCACAAACTCGAAACTTGAGCTTTGACGCCCAAAACAGCGCTGTGTTTCTGAAAACCATATACAAATCGTACTTCTGATTCAGCTTGGCCCTGTTTACAGCTTTCATCACGAATCTTGTCTGATTGGTTCCACGCCGCAGCGTATTTTTGTTCAGTTCGCACCCAGCTTTAACACACACCCATGCGTCTGACTTGCGGAATGATATTTCCCAATTCCAACGCCACATGGCAGTTGGCGCCGGGGACCATATGAGGACCTACTTCACTGTTGATTCGTTAGTCGGGCGGGGAATACCGGCATTCGGGACATCGCTGGCGTCTGTCTGGACAGTGGCGCGGACCGCGCCATGTTTATGTCCGTCTTCCCTGCAGGCCCTGAAACATTGCCGCGTGGCTACACAACGTCCCCGAAACGGGTGAAATTTGCGAGTACCCCGTCAACGCGTCTCGTCGCAGCGCGAGCCTCGGCCAATGCCGGACGGGTGAAAACCCGTCAAAAAAGCTGGACGAGTTGGAGCCCTAGCGCCGCGCAGTAAGTATTACGGGTTTCCACTCCCCTAAAAACTACTTCCCTGCGAATCGTTAAGTATGTCCAAATTCACAGAAAACTCTGTGCTGGATCGAATAGAGGCTGTCGGTTTTCAAATACACTACGGATGTCCTTCCGACACCATCCGTAGTCTTGCTATCCCGTAAAGGCCGACAAGTTACGGCGCTTTAATTTGTCGAATAAAACAAGAGGCGTCTATTGCTGTACATACCATTATCTCGGTTCGATGAAGATGTTTCCTACCCTGAACAAAGAATTCCGTCCACGACCTGGACCCTGCAACATGGAAGAAGTATTGGGCAGTCAGTGAGCAACAAGCAGGACGGGCGCCTGTTCCGACACCGTGCACTCTGAAACGACGATGGATTGTTATCTAAACGTGCGGTTCGATCAGACTTTTTTTGGACAGAGAAGCAGTTGGCATCCATAATCCAGGGGCGATAGTGTATTTGAGCGCCTGTACGCTTAGATGGTCCATGGAACCGGCGTTCCCAAGCGGGACGTGCCGCGTAATACTACCTACCTACATGCATCAGTGAAGCGAAAAAGAACACGTCTTGTCCCCCTTAGCTGTTTAAACTACGCTCGCCACCGATAGCAAGTTTCAAACCCTCGGTTAAGCAGCTCCGAAGAGAGATGGTTGCGTTAACACAGGTGCGAGATGCTTTGGTCCGTTATATCATTTTGGTGCTAAGAACTCAACCTAAGATTTCTCCGACGCCGAATTTCCTGGAACTTGCTGCGCTTGTGGTCCCCCAGAGGCGGCTTGGGCTGAAACGCAGCCTCGGCAGAGCTTGCGCATTTCTTCCCATGCCCTTGTGTCTCGGCTGGGATACAGACCCCACAGGAGACGACTCACCACCGGACATAATGGTTCCCGGTCTTCTGTTGTCCGACATTGCTTCAGGCGCAACCCGCATGGTGGAGGCCCCATGGATGCATGCGCTATATAAACACGGCCGCGAAACCTATTCACCGGGAACAGTGGTGATGAATCTAAGAGAAGTTGGATACACGGCGAGGCTCGGGATCCCGCATATCGCGATTGCTCACCACTCTGATCGCCCAAATCCTTGTAATCGTGGCTTTTATAGCCCACGGAAGCACACGGGAGGGTGGCTTACTCTTGGCGGCCAGCGCCATCAGGATTCTCGAAGGCGTTTTTGCCTGGAAATACCCTGCATATAGGTCACCTCGGACACAAAAGCAGCGGTTTTTTTGCGCTACACACCGGAATGACGACGAAACATATTCTGGTTATCGTCCACAGATTCTCTGGTCTGGCGCAGTGCGTCAATTTGGAAGACGCCGCCGTGCCATGGCGAACGGCACAGACGAGTCGGTGGGAGTTCTGGTTCCGAAGCGCAATCAATCTGTCCGTCTGGGTTCAAAGGGGTGTATGTACGGCGACCACTGCAAACAGTTTCCTTATCCCGTCAGTGCTACTCGTGGGTACAGCGGCAAGCGAACTCGCCTCGACTTGGGGAGACGTCTTACCGTCACGGGACTCGATTGTCCTGGACACCTCAGATCCTATGCTGGATCAAGTGGCAGCGGCGTGTCAGTTTGCGAACTCGGTGTCGATTGGGTTCGTCGAAAGTATACTCCCAGATTCCGAAGGATCGCATGCTTACTATCAGTGGATTTCGACGGCGTTGGACCCAGGTATGGTTTATGTTGCAGTAAAATGACCGACGATGACCTACGGCTCGCACCTAGAATCCCAACTTGTTCGACCGAAACACGCGGAGGCCGACACTGTGCTGCACTCTACCCTCAGGCGTCGACGCGGAAACAATCAGGATTCGGCGCAGAGAGAGGGGCCATGATGTGGATCGCTGAAGGGTGTCACCGCATATGTCGGAGGAGCGAAGTAGATAGAGCGCAGTTTCCAATTGTATGATACAGAATAGTGAAAACATGACGCGTTGCACAGGTCCAACTGCAAGGAACGGAGCGTATTATGAGTCGAGCAGCGGTGAGGGAGATCAGAGATGTGCCCTATAGAATATTCAGAGGACTCGAAATAATGGTCGGTCGAGTATTACACCGTATAACCGCCGTTCGTGCTTGCAATCTTTTTGATCGCACGACCACACCACGTCAATAGCATCGGACCATCACAGTCTAGATTCTTCATCACAGCGTATTCGCAAAACACGGAGGGACAAATGCACTTCTTCTTCGACGGGCGCTTGAAAGTTGACCATCCCCGCAACGCTCGATGCACGCCTACAGGGCGAGCGCAAGCGCCTCGTGCGGGTGGAGCAGGTACGCGAGGCGGGCCGCGCATGTGAGGGACGCGCAGTGTCCTCGCTCGTTGCGTACCACATCCTCGGGGCAGACGAGCAGCGGTACGCGCAGGGGTTGCGGGACGAGATCGCCTCTGTGGCTCGTGATTTCGCCGCAGTGCTGCCAGAGTGGCAGGATGCGGATTTGGCGTGCAGGGAGGCGCGGGCGGGGACTGGCTGCGTGCGGGGGATGAGAGGCTTGGGTTGGGACTTGGGCTTGGGGTTTTTTTTTTGGTCAGCTGGCTTTCGGGAGGTCTTTGGCGGGCGGCGGTGCGGGGGCGGCGACGGGAAGGGCGGGAGCGCTGGGAATGTGTATGGCGTGGAAGGCGTGGAGGGGCTGGGTGTGTATCAGCAGCAGCAGCAGCAGCAGCCGTTTTCACAGCAAGGTGCTCACCGCTGTTGTTGTCGATCAGAAATGTGGTGCTGTTTGGCAATGCTGACTCACCTTCTTGATCTTCTTCCTCCGCCTAGCTTATGCAGCGCAACGGAGCCGCCCCGGAATCCCGCCGTGAGCAGCGCATCCCGCCGGCGCTGACTCGCCGTCACGCCCATGGGCTCATTGACGGTGCCTGGTTCCGCACGGTGCACATGCGCCGGTAGATACTCGTCGTGCAGCATCCTCGAAGAACCACGACACGCTCGCCCAGCGTGCGTCCTCCATCTTTCCGCCATGAAACCCTTAATGCACCGCAGAATTAGAGCAGGATCCTCGCGTGTGCTCTGCCCGCTGCAGTATCTCGGCCACATCGTGGCCCGGAACCTCCGTTGCACGCTCGTACTAGTGAGTCATATCTCTGCCATCTCCACACCCCTGCCTGAATTTGTTACGATCGCGCCCATTCGCCGTATCTTGGCATTTCTCGAGTCCAGGTTCGCCACCGGGTCCCAGGCGCAGTGCCTCCTCCGGATCTGCGTCCTCTCCAACGGCATCACCAGCATCTCCTCATACGCTGCTTCTAATCGTCCCTTCTCCCCTTTCTCCTGCCTCCATGTCTTCCCTGGCACATATTTGGAGCAGTGGTGGAAGGCGCAGAGGCCAAGCGCCATGCCAAGGATTAGTGGGTGGGCCTCCACGCACGCTGCTGAAGAACCATCGAGTCCGGACGGCATACAAGCTCTGACAATGCGCATTACTGCACCGCCAAATCTTGCGCGTGTAGCGTAAGCACGACTTTGGCGATCCAGGATTGAGGTCGCCGATGTATGTAAACATTTTTGTATGTACGTACACGATTGAAATATATATTGATATCTAGAGCATCCAGAGTCGCTTCGGAGGGGATGTGCATTGCGTTGCCAGGGCTCAAAATATTTTGTGAATCCCACTAGAATATCTAAAAGGCTCTTGTATCAATGGCTGAAGGCGATTTACATAAAAAGCATCAGTAATATGTCAAACTGACCCCTCTGTTTGTCCCACTTTGTTCCAAGCCTAGATCGGTCTGCCGATCCGGAGGGAGGCTTGTTCCGAACCTACGTAATTCCAGTTTCCAAAAAGTTAAACACCGATCATACCATTCTTGATGGCAACCATGTCTGGCAACCGTATCAAATCGGGTCCTGCTTCCTTCCTTTCCCGGCACGGCAAACTCCTTGATGGAAGTGATTTTACTCAATCTGCGATCGGTTACAACCCTTAATTGGTCCACCTCTGTTGCCTTAGTCCGTCATCTTACCCACCCCCGCCATAAACGCTTCACTCTACCATGTGGTCGCCGTCTCTTCCTGTCCATTTTAATGCTCATACAACAGATTTTATACGGAAATACATACAAACCTTGCCCTCATACTGATGCAAATGGTGTCAAATGTACCGGCTTTCCTGTTTACAGAAAGCTTAAAACGGTAGCACCCATTAAATGGGTTTGGTTGTCAACGGACTGATTTATTTATTTCAGATGAATTTAGACGGCAACACGGCTTCATCGGATGCCAGAACTACCGCCCCAATGAACGATCACACCGCTTCTTGACAATCAATCACAACGTCAAAGAGCTGCTCCGTGAACTCCTCACAAATGAGGGGAAGTTCACATCTGATGTAGCCGTCGAGAGCGAGTCTGCCGTTTGTGCTCGGGTACTCCATCCGCCCAATGGCACCCGATCCGGTTGTCGCGGCCCGCGAGTGCCTGATAAGATATACAATATTTATCACTCCCGCGCCCTAGCGTACGGACCTCGACGCTGTAGGCTTTATTTGGCGCTGGGTCACGGGGAAATGCCGCAGAAAGAATTGAGGTGCGTTTTCCGGCGTTGTTTTTATTACAAGCCAAAAGTTTAATCATAAGTCCATTATTCAAAAAGTCGTGGTACAGTAGGTTGAGAAATATAGAATAGAAATGTGCCCCTTACGGCTGCTAGCCCACGCTTGGACCATTTTTTGATGTGTGTTTGATTCTGAACTTCTGCAAAAAGTTTCAAGGGGCACCGGTGTGGCAATCATGTCCAACCCAGCGTAACGCACAAAACAGCATTCGTTATCGTTCCTTAACAAGGTGGACAACTGGTTATCAGGGAACAGACTTTAGTGGACGAGGGTACTTACAAGTTAGAATCACTAAGGCGTCTGGCTAGAGAGACTAGAAAAATATGTGAGTTTGAAGGAGGAAATGAGGACGCACCTCAATGAAAACACTCCAGAGCTAATATGGCTCTGCAGAGGTGACTGTATTAAGGTACTCTGTGTACTGATATAAACATCAAAGAACTCACGGGCTTGCTTGCGGGAAACCGAGATATTGAAAACAAAATAGCAAGTTGGTGCAAGTGTCGGAGATGTTCGCTGTATAGCAATCAATACGAAGTTTGAGCAATTTTTCTTGGTTGCGCTCCTTTTTGTCTCTCCTTCTCTTGCCGCAATGATCATGGCAAAGTTACAACGTTACGAGTCGATTCTAAGTGAATTTCGATGTTCATTTGCTTGCCGGTCGTGGAGCACAGTAATAGTGTCTGGTACAACAATGATCTCGCGGAAGTGAGTATAATTCGCTGAGGAAAGTGTAAACAGAACCTTGCCAGTGAGGCCTGTGAACGACTTACACCTTCGGAGTCCCGCCGGACTCGGAGACCCATTATGATTTATTCCAGGGGCTGGCCGGTGGCCCCTCATCTGATTTGTACAAATTCTCCATAAATATTGGGGTGGTTGAAATCTAGTTTATGTGGACCAGGGGCGGGCCAGAGTCTCATCGTCTGGTTTGTACAAATTCTCCATAAAATATTGGGGTGGTTGAATTCTAGTTTATGTAGGCCAGGGGCCAGCCGGAGGCTTATCGTCTGATTTGTACAAATTCTCCATAATATTGTATCTAATTGGGTTGGGTGGTTGAAATCTAGTTTATGTAAGTCAGGGGCCAGCCGGAGGCCCATCATCTGATTCGTACAAACTCTCCGTAAATATTGAATCTAGCCAAAATCTAGCTGTGTGGTTGAAATTTGGTCCAGTGGCTGGCTGGAGGCCTATCGTCAAAACTGCGTAAAATAATTCCATGCTTTATTTGAAGACAATATAATGCACTAACGCCCATTACAGTTGAAACCTGTGTCCAGCCCCCAACTGGGGAAAACATGTGAAGCATTCTTAGATGTTTTTTTGTGGGAAATCTGTTGAATATTAAATGCATTAAATTATAAGGTATCAGGCATTCCCGGAGGGCCGTAGGAGTTCAAATTGCACTTCGGCTATGCCTAAATTTGGCAATCATAGGAAGATAGAGTTGCGGAGAGGAAGATGTCACCTGACTTTGACAGTTGCCTTTTGGCATTTCCTGGTAAAAACTGTGCTCGTTTCTTACATAGATATTGTGTCTATACATACAATCACCAGTGATTGTGTCCGTTAGTCTCGTTTCCGACTGTTATAGGGCAATGTACTCGTTGCGCTGGCAGGCGGAGAGCGCAAGCGGTCCTCCGGACCGTTCGGACAGATCCGACATATAGTTTATTTGATCGCGGAGCACTGCCCTTTATTAGGGTGAGAGTTCCGCATATCTCTTTTTCATCACCAGGTGTCGACATAGTTCGATTCTAACCTTGCTTGGCTTTTGGATCAAGCGTTGTGTGCTACTGCATTTTGCAATTGAATTGACTGTGGGATGTATGACTGGGCGGCACGCCGATCTGCTAGCACCTTTCCTTTCAGCTTGGAGAAAACGTAACGAATTGAAATATAGCCGAAAGGATAATTCTCTTGAGAAACATGGTTTCTCGGAGGAGCCCCCTCAATTAGGCACTTATGTGTGTCTATAGCCCAGGTTTAGTGTGCAGCTGGGAATTTTCATTGCCCTTCTGAAATGAAAACGACGTTATCTATTGATACAACCAAACCGAGTGGAACAAATCACCGGCTGGTTCACCACACTCGTCCAACAATTCGAAAAAGTCAGAAAAGGTTGGATTGAGGAAGGCAAAGGGTTTATACTTTCTGCCACATGATTCAAGCATATATTCATGCTAAATGGTGAGCCTTGCGTGAGCCATCGCATCAGTGACTACCCCTTTGAAGGATTTCTCCGAGAAACTGGGTTTCTCAATAGAATTATTCTAACCGAATCACTAGGAGTAGAAAGCATTGGTTCAGCTTGAGGCTTTTTTTTTTCATTCGCTTACTTAAGGTGTTGCAGGCTGTTCTAAAACAGGACATCTGAGTCAAGGAAAAATGGGGGGAGAGGGATATATTGAGTCAGAGCAGCTTTTGTTGAACTTTGAAGTCAGACTCAGATCCTTGTATCCACACGCAAAATCTGGTTCTGGTCTACCAAGGTTCTCCCAATAAATTAATTTGAGAACAATAGAATCCAGTCATCGTTCAAAGAGAAAAATAGTGGTCTACTGGGGTTATTTGTTTTTAGAAAATTTCTTGTATCGACAGATGCCTCTGTTTTCGTGTTGCACATGTATGGATCTGAGGACTCGAGCCAATATTTGGCCCTGACATTAGCAGTGACACTCAGGAGTAAATGCAGCTGTAAAGGTTTGGAACTAAGGGTCTCCTCAGAATATCCAGGTCTTCCTTCGCTGTAATCTTATTACATGTTTGGATGTAAGGGGGTCTCACAGTTTCTTATGTAATTTCGAAGGAAGGGACCTTGACAAGTAAGGTTATTTTTCTGCCTCAAATTTGCAGATCTGGAGCCGAGATTATGTCTTCGTACAATCAGCCCAATTGTAAATCTCCCCCACGGTAACGGTCCGCGCATCGGCTCCGTGAGAAACAATCCGGGAAACGGACTTTCTTACGTGGATCCGGTGACACAACTAGAGCTTTTTAAACAGAGGTAAAGATTACCAAACTGACAGTCTTCTCCGCACCCAACCACCGGTTTGCAGGTGCGTCCCCAAGTCTTCCCATCCACTTACTATCCAGATGCTTTTTGGACAGTTGCTGCAATGGGATCCTTCCCTCAGAAGGTTATTGACACGGTCATTGACCTATTCGCCGCCAGCGAAGCAGAGTTGCGTGCAAACTACCTTAACCCCCATGTCCTTGCCAACTGCCACCCTCGCGAAGAGAGCACGCTCAGAGCCTGCGCTCTGACTTCTCGCGCATTTTTACCACGGAGCCAGAGGCATCTGTTTACCTCAATTTATTGCCGGACATCGGATTCAGACAAGCTCGAAGCGCTTGTCGAAGTGCTTGTTTCGGGATCTTTGCAGATCGCATCCTACATCGAATATTTCAGCTTCGTTCAAGCCTACGGTCCGGCGAACATCAAAGTTGCCGATGTCCCCGCTCTTTCTCGAATCCTTGGTTTGCTACCAAACTTGGTGCATCTGAAACTTAGTGTCTTTGAGCGGTGGGACACCCAACCAGCCATTTTCACCAACGCCTTACATGGAGCACTTCGCCTCCCCTCCTTTCGGAGTCTCACGCTCGCGCACTGCACTTTTGCAAATGTCATGGAGCTCGAATCCCTCCTCAGCCACGCAAGGGGCTTAAAGGAGTTGATTCTCTCCCTCCGCTTTGACGATACATCTGCTCGTCCCGTTGATCCTGGTTCTGAGGATGCTCTCATCATCCTCGATTCCCTCAAAGTAGGCTTCGGCGATATACGGGCCGAGGACGCTGCACTGCTATCCAGTTTCAAAGCGATCGACATTAGGCATCTACGCTCACTGGATATAGGGATAGACACGCCCTTGGTTCGACTCTTGACAGCAAATGCGCAAACGGTCGAGAAAGTCCGGTGTTCCTTTCCGCTTAGTTCGTTGAAACCATTGTCCTCATACCTCACCCTGATTTATGAAAGCGCAGGAGAGCACAGTGATCCAAACATTTTGGAAAATAATATTTGTTTGCGCCATATCGACATTAGAGAGGGAAACTCTGACATGGCCGACACCTTGAAAATGTTTGGGAACCTGCGCCATTTAACGGCGCTACAGACAGTTTCCCTCCATTTTCGCGATCAATTCAGTGGCCAGCTTGATACCACGATGGATGATCTATGGTTGGATCTTGACGCGATCCTTGCACAAGCCGGCGACACTCTAAAAGATGTGCAGATTTATGCATACACTGACAAAAATCGTCAGATACCACCCGAGTTGGGTCTAGTGCGCGGTTGGTTACCCTCCGTGGCGGACAAGATTTCCGTGTATCTGCGCGACTGGTAATATATCTGCCGGGCGATTGAAGCGATGGGTTCACACCGGGCTCTACCATCTGCTTTGCGAAATTTCATGTTCTCTGCGTCCATAGGCTATATGATTCAGATTGATTTGTTTCGGCCCCACAGGTGGATCTTCGCGCTGATGAAGGCGGTCGCATACTGTCTAGACCGACGTGAATTTAAATTTCGTGGTGCTCATATTTGACAGTGGACATTATTGATTTTGACCAGCAAATAATATTAATTAGCGTAAGATACTACCAACTGATCTTCCGAAAGACATTAACAGCGACCAGTAGGGCCTTGGCACCAGTGAGACCCATGCATGCCTGCAAGGGGCAGAAGATCCAAATAAGGATCGACACCCGCTCGCCCATTGCGCACCGCCCTCGCCGAGCTCGGTGCGATATGGGATGGGATGGAGGAAGCGGCGCCCCTGGGAGGCACACCTGTCCACGCTGCGTCTCCCCGCAGTAGGAGTAGCAGAGCACGATCCTGAACGCGACGCAGAGCGCCGGCGTCGGACATGGCACGACACGGCACACGCAGAAGCAAGACCAGATCCGACTCCAAGAGGCGCCTGCGCAATTCCGTAAGGGTATCGAGCACTCGATTTGCAGGTGCGGAGCCTCCCGACCTCGCGGGCGCGCAGAGCAGCGCCACGCCCGCCCGATCACCACCCCAAGGGCGGACTACATCCCCTGAACGGCGACACCCGAAAGGCGGGCAGCGCACCATTACACGACACGGCACCCACAGAAGAAGACCACGTCCGAATCCGAGAGCGCCAACACGATTACGCAAGCGCACCGAACACCCGGTTTTGCAGGCGTCCGGAGCCTCCCCGACCTCGTACGCGCGGGGAGCCATTCCGACCCCGCAGGTACGGGAACCTCGTGAGCTCGAGCTCGCAAGAGCGCAGATTCTCGTAGTGACGGGCGGCTACTCATCGTAGAGCTGTAACTGCGAAGAACGGCGAGCCATGTTATGAAGAAGGGCACGATGGGTATGAGGCACCGCTACCGCGCAAGCCAGGGCTTCCTAGGTGAGGCGACATCCGAGCGGCGTCCCCCGGGCCCTGACAGGCACGAGGGACATCGCGGGAGACGAGGGCGCTTCCCCGGGTAAGCATCGCCGTCGTTATCTCGCTCCGCATGGCTACCACCCGTACTGCATTTGCCCTGGAAGCAAGGCTCAACACGATACCAAGAGCCTCCACCGTCGGCGTCGCCTGAGACGGACGCGATACGTAGACGGGCGCCGTTCTATGCGTTCCCAGCCCATAGCGGCTGCGGCAAGCCGCCGTGGAGACGCAGCAGCGGAGATGTGTCGACGAGGCGCAGCAGCAGTAGTCGGAGCACTCCGTGGGTATGACGACGAGGTCTCGCAAGGCGCAGCAGTAGGAGATCGTGCCAGCTCCGTAGGACGAGGGTCTCCCGCGCTGCAGGACCTGGAGATGGAAGCGAGAGATGTATGTGGGAGGGGTGACATGCATATGTAGAAGGAAGTAAGTGAGGGGAGCAGGATGCAATATACACCTGCTGCTCGGGCGAGCCCAGCCAGCAGCGGTAGGCTCTCAGTAGGAAGGGATGAGCGCGGTGAGGAAGTAGTGGAGGGGGGGGAGACGGAGGAAGGAGGAAACGGGAGGAAGGATGGGGAATAGAGAGAAAGATGCAAAAACGAGAGGAGAGGAATAGGAAGCCGAAGAAAGGCGAAGAAGAAAAGGGGAGCAGCGCCAAGCGCCGTCAGCCGCACGGACGCTATGCGCGAGCCTGTGGTGCGCCACTCATGCCAAATGCCTACCGTGGCTGCAGGCCCACCCTTCATGCAAGGTTGCTCGCCGCAGAGTCAGCGAGCGGTCGAGCAGGAACAGCGTCAGCCGTAGCACCATGAGCACGCACACCCCAAACACAGGCCCCATCTCGACAGCGGGTGGGTGGTATAAGGCGGCAGGACGTCAGCCGCGCCACGAGAAGGAGAGACGGGGCACCACCAAGAAGGAACGACAGCAGGGCAGGACCGGGCCAACAAATCCGCCTACCTCGCCGTGCCCCTCCGCGTTATCACCATCGTCGCCGCAAACCCCTCCATGTCATCACCGCAAACCCGAATCCAAAGACCACCCCGTACGACAGGACGCGTGAGACGCGTGGCGCCTGTTCCCCGGGATGGGCATGGTAGCGATAATGGGGATCGGCGCGATCAAAATACGCTGTGGGCAAGCGCACGGCGGGTTTTCTTTTTTTGGTATTGCGACAGAGCGTTGTCCGCTGCTGCCTTTATTATCATCCACCCTTCATCTAGTATTCACCTCTTCTTCTCAGCCATCCCTCCTTTACCGAGAGAAGCGATAGACCTTTTTTTTTTTCGCAGAAAGTGGCGGGAGTGGGGAGTGCTCATGATGGGTGAGGTACAGAGGACATATACGCCGCTACGAGGAGTATTAAATGTATTAAGATCCCTGCTCTTCGCCAAATATATATATTACTGCCTAAGCCTACATACGACAGACTATTGTGGCGAAGCGCCACTGTCCATGTCGCGACGAACACCACCCAGCGCCGTTCTCTTCGCAGGTAACAACGCTCTCGAATTTCATGCAGCAGAGGTTGTCACGGTTCAGCTCGCCATCCTCCGTCGTCGCCTTTTCAATACCACCTCCGCAGCCGCGCTGTTTCCTGTATGGATTTGGTGTCCTCAAGAGATGACGTCATCGCAAAGTACAAGGCGTGGACGGCGAGGCGATGGAGCTGTGGCCGAAGGAAGAGAGGAGTAAATCCCGCGGGAGTTATAGAAGCAAAGGAACCAGAGAGGCGTCAAAAAAGAAAAGACGGCGAGGAAAGCCCGAGTCGGGCAGCGTGGGCTCCTGAACCACAGCGTGCTAGTCGTCCTTCGTCCACAGCCTTGCATTCCCGCTACAGCACTCGGCCGGCACCACAGCCTCTTATTCTCCGGATCCCACCTCGCTACGGGGCCCAAGAGCAGCGCGGGGAGGGCGTGCGTCATTCCAAGGGCGCAGCGAAGTATCCTCGGCGGAACGCGCAGTGTGTGTGGAAGGGGAGGCAGCGGCAATGGTGTAAAGAAGGAATGGTGCCGCCTCGTCAAAGAGGGTGTCGTCTCAGAGCTAAAGAAGAGCGGCCATAAGCTCTTTGGCGCTGCGGTACGTCGAAAACATAACGTCCGGGAGCGTTATGTCGAAGCCACCTGGCGCGATCTGCTGTCCAAGCGTCCGGAGGACTGTCGAGATGGCGCTGGCGGTCCGACGTCGTAAGGGAGCTCGCGAACAGCACGGGGAGACCGTACGTCATCCATGCGCAGCGGAGCATCCTAGGCGGACGCGCGGGGTGTACGAGACATAAGCGAGTAGTGGTGGTGTAGGGAAGAAGGGCACTGCCTCGCCAAAGAGGGTGTCGTCCCAGAGCTAAAGAAGTGCGCGGTGCGACAGGAGCGCAAATGTCCAAGCCACCCAGGTTGGTCCGGTGCCCAAGCGTCTGGAGGAACGTCTAGACGGCGGCACTTGAGAACGGCGGCGTCGTAAGGGAGCGCTACATCGTCCGAGCGCAAAGGAGAGGCGCGATGAGCGCGTCAATATAGTCCACACGAGCACGCCATGCTGTCTCGATTGTCGACGAGCAGGATGGGTCAGAGCCTTGCGACGCGGATGGTGCACAGTCGGCTGGGCGGGCTGCGGAAGAGGGTGCAGGGACGGCAGAAGAATGTGTGTGCGGAGGAGAGTATACGCTCGGCCGCGAGCGAATGGTCGAAGGGCGGCGAAGAAGAGACGCGCATGATGTCACGGCGTCAGACCGTACGTCCGCAGACCATCAGCGCTCAGCCGCGGCAACAGGAGGGTAAGACGTCGTTCTGGAGAGGGTGATGGCAAACGTATTTGTCGCGCGGAAGGTGTCTTGCGCCCTCTTGAGGGCGCCCGTGAAGGTGCAGTACGTCAGGGAGCACATTCCAGCGGTACTGCTGGAGGACCAGGTGATACGTGGCGTCGCCAAGGCACGGAATCGCGGAAAAGAAAAGGCGAAACGGGCTCAAAAGGGGTGCTATTTCGGCAGAGAGTGACGGACAAAGAAGCTGGTATGCTTTCAAGAGGTGGCGGAAGAGGCGTGAAGTAGAAGAATGTTACATCGACGCCGTCCGCGAGCGTAATCGGCGCGAGAGGCGGAGGATTATGCTGCGCGCAGAAGGGCGGGCCTAAGACACGGCAGAAGGGGGAGGGGAGGGGGAGGGGAGGTGCTGAAAGAGATTTACAGGGTGGCGGTGAACGAGGTGTAGAGCGGAAGGGCACGGTAGAGAACTAGTAGTACTTGTGATAGTTAGCAACTGGAAAATAACGGATAGCGGGTACTGACCTATTCGCTCGCAGAGTCACAGTCCAGAACTTGTATTGACATTTACATCCAGCCGCTGAAGACCGACGTAAGTATCTCTATCCAGACCGTTTCGGAGGCGCTATAGTGTTGTGGTTGTGGATCGAAATCCGTTTGGTGTGAAGCCGCAATTGAGGGTTATTGAAGCAGTTCCCAATGCGCATTTTCTGGAGGGAGAGGTTAATACATGTTACAGAGCATGAAACAAGAGTACTTACCTTGACTGAGGCTTGATGGAGACTTGAGAACGCAATATTTTTGTTTGTCGTGTTTGACAGTGGCCGTGATTATGTCATCTTCCTTGCCTTCCGCCAGGTCGCTCAGAGGGTTCAATCGCATTCATTGACACATCCTACTAGTACGAGTCACAAACGAGATAGTCAAAACTTGGTCAGAACGAAAGTAATTGGTATGTTAACTACTGGTGGCATGCAAAATCCTGAAATCAGACATTGGTATCTCCTCTAGCCCGCGGGACGACGGGCGTCTTTTCGTCCTTAGGCCTTTCGAGGCTGCCCACAAGTATCGTGGCACCACCGCCTGCATCCATTTGATTGAGAATCCAAGGCGGGAAGTTGGCCATGCCAACTTTCGTCGCCTGAAAGTACGCTGGGAGTTTCTTCCCCGGGGCCAAGGCTGGCCAGCACAGCAGCATGCACGTCACCCCACTCCCATGGTATGCAAGAGGAACGATGAAATCCGGTCGTTTGGTCACCGTAACGGATTCCACACAAAGACCGCTGTTGAGCTCGACCAGCCTTCCTTTCATGTATTTCTGGCCGTCTCGCTCCTTCGGCTTCCATGTTGGCGCAAGCTGTTGAGTCCCTGCGCCGTATGTGGCCATTAAAAGTTGCTTATACGGACTTATAGGATATACGCACCCCAATATGTCAGTTTTTTCAGCGTACTGTCTTGGTCGCCCAGCTCCGTCCATTGGTTCTCGCTGTCCTCCACGAAGAACCAGCCTTCACGCTCGAGGTACATCGTCCCGGCAACGACCTCCAGCAGCTGATAGAGCACGATGGAAAAATACGCAGGAAATCCTATCCCGTACGCGAGTTTTACGCCGTCGTTGTGGTACTTGATGCCCACGCCGAGGGCGATACTGATGAAGACCACGAGGAGCAGAAGTATGACCACGTTCCTCAAGCCTTTCAGCTCTTCCTTATGGCTGTACAACCCTTTCGGATCGCGCTTTAGCTTTTCGCGAAGAGTCAACTTCTCCGCGTTGATTATCGCAAGTAGCGGAGTGGGGGTAGGTGCTGGCCGGGTGGGTGCTGGCGGGGCGGGTGCTGGCATTTCGAGCGGCGTCAGCGGGATACCATCTGGCTGACGTTCGGATGCCGGCTGGCGAGATGGGCCTGCCTGCACCGGCGTAACCCCGGCAAGACGCTGTTCAGATACGGTCTTAGGTTCCGCGCCCTTTCGGCCGATAGGGAATGCGTTGGGGATCGGCTCGAGGCGCTCATTACCAGCAACTGGGAGGATGGGCTCTCCGAGCCACGAGCCAGCCTCGGCTTTGTCGTTGTTGATGTTGCACACCGCCGCGAGCGCCGCCGCATTATAGGATCCCTGGTTCAGCTCCAGTAGCCAAGCAAGATCTGTCCATCCTCCATGGCCGAAGTCCCGGGGATGCCCGCGCCGGGGGAGAAGGCCGTTGAGCGCCCTGCCGAGATGCGGATGGTTCAAGTACTTGGTTACTTCGTCACGGTAAATGGCCTCTACCACAAGCGCATGGATCACTGCTTGCATAGAAGCAGCCCCTGCATGGTCTGACTGGTCGAAGATTGTGTTTCTGGAACGAACGTTGGGCGCGAAGAAATAAACAGGAAGTTTGTGGCACGTACAGATGCCATCGGTCTGACTTCGCCGCGCTCCTCCCCATCGCCTCTCGAAAAGCGTGGGCGGTGGCACTGTTATGCAGCCGAGCGGTCCACCTTGCTCCAGGTTCCCTGTGCCCCACGCTCATTATAACCACATTCCGTGCGTTATAGATCTCCGCTATCGTCCAGAGACGTCGGCTCCAGACACAATCGAGAGTCCTGTGGTCACACGTTTCGTTGTGGCAGAAAACGACGACTTCGGTGGCGTAGCGATATATGTCTGCCATCCGCGCCAGTTCAGCCCCGCGTTGGCGCTCAACGCGTGGATCGTCGTCTGGAAGTCGCTCGTCCGAGACGTCCGAGATGCAGAATTCGTCCAGCCAGATGTATATCTCCTTTGTGGCCGCCTCGCCTTTCGCCAACAACGCTGAGCAATAGAGCTTCAGCAGTCGTTTGGAGAGTTGCCTACGATTCGCATAGGTGTACTTGCCTTTCGGATTTTGATTTTTCTGTGGCCGCTCGTCATCCTCAAAAAGCGCCTCGGCGCTCTCGTTGGAGTAACTGATCGCAGTGTAAGGGGGGGGCCACACCTGATCCGAGTCTTGAGGCGTCGTCTGCGCTGGAAAGTCCGGGCCATCCAGCAACTCGGCCCCTTCCCCGATCTTCAATTTCAGCAACCAATGCGGCTTAGACCCAGTGACGTCGTACCATCGACTGTTCCCAGCGGTCTCGCGTGGCCTGGTGAGAACAGCGTCAGGTGCAGCCAGCTCTCGATTCGTCCACTCTTCCGGCTCCCCCACCGCAAGAAGCCCTTGAAACGCAGTGGCTTTGTCCTTGAGGTAGCCCGTAACATACCCCACCCCCGTAGAAGGAAGCAGGATTTTTGCGACCAGGATCAGGGGAGAGATGAGGACGTAGAAGACAGTCCGCAGCGCACATCCTAGTTCGTGGTATTTCTGGTGCAGCGGGAGCTATGAGAAAGGAGTTTCGAATACTTATAGTGCAGCCGCCATACCTTGTCACGGCTCTTGTGAAAATAGCCATTGCCTTCGACAAGTTCGTTTTCTTCTCGAAAGAGTCGGGAAGGTTTGCAGTTGGATTGCAATTCCTTCCAACCCTCGCGAGCACCTGAAAACGGGGTCCGCATCCTTGCTGCAGCTGTGGAGGGTGGGGGAAAAAAAGACGGACCACGAATCGCAGGCTGACAAAGCCCTAGCGTAAAGTGGTCATTCGGATGATTACAGTACCCAGGCTTGGGCAGACGCGGGAGACTCTGTGGCGGAAGGCGGCAACTCTGTCCAATCAGACAAGTGCAGAGCTGACAGAGAACGGACTCATTCGCGCGCGACAGCGGTGCAAGATTCAGTTCGCTTCTTTCTCTAGACTAAAGGCATCCTGGAACGAAGAGAAGTGTAACTTAAAAGGTATAAACCGAGGCTGCCCCGATTTCTTGCGAAGACGGGAAGAGAGCGGTCTTCGGCGGTGAGCCACGCATTCCGCAATCTGAGAAGCTCACAACAGGATCGGTACTCTGATGAACAGGAGTATTTTCGACTTCCTGAATCGTTTGTGCGGACCCTCCTAAATAGAGCAGCCGCCCATTATACCCATCTTACGTGACCCAAGACGCCCGGCCGATCTCGCATCCCAGGGCGCTGGATGTCGGGGTTGAAGCAAGTCGGAGGCAGAACCTTCACGCTGGGGAAGAAACGAGCCCAAGGCAAAAGGAACAAAGATCGCTGAATCGGAAACACAACTAAGAATCGGCGCGCCTGCACAAGTTTTCGTTCGCAATTAAAGATGCTTCTGTTTCTTCGAAGGTGCGTCTATTTCAAATACGCGCCGAGAATGTCAGATCTACCAGAAGTAACGTGGTGGAAGTAGCCTTTGGCGCCGAGGCCGTTACATTTGAGCGCCGAAAGCCTCGGCGGCCGGAGGAAGGATCGGAAATGGGTATGGGAGTGGAAATAACCAAATTAATATATAGATGCTTCCTGCGCGCGAAAAGAGCCGGTGGAGAGGCGATGAATAGCAAACGAATAGGCTGGAGTTCAAAGTACAGGATAAAAGCTGCAGCGTGTGTCCCAGCTGGCCAGAATCATTTGTCCAGCAATCGAATGGGCGCGCACTCTGGCGGCGAGGGCGAGGTCGCCGGAGGAGATAGGGAGAAGAGCAGCCATCGAAGGCGGAATGACGACGCGTCGCAAACACTGTGTCCCAACTTTGGAAAACGTTTTACACGGCTTTTGGACTTAGAAGTCGCTTATTCATCATCAATCTAATAACCTCAAAAGAGGATTCCAAGGCGATTTCAACGGATTCTAGGATTCTTTTTGGCTTATAAGGACCTTCTGAGAGGAAAGATCCCTGATAAGTCCTCCAAGCGTCATTTAGGCTTTTTTCTTATTAGAAGACAAAAATCAAATTTGCGACATACCCATGCATTGCGACAACGGAGAAGCCCGCAATGAACAGCAGTATTTTCGACTTCCAAAGTCGTTTGTGCGGACCCTCCTAAAAAAAAAGAGCCGCCCATTATATCCGTCTTACTCAATCCAAGACACCCACCCGACCTCGCATTACAGGGCGCTGGATACCAACCGGATACACAATAGCGTCGGGGCTGAAGCGAGTCGGAGGCCAAAACCTTCGCGCCGGGGAAGAGACGAGCCCAAGGGCGCGAATACAATATTAGGCAAAAGTAAAAATAAAAGGCGCTGAGAATTGAGCGCCGAGAGTTGAGCGCTGAATCAGAAACGCAGCCAAGACTCGGCGCGCCTGTTATGTTTGGCGCAGAGTCCGATGTTGAAGGAGCTGGTTGGATGGTATACTAGTGGAGATCCCTTAGTCGGCCACTTGAATCCCAACATTCAGGTACCTAATAATTGAGAGAGTTTGTATTCTGGGGGTGGAGCACGACCTCTGGGGCATGTTCATACCAAATTGTGGGCGGAGTTGAGGTGCAGATCAAGTGTTATGGCATGTTTGATTCTGATCCGATATGTGGGACATCATTTTCTTGACATCACTGTTGCCGTGCACGCCATTTCTCTGCCAATTCTTCCCCAATCTGCGACTTCTGGGGCTCAATATGCTTCCTGGATCCAAAGCATTCAGCTCAGATAGGATAAACGACTAAGGCCACCTTCATGCCTGGGCTATATAGCGGAGAAGACCGATCTCTCGCATTTTCAGCGGGACAAGATGACCACCCTTATACCACGCGACAGGCTCCTGCTACAGGTCTGGAAATTGGTGAGGTTCTTTAGGGAAGCTGTTCATTGCATTCCCATATACTATTGGCCACACACTTCTTTTCTTACACCCGAACACAAAAATTTTGTTGTACAAATGTCGGAAATTTCTGGAGGAGCTAGAGGCACCCATCCCAGGGGCATGTGTCAGGGTATGTACAGATCCTTCTTGTGAACCTGCAGTTTGCGTCTCATGGGCCTTCGTAGCTTGGTTCACCTATACACCAGTCATTTTACCTGAAATCACCATTCAAGCCATCTCGGTGCTCATTAGAAGGGCATGCCACCGTTGTTTTAAGAGGCTGTTATATGGTGTAGCAACAATACGTTTGGGCTGGTGGCCGACTAAGCCGTCAATTACCTGTTCTGGCTAGTCGGCAAAAATAAATTCAGTACTCCACCGGCACATCTTGTAAACTATGACATAGGGTCTCAAACTACTCGTAGGATACTTGCGTACCTCCTGTAGCTTACAGAAGTGCATTGAATCCCTGTACACATTGAGCCGGAGCTCCAAACACCAAAGTGGCCGACTAACCAGTCATTGATAGTATACGGTAGGTAGGTAGGTAGCATTATACGGCACGGTCCCGCTTAGGAACGCCGGGGCCAGGAAGTATCCCGGTGTACTCCAGATTACAGGATTCTAAGTACACTCTTGTCCCTGACTTCCACATATCCTCCAAGCCGAGCTCACGGACCAGTCTCCTGCCCCGCGGTAGAACCTGGTTGAAATATGAAAGCAAAAAAGAGTTAGTAAAGGAACAGACTTGTCTCAAACATCTAATCTGAACACAGGGGTTGCGTAGAACACCTCAAAGACTTCAAATGCAAATTTGGCCACGAGGCCAATTGATGCGCACTCATAAACCATGGCTTTAAAGAACTCAATGTCGTCGAGTTCAGCCTTGGAACGGTGTAAGGAAGGAACACAAATGAAAAGTTTTTCAAGGAAGACTGTCCTGAGTGCGACGACATTGTGTGATGCGACGCAGGCTAGCAGAGCATGTTCCGGAGTTTCAACATCACTGTGGCAAAACCTACACACCTGTTGAGAGCGTTCAATTCGTGGTAGCAAATGATTACTGTATTGTAAGACCTCGACGGCAAGTAAGTGGGTCGACAGCAGAAGGGAAGTCAGAGCTTCGCGATGCTTCTGTGTTTTAACCATGAACAGGTAGTGCCGTAAATATAAGGTTTCCGGTGCAGCGGGCTTGTCCTTTTGCGGCTTGCGTCGGCCTTGAATCAGGTAGAGTTTGTCCGAGGAATCAACTTCTCCTTGTAACCATTTTAGCATGAGATTGTCCACTGATTTAGCATAATCCAGAATAGAAAGTGGTGTTGCATTTTGTTTGATTGTGTCCTCACAAATCATGCAAAATATGGCAAGCAAAATTCCATCCCCTCATCCCTCGTCATCCAAACCTGGAAGGATACACTCCTGAACGAGGGAAACCTGCAAATGGACTGGACCAAAGGACCCAGGGTTTTAGTGGGTATCGAGCCCAAATCATCGCATCCCCCCTCCCAGCCCTCGGGCCGGCGGGGACGGAATCGATAGCTCGGAATCCCACACTGTTGCACCCCGCTTCGTGCCAAATGCATTTCCCTGGGTGGTGACCTAAATCTTTTTCCTCGGGGGGTTTCACCCCCCCTGTTCCTTACGATATAGTCTGGAAGCTAGCCAATTGCTAATTGTCCATTTCTATCTGTCTACTGACAACGTACCACCAAAAAATAAATAAATAAATAAAAGATCAGGTGGAGGACATGCAAATGGAAGCTTGGATGATGCTATAATCATAGGCTGGAACCCAGCCGCAGACGCCAACACTGGACTTTGATGACAGTCGATCAAACGGTGTTGGCGAAGCGACTGGAGCATTCTAACCGGTAGCTAGTACGACCGGAAGTTGCCGTGGTCGGTTGTTTTGACTTAGAAAAATTTCGCCTCATCGCAAATTCAAACCTCATGAAATATAAATCTGAAGAGACAGTTCTTTTATAAATGTATTGAAACCTACATTCTATTGTTTTTGGGAGCTGAAGACACGAGATGCCTCCACTAAACGCGATTTACACGCCCCGAGCGTCCATTTTACGCCTCCTATCTCCCGTCATGCCGTTTCAGCCGCTCGTCGAGCTAGACCCTGAAAAGCTTGAGAGGGCATCCCGGAACCTCTGCGCAGTGTTCGGTGTTCCTTCTGTGCGTTCCTATCAGGTCGAGACTGGCCAGAATGTATTGAAAGGGATCAGCACAATATTGGATATCCCGACCGGCGGCCGTAAAACTCTCGCGTATTGGCACCTGCTCTTTTACTACTGGGCTCCTGGAAACACCGACGACGACTGCCAGAAGACGATACTCGTCGTTGGCCCACTCACTGCGCTGATGGAGTCCCAGGCTTCCGATCTTGTAGCAAAAGGAGTGCCCGCAATTGCTATTACCTCCAATTGTAACAACCTTGACGAAACTCTCACCGTTTGCATATTTTATGCATCTTCTGTCCCCAAACTAAAATTTGCCCGCAGGACGTAGGCGCAAATAAATATCGTATCGTGTTTGTCAGCCCCGAAATGGCAGTGGCTTCAAAATTCCACTCCTTGGTCCTCTCGAGCAAGCCGTTTTCAGACAACATCATATCCCAAGTAATCGACGAAGGCCACTGTATTAGCGAGTGGGGAAACGATGACTTTCGCCCCGACTTTTCAAACCTGCACATCCTACTCAGTCGGCTCCCAAGCGGAGTACCTGTTGTCATTGGGTCTGCCACAGTTCTGCGGGATGTAATCCTCGACATTCAAGCCAAGCTTCGGCTGCGACGCAACTGCGCCCGCGTGTCATTGTCAAATGCGAAGCCCAATGTCGCCCTCTCAGTCCGTATAATGCAGCACCCACAGGATTCTTTCGCCGACCTCATGACACTGTTTCCCCGAGACGCAGCGGGTCCGCAGGATTATGCCCAAACCCTTTTCTATGTAAATGGGCGTCTGGATGCCGAAAATATGCAGGACTTTCTGCGTCGCAATACCTGCGACACCATTGGTCCACACGTCTTTGAGTTCTACCACCGCTTTATTGCAGAAAAACGAAAGGAGCAGATGCAGAAGTGGATAGCAGATGGAACCCTCCGTGGAGTACCAACCACGGATGCGCTGGGGATGGTGGGCCAATATTTACCGTACCGCCCCATCTCTAATTTATTCACAGGACATGGACTTCCGGTACATCATGCGCGTCATCCTCTGGTGCGCGCCCCTGTCATTCCTCTCCCTTGTGCAAAAAATTGGCCGCTGTGTACGCTTGGCAGAGATGCTTGGCGAAGCAATACTCTACATCACCAGCGCCGCGTTCATACACCATGAGATAGAGCTCGAGATCCTCATGAGTGATGCTGCAGACAATGCCGAGGAGGATGCGACACTCGAGCCTGAAGTTGTACCGCCGGTTGAGGGGGAGCAGATGGACCGTGACGCCGCTGTGGAAACAGAGGAGCAGTCAGTCGCTCCGAAGAGAAAGAGCAAGAAGACCATGTCTGTCATGGAGGCCCGCGATCGAAGATTTCTTCTTGAATACATCGTGACCACTGGGTGCCGTCGTATACCCTGGAATCGACTCTTCGGGAATGACGCAAAAGGTGAGCATTTGGGGACTGGTACGGTCATAGCCGCTCTGCCCCACCCTGTTCCTCTAGGTGCCCGCTGCTGTGATAATTGTAATCCAGAGCTATTCCCTGTTGAGACTATCCGTCTGACAGGAGGCACCCGCCTCAAAACAGGCCGACGACGCTTCGCAAAGGCCTCTGAAGCACTGATAAGCGACGCTACAGATATCCTTCGCGCACTACGAAAATCTATTGCTGAGCGAGACTATCCTGATGGATATATTGTGACCGGGAAAATCCTCATGTCTGACCACATCATCGAGACACTAGCACCGCGTGTTCGGGAGGTCACATCCGTCGAATCGCTCATGGAGACTGTCTGCTGGCATTGGGCACCCAAATATGGAGGCGAAGTTGTCACAGCCATTCAGACTGTTGTTGCACGTCATCTAGACTAAGGCTCCAATCATTTAGTTTTCGTGTATAGATTTGGGCACACTAAACGGAAACGAAAACTAAAGGGTTTAAAACAGTTTAAAACAGTTTACAAACGGTATTTATGTGGGGTTTTATTTCCACCACCAAGAACCTGTCCTTGAAATGGATTTTCAGTTCTAAACATGTTTGAGGACCTTCAATGTGAACAACGGTTGCTCTGAGGCAGTGTGCAGGAGACGCAGGAGACGGCGAGCGGTGTGGTGGTCGGCAGTTGAAGGCCGCCATCACAACACCTATATACCGAATATTTACCTTGCATCCCGTTCCTACTCCGCCAAATGGTGGTCTTGAGTGATTCTACCGACTTTAGTGCCAGGGAAGCTCAGTTGAGTACCATTTGGCCTCCGAAATTCACTGGTAAGACTTGGGTAAGACCCCCAAAGCTGGCCGAATTTTCCTTACCGTTTAAACCGTTTACAAACGGTTTGTTTATCATTTAGGCCGTTGCGTACACTAAACGGAAACAAAAACGGTTAAAACCGTGTATAAACGTTTACACACGGAAACGGTTGGAGCCTTAATCTAGACCTCGAGCTTCAAGCGCGGCAAGAGCAGGACCACACCGGTAGAGCAAGAGGAGAGCGGCAATTCCCGACCGGACATCGACCTCCTTGACAGTGCCCCCAAATCGGGAATGCCGGACCCGGCGATAACTTTGTTCGATACCGATCCTAAACTTTTTATTCCTCTTTCATTTCCGTTCATGTGCTTTAGATATTTTGCCTACCCCCCCCATTTACACCTAGAATGAAAAGATCTGTCGACTCAGAATATTATTTTTTATTCGCTACTACATGGTAGGCTACTAGGCATGTATGAAGATTTGTGATGCGATCAATTAATCCTCGGCTGAGCCGGACGACCGTGCTTAACTGCTGACCAATGACCTCTGCTCTCTGGATTTCCTGCTTTGAGGCTCGCTTAGTCGCTTAACCCCCCCCCCCCCCCCCCCCCCCTCTCTGACAGCTGTCAAAACTTTTTGAGGTCTGTGTCGGAAACTTTATTCCCGCTTGCCTGTTGCGGTAGAGGGCAGGAAGACTTGCGACCAGGAGCAGGGGAGAGATGAGGATGTAGAAGACAGTCCGCAGCGCACCGAGTGGTATTTCTGGTGCAGCGGGAGCTATGAGAAGGGAGTTGCGAGTACTTATAGCGCCGCCGCCACACCTTGTCACGACTCTTGTGAAAATAGCCATTGCCTTTGACAAGTTCATTCTCTTCCCGAAAGAGTCGCAAAAGTTTGCAGTTGGATTGTAATTCCCTCCAACCCTCGCGAGCACCTGAAAACGAGGAATAGAAGGGCGACGTGTGGCTGACAAGATATATATCAGGCCGCAGGCCTTCGTTTGGAGGACGGGCCCTGACAATAATGGCAAGGCCAGGTCCACTGGCGGACAAAAAATTGGGAATTTGGGCCCCAAACCCAGGTCCCGGACGGACAAAAATGGTGTCTTGACGCCGGGAAGCCTAGGTCCTGTGCGGACAAAATTGCTGGGACTAAGGCTAGGCAAGTTTCTACGGTTTGTGATGCTCAACTTAAATACGCTCATTGTTCCTCCTATGTTCGAACCCCAATCAATATCCACGCTTTTTGTCTTTTTGATCCACTTGTTATCCCCATCCGGCTGATTCTGACGATGATTCTGACGGGGAGAGCTAATTTAGTTCTAAATGACGAGAAGCGGGACACAAAACCATCCTACTGCATTAATTAATTAATATTCTATATGTGCTACTGTACCAAGTTGTAGGGGAGCAACACCAAACGGACCGTGACATCGGTGTTGCCTCTTTTTTAGGCAACGACGGCCACCGGGACTGTGACCATTGCCTAAAAAAGCAACGCAAAATTTTAAAGTGAAACAATGGCTACATTTTTTTCTGATTTTTACAATTTTTTTTGAATGTCACAATAATTTTTGGGCAATGACTTGAATCGTGACCGTGACCCCTTGGAAATTTCGCAACGCAACGGGCATACCGTGACCGTGACCGTTGCTCCCCTACAACTTGGTACAGTATATTCAGCCCTGCAGGGGGGGAGGGGGGATCAATTTTTTGGCTAGACTAAATCCGGGCCATCGGCGCAAAACCTAGGCGGACATTAGACTCGTAACCAGTCTGTCACCAATTGCCGAAAAATGTGGCAAGCACTTTCGGTGGTTACAGACTGGTACAACTCGTTAACAGCGATTGGGCTGTCGCCGGAGTTTGAAAATTTAGCAGGTGCCGTGATCGGCTGACACAAGAGCCATCAAAGCCCATCAATTCTGGTCGAAAGTTGATGGGTCTTTCCACTCATCCAAGCTAGATTAAATAATAAGTGAGGAGGCAAATTAAACCATTTTAAGGTGAAATTGTTCCTGTGTGCTCCAAATCTATTAATATCTAAACTGCAGAACAGCACCCTCGCCAAATTTTCAAACTCCGCAGACAGCCCAATCGCTGTCAACGAGTCTGTAACCACCGAAAGTGCTTGCCACATTTTTCGGCAATTGGTTACAGACCGGTTATGAGTCTAGGTGAACATAGGGCTCCAACCATTTAGTTTTCGTTTACGAATCCTCGTAAACAGTGTACCGTTTATAAACGTTTAAAACTACTATCGTCCCCCACCATCCCGGACAAACCCAGTACTCGGACAAACGAGTGTATCTCGCTCAATTCTGGGCCGTTTTCTTTGATCTTTAGTGTTACATATTCTGCAGTAGGCCCTCTATGAATTGTTACCAAGAGGTGTACCCAAAATACAGTGGAACCCTAGATAGCTCGAAACAATTTGGTGTATGGGCTATTTTTAGATATATGCATTCACCTAAGATCCTGTGGTCATATAGATACGAATTAATGAACCATATAACGTGTATACAGTATCAATGAACATTGATACCAAGTTTCATGGTAGGAAACAAGCTGGTTCCATCACAATCTTGAGATTCAGAGATTTCCAGATTTGGGGTCTGGCTTGTTCCATGTAAGATGGTATTACAGGAGGCCTGAAATGCATACAGATGGGTTCATGAGATTGGGTTGAATACTTCTGCACAATTTTGTAACGAATTTTGACTTGAATCTATGCCAAGATGGAAATTGAAGATGTGGCCAACTCCGCTTTATTGTTGATGCTGCAATGAGGCTCACATCAGTGGAACAAATCTTTGAATAGCGCAAAATCCATTTGAAACAGTTCAAATTGACATGAGGAAGGGTGCGGAGAGCTCCATCTCGTTCATTTCCATCCAAGTGAACACTCTACAGACATGTTGCTGAAAACAACCATAAATCCTGGTCCCGCAGAATTAAATCATCCAACTGAAGTTTGAAGATGATTTTTAGGGTTAGATTTGGCACAAGAAGTTGAATTGGATCGAGGGGAAGCAGTATGCAAAGTTGCAGTGAAATCGGTTGAGAAATGAGGGCGAGAAGATGGGATCAATCCGGCCATCACCCAGAACTCGGACACTGGACCGCACCAGAAAGAACGGCGCCGTTTGGCGAATTCTTGCCCGTTTCTTATGAAACAAAAATTGTGACGTGGGCAAAAGACAAATTACTGACGATTGAGATACCCAGCTTTAGCTTAGACCTCGCGGATAAAATGATATTTACGTATTTTCCTTAGGTGTCCGAGTTCTAAGGGGACGATAGTAGTTGAACCAAAGTTGAACCGCTGAATTTTATCACTCAGATACTTCTGGGATCTGGATGCATGTGAGCAGAGAGAGGAAGTGCTCTATCCTTGAGGCTCCTGATGTACCTTTCTCTGCTTGCCAGTGAGAAACCGTTTAGTAAATGTTTGTTTACTATTTACGGAGGTCCGTAAACTAAACGGTAAATATAAATGGTTGAGCCGTTCATCAATGTTTATAAACGGAAATGGTTAGAGCATTAAGGCGGACAAAAATCGGCTAATCGGCCGAGTTTGGGACCTGACCTTCCCTATTATTAGGGGTCCCGATACAACCCGACGGCGAGATCTGAATCAGAGATACGGGTATCAGCAGGGGTGAAAGAAGCACAGCCTTGATTGCTATCTTCGTTCTTCCACGATCGCACTCAGAGTCTACTCCCTCGATATCGGCGCATCCATCTTCATCCATGGCAACTGCATCTTCAAATACGTCAATCCACGTCCTCGATGCTATTCTGCCGGCCCTCAATCTCGCGAAAGCGGGCGTTACGGGAATCGGTATCCCTGGAGTCGAGCCCGCAGTCAATGGGGTGTTGGAACTCGCAACCATGCTTTCGGTACGACTGTTCCCATTTCATGACAGGATTGACTCAGATTCTCTACTCTAGGTGATGAAGGCAAACAAGGAGGACCTCTCCAAACTCGAGACAGCACTGAATAAATTGATCGCTATCGATGCCACAGGCGCTAGTGGGGATTTGAAGGGGCGACTGGGGACCTTAGCTATGTACGTATTCATTTCAAAGCTTTGGTGAACATGGTCCATTCATCGTTGGGCTTCAGGAATCTTAAACCGATCGCTGCCGAGTGCAAGTCACTTGCAGGAAAGGGTCGATTCCAACGATTCTTCAGTAGTAAGGAATACAAGGAAAAGATCCAGGATATTAGGAATTTGATCACATCCCACATCCAAGAATTCATTGTGTGTATCTTCTGCATTTATCTATGATGTGCTACAAATTTATCGTTTATAGTTCTATGGTAATATTTCTATTGAGAAATTGGTCGGAGACATGCTGGTCAAAGGTACGGAACTTTCGTATTTTCAACCCGATTGGCTGATTTCCCCAGTCCGGCTTATCGACGACAAAGTCGACACTGTGCTGGCAAACAATATTCTTGACAAGCTCAGGTGTGTTCCGGCACGCTACAATGCTGAAAATACTCCCGATAAATGCATGGAGGGGACACGAGTCGATATAATCCAGGACATCATCGCGCGGTTGACCGGTGCTCCCCATACATCTCAGAGGCTAGTGATGCTCAGTGGCCCCGCAGGATCAGGGAAATCAACTATTGCAAAGAGTGTTGCAACCATTCTCGCAGAAGAGAAAGGTGTCCTCGCTGCCTCTTTCTTCTTCTCACGGGATTACACAGAGCGCAAGGAGATCAGGCACCTCTCCACCACCCTTGCTCGCCAGTTGGCTGATTATGATCCTGTCTACCATGCTTGTCTTATTGAAGTCCTACATAATGACCGAAGCGGGATCCTCTCTGCCGAGCCACACCTGCAATTCCATCGACTCATTGTGGATGTCCTCGAACAAATGCCTCTGAGCCACACACCGTGGATTATTTGTCTAGATGCACTGGATGAATGTGGAAAAGACCGCGGCCAAATTTTCTTCCGTTTACTTTCAGATAGCATCACCAGGATCCCGGCCCATATTCGATTCTTCCTCACAGGACGTCCGGATGTTCCTTCCTACCTCAAGTTCGACACCCTACGTTCTCTGATGTATGGGATTATCCTCGACGAGGTTGACACGAGCATAGTCACCCATGATATTCATCTCTATGTTGAGCAATCACTGGATGGCAGTACATGGACGACACGGAATCCCTGGAAGGCCCAGAGTCACGACGTGGATGACATCACCCAGCGTGCTGGTGGACTCTTTGTGTTTGCTGCAACTGCTGTTCGCTATATTCTAGCTGGATTACCACAGGTTCAACCACAGAAATCAGTGGACCATCTCCTGCGCGGTGCCCCTCTCACACATCTACGTGATCTCTACCACCGAATTGTTGACGAGGCTATCCCGCAACCAACCGATGACCGTGATCATGAAGCCCATGCCATTGTCATGAAGGTTCTTGGCACAATTTTCCAGCTTTTCGAACCTCTTGATCCGAAAAGTCTGGCAGCATTGCTGAACATTGACATAGAAGACCTAAGAGGGATACTCCTTCCTCTCAATGCTGTGATCCGTGTGCCTGATAATCCTGGGGGCACCATCCAAATTATACATATCTCATTCAGAGAATTTATGACTGCTGACATTCAAAAGACACGCTCTGACCTCCTGTGTGGCACAGAATACCAGCAGAATCTTGTGGCATCAAACCTACTGGATGTAATGCACAGCAAACTCAGGTTCAATATTTGTAATCTGCCAACCTCCTACTTGAAAAATGTAGAGGTGGCTGACATACTTTTGCGACTGGATACCCATGTTCCAGGACACCTGAGATACTCCTGTCGCTTTTGGATGGACCATCTTGCAGTGACATCCTACAACTCTGCCAGTGCACAGGCAGTGGAAAAATTGTTGTTTCAACAGTTCCTGTTTTGGCTGGAGGTTATGAGTTTGCTGAGCATGGTGGGCCATGCATCCCAATCACTGTCCAAGTTAATTTTATGGGCCAATAAAGTAAGTGTATTTGCTGCTAAAATTACTCTAACACTGAGGAAACTTTAGGATCCAGCAATTATCCACTTTGCAACAGATGGAAAACGGTTTATCTCATTCTTTGCCGATGCAATCATGCAAAGTGCACCACACATTTACATCTCTGCCCTGGCTCTGGCACCCATTCAATCACAAGTCAGAAAAATATTCTGCCCACAATTCCCTCAGCTACTCTCCATTTCCAGAGGGCAGATGATCAGCTGGCCACCCATAATGGCAGTACTGGAAGGACACACCCACTGGGTAATGTCCGTTGCATTCTCACGCAATGGAAAATACATTGTGTCGGGCTCCACAGATACCACTGCTCGTATATGGGATGTGGAGAGCGGGAATCAACTTGGTGGGCCCCTGATGGGCCACTCTGGCCAGGTTCTGTCAGTTGCATTCTCACCCAATGGAAGGTGTATTGTGTCCAGCTCTAGTGACCACACTATTCGCATGTGGGATGCAGACAGTGGTGAGACAATTGGATTATTAGAAGGCCACACTGCGGGGGTGACTTCAGTAGCATTCTCACTGGATGGAAAACACATTGTGTCTGGTTCTGCAGACAGAACAGTCCGTATATGGGGTGCAGAGTATGGAGAATCAGTTGGGAGACCTTTCAAAGGCCACACTGACCAGATTCAGTCAGTTGCATTCTCCCCCGATGGAAAGCACATTGTTTCTGGTTCTTCCGACACCACTATCCGTATATGGAACACAGAGAGTGGGGATGCAGTTGGTGATCCATTATATGGTCATACTTCCTCAGTTGAATCAGTTGCATTCTCACCAGATGGCAAGCAAATTGTGTCTGGTTCATCTGACAACACACTACGTGTATGGAACACCGAGAGTAGGGTGGCTCATGGGCCCTTCAAAGGCCATACCAATCGGGTTCAATCAGTTGCATTCTCATCAGATGGGAAGTACATTGTGTCCGGCTCCTGGGATAAAACTGTCTGTTTATGGGATCCAACCAGCGGGAAGGCAGTTGGTAGACCATTCAAAGGCCACACTCACCGGATCCAGTCAGTTGCATTCTCACCGGATGGCAGGTACATTGTATCTGGCTCAGGGGACCATACTGTTTGTGTATGGCATATGGATGAGGCACTTAGTGGAGAGAACAGTGGAGCTGTTGTACCATTGGAAGGCCATGCTCTGGCGGTGAACTCAGTGGCTTTCTCACCAGATGGCAAACACATTGTGTCGGGCTCAGGTGATCATGCTATCTGTATATGGGATGCCCAGACAGGGAAGGTGGTTGGCAAGCCATTTGAGGGCCACTGTGGTCGGGTTCACTCTGTTACATTCTCTCAGGATGGCAAAAATATTGTGTCGGGTTCTGATGACAAGACTATTCGTTTATGGGATACTCAGAGTGGTCGGGAAGTTTGCAAGCCATTGGAGGGCCACACTCACTGGGTTCAGTCAGTTGCATTCTCCCCAGATGGCACTCACATTGCATCTGCCTCCTTTGATCAAACAGTTTGTGTGTGGGAGAGAGAGAATGACCCGGCTTTTGGTAAGCCATTGGAAGGCGGTGACTGGATTCAGCATTGTATATCTACACCAGGAGAAATATCTGCTATATCCCACTCTGACAACATCGACTGGGCCACATGGGATGCCCACAGAACACAAGCACTTGGTGGGCCATTGGAAGGCCATGCTGGCCGGATTTATTCTGTCGCATTTTCTCCTGATGGCAAATATATTGTCTCTGTTTCTGATGACAAAAGTGTTCAGGTATGGGACACACAGAGCTGGAAATTGTGGAAGTCAATGGAGGGCCACACTGACTGGGTGCAGTCAGTCGCTTTCTCCCCGGATGGAAAGCACATTGTGTCTGGTTCCTTCGACAATACAATCCGTGTATGGGACATGAATGGTGGGAAGGCACTTTGCAAGACCTTGACGGGACACACTCACTGTGTTCAGTCAGTTGCATTTTCACCAGACGGCAAGTACATTGTCTCTGGGGCTGACGACAACACTGTCAGAATATGGAACACTGGAAGTGGGGAGCCTCTCGGTCCGCCATTCGAAGGCCACACTAGGCGGATAAATTCTGTTGCATTTTCACCGGATGGCCAGCACTTTGTGTCCGGCTCTGATGACCACACTGTCCGTGTATGGTGTACACAGCCTTCTATCGATTCATCGGGCCCCCGCTCTATACACCACAGTGGTCCTGGTTTACTAAAGGTAGGATTTCCTTTTCTACATTAGTAATGATTTTCTGACATTATATTTCAGTCCCTTCATGTTCAGCATCCATCTGTTCCACCGCATTGGAAGGTTGAGAATGGCTGGATCTCCTGTATCCCTGGCGAGCCTCTCTTTTGGCTTCCGAGCCACAATAGGGTTGGCTTATGGTTACCTCACAACACGCTGGTTATCGGGAGGCAGCAGACCTTGCTCTCCTATGACAACTTCGTACACGGTACCGAGTGGATGAACTGTTACATTGGAACAGGCACCACATAGGTAATTTATATTACAATCTTCCCGCATGCATAAGTACTTAAAATTTTGTCGACCTTGACCTCAATTGAGGCTTGACCTTTGCACAAAAAAAGAATTCAAGTGGCAAAAAAAGGAAAAAAAGACTGGGAAATGAAAGGTGTATGGCTACATTTTCCAGTTTCAACAACATGGAATATAATCACTACTGGCGAGCAATCGGTGAAATAAGTTGAGGGTAAGAATGAATAATAACACATAGTGCACATCCATGTGATTTCACATAGGATCAGGTTTTAATACTAGGTAGACACTGCGTTCTGACCCGCCCTAAACTCAGGTCTGCGGAGCTTGTCTTAGCTCTACTTAGCCCACGTCTAGGTTTGGCTGGGTCTGGCTAGCCGTCTAAACGGACTCTGTTGATGGTACCTAAGCACAGCTTCGTCTAGCTTGGCTTAGCTCTGCTTAACCTGAGGTTAGGTCACCTAAACAGAGTCTGCGTATGTGGGGCAGCACTTCTGCCTTCAGCCGGCGTGAGGCTAGCCAGTGTCTGAGATAACAATATCTGTGGTTGTGTGCCTACATGGCTAGGCATTGGAAGGCCACCACCCAACAGCTAAGCAAAGGCCTAGCAACAGCTAGCCATACTTTGCCGCACCTGTAGCTGCCGAAACCTGGGCGGACCGGGTGGCTATGCGTATGTCCAAACAGTCACACATAGCCAAACATTGACGACACCGAAAAATCGGTCATTCCGAGGATTTTAAATGGCCGGAAACGGCCTCTCTGAGCCGAGGTTTTTCCCAATCCGGAGCATGATCGGTGTCGAAGGTTTAATATAATCCTACAGTGGTAAGTCCCTCACCGCGCTGTTCTAGCCGTCGTTCAAGTGGCACGAAATATTCACATGCATTCTAGATACTTCCAAGACTTGAATTCTGACTCCCTCAAACGCCTGGACATGAGACAAATGGGTGAATTATCTGCGGCACTTTTATTTCAGCGGTCATAGCGCCGCTGCTTCTTTTTGTTATTCAAGATTTGCGCTTCCCGCGGCCTCATTCACCCGTCGCGATGATCTCCCGACGCTACGTGCTGCCACAGAATTTCATTCAGTTCCTGGTGGCCCAGGCCCCTCTACGCGCGTCCCCGAGCGTCGCGGCACTTTCCGCTCCCCGCAATTTTTATTCAAGTCCTAGGTTCCCCGCGACCTCCGCCACACGTCCTCACCATACCATCACACGGTGGCGGCACGTAGCCATGGCCTTTTATTCACGCGCCGCCCCAGATATTTTTACTCGAGTTTTGCGCTCCCCCGCGTCTGGAAGTGATGAAGACGTGGCCGCACACAAGCCGCATCTATTATTATTCAAGATCTGGTGTTCCGAGGCCGCATTCGCCCATACTGATCGTCTACCCACGCCCGGTAGCGCGAAGCGCCGCCGCGGGAATTCTTGTTCAATATTCAATGTGCCTGCCATTCATCTCCTCGTGTAATCCCCTCCCTGACGTGTTCGCGGCGCGTGGCGCCGCCGTCGCAATTTTTATTCGAAATTTGCGCTACTTGCGAGCACCCATTTGTTTTGTTCGAGTTCCCCGAGTACTCGCGTTCCTTACCCGTGTTCAACACCCCACGACGCGTCGCATCACCTACTAGTAGCACATTCAACACCCACAGATTTTTTCTTCGGGTTCTGGTGGCCCCGCGACGCATTTTTGTTCAAGATGTCGACTCCCCATATATATACGGCTCCCCGACCTATGCTCGTGCCACGTGCGGTTCTTTCTTTCGATATTTCGCAATCCTGCGAACAGCTTTCAAGTTCCAAGCATGCGCGCTCGACTTGGCTTTCGCGAACCCCCAACCCCGGATTTCCTTCATTCAAGACCTGCGTGCGGGAATTCTGATACAAACCGCGCTGTAATAATCCCCTAGCATTCGAATTGAATTCCGTGTGCGTATTAATTGTCTCGCGTTCTGACCCGACTATTAAAATCAAGGGAATATGAATGTTCTTGCTGCATTCCCCCAATCCAGGGAACTGCATGCACTGTACACTTTTGAATACATACATCTCCTTCGCCACATGCACACGTGGCGCTGCCGCCGTCCTTTTCTCCGGTGGCCGTCGCTGCGGTCCATCCATTCTCATTAAAGTTCATCTCAGTCACATTTTGTAGATATGCACCAGCAGATGTTCAGCTACGTGTCCTCCTGGCACTACTCTAGGCTCGACTGTGTTTTTAAAAATACATTTATGATGGCGCTGCGAACGAATTTCTCGTGATTTCTTTTGTTTCGAACCTGGTCATTTTGCGTTGCATGATGACATCGACGGAGTGTAGCCGCTGCGTGCCAAAAAACAGTAGTATTATATTTGGAGGTCGTATATGAGCAATGGGTTCGTTATGAGTAAGCTGGCTTGTCAATTAATTTTCCTTTAATTTTCCTCGCAATGTCCTCCGTGTTTTCGATATTCAAGCGAGATTTGGGTGTGTTTCTTATCGTGTTACAATACACCCTCTTTGCATTCAACATACCCCTGGCCAAGATATGCCCGAAACACCCACTGGTGGAACATTCATTATGTGAAGTATCTACTACCAGCGACATTGAGTTATTTTCATTACATCCCTTTGCTTGAGTCGTGTGTCCTGAGTATTGTTTTAGAACTCACCTTCAGCTGCGGCCGAAAAATTAGGGAACTTTTATTGTTGAATGCGCATCCCAGTCAGTAAATACATCCTTCTTCTTGCCTGATAACTGCTTCCAACACAATATAGATCGTGCCCAGGTCGGATTGACGAAGAGTTTCATTCCAATAAGACATGTAAATATTATTGTAGCCCATTGTAATTAAATTAAACAGATAACAGATCTGTATCGACAAGAGAACTGATGTAAGGTGCGTCGTATTCCACTATCAAATCATCCGGACCAAGTTTCCAGCAGGAATGTCAAAGTCCTTGAGCATTTTAAAAAGGACGGCGCCGTTATCCGGATTGACAACTCGAGACTTGACGAGCTTGAAGAAAGCGTCCCTCCTCCAACGACAAATCGACAGCGCTCACCTGGTCGAGAACAAGCCGCTGGTAAAGTTCTCGAACCTGGGCCAAAGAAACGAGGGGATGAAACTTCGTCCTGGCTGTAAAAATTCTGCTTGGAAGTGGCCAGATGGGCATGGCGTCTCCGGATAGGGTAGGCTTGAAACCCATCCGAGCAGGATGCCTTTTTGTGGTTTTCAGGAGAACCAGCAGGTCCCAGATATTTGATAGTTTTACAACGTGTACACGTCTATAGTTTCCGCTGGCATTCAACAATGATTATTTTACTTTTGAAATGGGACGATGATTAAAAAGTCTAACCTGCTTGACCGCATTCGCGATTGATCCATCTTGAGGCACCGGTTCGCCGTTAGATTCGGTATTGACCAAAGAAACAGCATTGCAATGCTTCTCCCAGAATTTTGTGCTGCCAGATTTCGCTGTGGGTGCAATATGGGTGACAGTGTGAATTTGGATTTAGAAACCTATTCTGTCGAGGTATGTACATTTGTGCTCGTTGTTTGTTATCCGCTTGATTACTGTACCATTACGACGGAGTGTTCGGTCACTAGGTCACAGCCCTACCTGAACTGAACACTTGGTAATTCAGTCACAGGCACCGGCATTTTGAATCGCCGAAAAAAATCGCCCAAAATGGGAGTTTCCCACGAAATGAACACTTCAAAAATGAACACTTGGGGTCACAGGTCACAATGCCTGAACACTTGGTCGTAATGGTACAGTATCACCGGTTCAACGTCACCCAATTTGTCGGAAGGGCGCGGGGGTTCTTCTGTGCAGCGTTGCTTTCCCACTTCAGCAGTCACTCGTTATAAAGGACAGTTGCAGTGACCCATTTTGTCGGAGTCATGCTGAACGACCTCCATTGAAACTCACTGCGCATATCCATAAACAGGAAAATTCGGGGCGGGACACAATTTTTAACAAGAGAGGGTTTATGCCAGTCACCGCAGTGAACAAATATCGAGATCGTGTAAGTTTTGCGGAAGAATCCATTGAGCGGCCGCGGGAGCGGGTCTCAAATTGACCGCATTTGGAGGTCAGTGATAGACGCGGGTTGAGTTGGATGTGAAGCGCTGACCGCAAAAAAAGGATGAAGCTAAATGCGCACATGATAAAACATTGAGAAGCGAGGGCGTGAAAAATACCGGGTATCAACTCGGGTTTTTTTCGACTGGTGCACATGCGGGGTGCTTTGGGAGCCAGACCCAGATGTTTCACCCGTATCGGAAATCTGTTTACGCTTCAGACCGCTAGAAGCAATATCCACGGAGTCGGTATCAATGTCCTTGTGGAAAATAGTTGTCAGCTACAATAATTTATCGAGTACATTAATGATTACCCACCGCTCTTACAGCGGTATCCATCATTCGGATTGAGGCAAGGAATGGCTAAATTTATTTCATATTTAGGTTAGCGCCGAAGTGAAGAATTATGCTTACTGGACCTGGATTTGTGGGCCCTGATATTTGTGTCAATGCAATGAGTGATGCAGAACGCAACATGGGGGGCTTCAACGGTTGAAGTAATTTAGTCATGTCAATTTTAGCTCCTGCATGAAATTTCATGTTCTTCAGGCCCAGAGCTTCGCTTATGAGTTGACTGTCGTCTTCAGTTCCCGTTTGATAGTAAATAGGCCGCCGAATGTGTCCGTATGCGCAGATTTGACCAGGCCAAATGTTGCGCCGCACTTGATGTCCTGCAGCTGTGGGAAGAGGTTGTAAACCGCCGCTGATGTACCTGGCGCAGCCAAAAGATCGTTCCCTCTCGCCGCCGTATGGTTCACCAGAGCGATGTGGTGGGAACTGAACGTCGCGAGCACAAATTGATCAATTGATTTTACATTACCTTCGAATGCAACACGAATATTTCGTCGTAAAACGAAGTCGTGGCCAAGTGCAGACTGCAGGACTAGACCGCTGGCCATGAATCGCTGTATTGAATTCCATCCCTTGTGGGACCCTTCAATGCGGCTCCCATTGGACGCAATGTCCTCGCGAGGACGGGCAAGGCAACCTTTTTGAACGTGTTGCATTTGGGCGGCATGTATCTACGAAGCGCATCAGAATAAATGAAGTGTAGACCTAAACACCTTACATTTGAGCGGCGACAGACCAGACCCGTTCCTCGTCGAGCCCACTTATCGTAGACGGCACTCAGTCTCAATTCTTACTCTTCTTTCGACCAATACTGCCGCCAGAACACCCTTACGTGACTGCACGTTGAGGATACAGCCACGGATAATTCCAGAACCTCACTGCGGTGCGGATTCTGCGTTCCATTTATGATTCCTGCATCGTATCTGCAAGTTAGCTGTTGCACAGACTAGCAAAATATCCACGGACCTCATCAGGAAGTGATATACGTCGAGAAGAATTTTGAGTTGCGGGAACACCTCCAAAATCTTCTTACGAACGGCGCAGCAGTTATCATTTCGGGGTCGTCGGCACCTAGAAAGTTCAATCGCGCTTTCAGTACTTCCAGAGGCTCCATAATTTCCGTGGCGGACCCGAACTGACAGAAGTACTTGCGCGTAAAGTTTCAATTTACACAATGACTGAACGAGGAAAGAATATTACCCAGGATATAATCAGGTTTGCCTCGTTCAAGATTCTCAGGATACCGCCTTTCATGAATTGAGTGTGCACTCTTGAGTCGTCGACACGGTCGCTTTCCGAGCTGCCTTGTAAGTGTTGTCGAGGTTCATACAAATGGCTAGAAATATTTATCGGTTTTTCCGACTGCACAATCTAAGCAAGTTTACCTGTCAAAGTTCGTAGAAATTTCCCGCATTCCTTAACGCGCGCACGATCCGATAGACTTGTCGTTATATCCCTCGGGGTCAGCGGGAGTCGTAAATGACTGGAGGAGACTGGTATCGAGGCCGCGAACTCGACCTTTGAAAGACTGTAGATAATCTAGATGGCGCTGCTTGTATTCTAAGAGGTGGAGCTCTGGGCTGTATTAGTATGAAAAATTCAGAGGCAAAGTGGAACTACGCACATTTATGTTACCTGCAAGCCTTCCAGACGTCGTTGATGGACGGAGTTCAACGATAAAGTCGTACAGTTCACGAGTTAGAGCTGAACGGTAGAGGAAATTAGCCCTATTGCCATCACGGGTTCCGATTGGAGTGCGGCCTTATGACATAATCATCGGACTTTGAAATCTCGTCGCGTCGGTTTCGCGACGCAGACTTCGTAAAATGTGATTCTTTTGGAGAATTGAGGCTTCCAGACATGTATGACACATCTAGTCACCTCAGATTTTCGGTAATCCTCCCAACAAGTGCTGAAAACATTGAGCCCACGGAAACCGCCGAAAGCTGAAGGCATCAGCTGATGTCTCCCACAAGCGCGTCGCAAAGCTTCAGATGTATGTAGCGAGCTCAGAAAAATATCATAGATGCATAGAACACATTGAACGACTCACCAGGCTCTCTGGACGAGTTTTTAGGGTTTAATCATCGCAAAGAGGGTGCAGCGCGCGTTTGTATCGACATTTCAAACTCCGAAGATTATGTAACAAGGCTGCACTCCGATCAGACCCCCGCGATCACTAACAGACTTCAACAAAACGAGACACGAGTTGTAACGTTGATACCTTGTTGAAGTGTCTGTCTAGGAGAGACTAAGAGGAAATACGGACCTGCGAAGAAAATCAGCGGAGTTATTGGACAGCCGAAATCTGCGAACGTGGTATTTCCCAATCCTCCCATCGATTCCAAAATTTCGCATTAGTGGTAGCGAAGCATGAGCCCAAAGTTACTCCGCCGAGGTCCTTTGCTCCGACATGAGTGGAGGCTCCCTAAAACCCGACATGGCGACATGGCGACCAGCCTTCAGGAAGTCTGACACAGCACAGAAAAGCCGACACATAGGCCTAATTCTCATCAACTGCAACACATTGCCAAGAAAATATACCCTCCTGCGCCCTTCAAGTTGAACTGATGCGATTGTTGATCTATGATGCCTGATTGCCGAACAGGCCGAGCGTGGTTGGGGAGGCGCACCCCGACAACCAAACTCACAAATTGTGATAACAGTAACTCAAATCACATTATATTGACAAGATCTCCTCCACATACCACCATACACACCCTACACCCCTGCGCGAGCTATTCCTCACCGCAAAATTGACCGTAATGAGTTCCCTCACGTCTGGGGAGTTAACTGGTTCTCCGAATTGGGTATGGCGTCGCGGATCTCCGTGTTTTTGCGGAGACGAATTTCTTTCGTCTTGTGGATCACTATTCCCACTCATTCATCCGTTCTCACTTCAGTGCACTTCGTACCCCAGCATCACTATTCTCATCCGCAATTCTCTGGTTGCGGGCTGAATCTGAACATCAAGTCATCCATCTCTTGCGCTCAAAGCTCAACCCAACACCCTCGATCCTCACACTTCGACTGGGGTGCGAACTGTCAGCTGGGTATCCTAGCAGCGCCGAGGCGACTTCAAGTTTGATATATACAGCGACGGAGACGCATCTCGGCGTCTCCCTGGTTCTGTCACAGATATGAACTTGAAGACAGTCACCCACTACTAGTAATGGCATGAGTCATGGGATCAAACAGAACAAGTTTGCGTTTACCGCCTTCGGGAGCACCGTTCATGGTTCCTGCGTAAGGAAGATTAAGCAAATCACTTGAAGGGAATGGTAATGTGTCGTACCTTGCAGATACAGTGTACATGCAGTGTTCTTTAGAATGTAGTGTGTAAAAGACGTCATGGTAAATGCCATCCTGTTACTCTCGGAGGTTTCCCCACTAGTTCCGGTGAATTTGCGCACCACACTGGAAGATCGGAGGGGCTTGACAAGATATGCATCATTGAGGATATCGTCCCCAGAACAGAGCTCTGTTTGACAACGATCAAGAAACCTTCAGAAACCTCGAATTCTGTGCAAGCAGTGAGAAATCTTGTTCTGTGGTATATAAACCTGCAAGCTCGGCAAAATTCTTTTCAGAAGCCAGATCTAGGAAGCCAGTGCGAAATAGAGTGAGATGTTTGAGGCGGACAAGGTCTTGAGCCAATGATTTCTCATTTACTTCCGTGACACCAGTATCCCGACCTTTACCGATATTGTAGAACTTTTTAACCACATAGGCTTGTTGCCTGGAGGTCATCCAGGTCAACCCATGCGGTATCAGAAAACAATTGCATGTTCTTGGTCCCAAAGTTTGTGGTGAACGACTGTGAAACATCAGCTTGCATCGAATGGAAGGTCAAGGGACGTGCTGAATCACAAAACTGCTCCAGAACCGTGTCGGGGAGGCGTGTCAAAAGCGCTGCAAGCTCCGCCATTGCGCGACACTGCGGCGGCGAGAGTATGGGAAGAAAGAAAAGTGCTGGATACCGGATCAACAGTAATGCCATCCAATGCCAAGCCATGATAGCCAAGTGGGCGTGTCGGGTGTCCTGAAGTTGTTGAAGAATGTGTCGGGTTTGCTGAAAACTGTGTCCTATGCGGCGAAATGTATCGGATTTACTGATCTACGTGCGGGACTTCTCAGATGTGTCAGATTTTCTGATTTTTGACAGGTGTGTCGCTGTGTCGGGTTTCCTATATACTCACATGAGTGCCATCCTTCCCATACTTTTTTTGCATGGACCGCAGCGCAGCTGATATCCCAGCACCTCCTCCTCCACGCGAATGCCGTGGACGCTGCATGAGCCTGCCCCGGTCCACGAGTCCCAGGTAAAATCCTGAGAATCACATTGCGGGCATCGACCGATGTTGTAATAAAAGGGGTGTATGATGTTGAGAGGACGAAGATAATAGCCTGTTTGCGATGCAGCCATTCGAGCCATCTGATGGCTGTTTGGCGTTGCGCAAACTGATGGCTAATACCCAATGGATGGCTGATAAAATAAAGTCAGTGTATGCTCTTTTCTGCCAGAATGAGTGTCAATGAGTGTGTTATCACACATGAACCTTAAAGAATGCCCCTAGATTGCATGAGACCTCCAATTTCAGCAACATTAATGATTTTTGCCTACAATCTGGCTGTTAGACTCATGAATGGAACTGATCATCCACACATGAGCTGAACAACTCAGAGGCAGCTCAATGACTCCAAAAATATGGGCAAGAATCGAAGCCATTCGAGCCATTAGCCATCAATTTGCGCAACGCCAAACAGCCATCAGATGGCTCAAATGGCTGCATCGCAAACTCTCTAATGCTGGTAGTGAGAAACTTAACACAGCTTAGACAATGCAGAATATGACGGTGTGAGATGGTGCTGGACGATAAAGAAGAGAAGTGGAGAAGTGCCACTCAGAGCGGAGTTTGAATTTTTTATTTGTTCCGTACAAATATTGAATTATTTTAAACGACCTGATCGGGTCGACCTAAGAATTGAGTACCCCTACAGGGGACAAGACATTATATTCGGTACAAGAAAACAGAGAAAAGGTCCTGAATAAATACTGTAAGTAAACCAGCAAGGAAGGATAGAACATTCGACTCACTCACAAGCACTGGAAAAAGGGAAGACTGATGAAATAAAAAAACCCACAACCTATGAATTGGTATTCCATCTGCAGGGTCCAGTTAAACCTCCCTGGAATTATACTATGGGTGTACCAGTAAATATTCTCCTAGCCAGAACTAAGATCTTGGTATAAGCGCGGCACCGTGTATGCCCGGACAGTGTGTAATTGGATTCATATATGCTTTCAACCGCCTTACCCTAGCGGGGACAGACAACTTTTGCCCATCTCCATGAATTTTGACACCATGGCACTCGCTGGAAGTCTGCGGCCGGCCGTTGACTACACCTGAGTGGGATCAGAGTCGAGGTCAAACAGTGAAACAAAATATTGGGTGCCCGTGGAAGCCATCGACGCCAGATTTGACTGATTAGTTGCATTTAGAGTCTGGTATTTGAAGATCATAGTGCCGAGGTAGAGGTTTGAGGCCGACATCAGGGTCAGGACCGTGTTAAGTTCGCTGGGCAGAATATTGATTTCAGGCCAAAGTGCAGCGACTGCGAGGCAGTAGTGTCCCAGATATAAGTGCTCCAAAGGAGGAATACATATACAATATATTTGATGTTGTCTTGGGTCACCAGAGGTCATGGAAGTCACAGTTTCCAGTTTGTTTGTCTCAACATTTGTGGCAGTGCTTTGTCTCAATGTTTGTCTGTGTCATTTGTATCTACTATATAATATCAGGGGTGCCAGACAAACATCAATCATTTTCACACGATCCCATCACGGACAGCGCCGGAAAGTGGTCTGACGTCACCGGATGAGCCCCTAACTCGGTGTCGGTGCTGCTGCTGCTCCGCACTTTATGTGCGGGGCCACGAGCTGCTATCTGCGAATCTGATCAAGGTGCAGATCAACAGGTGGGCATCAAAGTGTGCAGGACTGAGGAGATGTGAGACCCAAGCAAGAAAGGATGAATATCCATGTTGATTCCGCTGCCGATGTCATCGTTGAACGTGGATGATGAATTGTCTTTCTGCGACAGGAATATTGATCAAAAATAGGGAGATCCGGGACGGGAGAATCTGAGCTGGAGCTTATTCGGAGACTGATACCATCAAAATCTACAAGTGAATTGGGTGAAGGGGCCGCTGGGAGAGGTCCGGGAGACGCGAAAGATTAGAAGGTGGATCAGCCAGAATTTCTCTAAATTCTGCCAGAGGTGGAGTGCAAACACAACAAATTACACTTTACAGTTCTGAAAAATAGCATTTTATTCCATTGCTGAATTTAAGTGTGCTTAAAAGAACAAAGAGTCATGCAGGAAAAATGGCACTGGTGATACTAAACATGCACAGTCAAGGTGAATCACAAAAACAAAATCTTGAACTTGAAGAAACCAGTAGCTTGAACCATGCGCAGCATATTTATTCGAAAAAAAGCTAATTCGACAGATAATTAGAGTGGACACAGTCAGGAACTGGCCATGGACGAAGTGTTGCAAGAAAGGAAAGACGAGAGGTTGTGCAAAGTCGGATGAGCAGTTGCTGGATGTGAAATTCCTATTGAGACAGGTGGCTGCTAGGACAAGCCGTCACACAACTGACCGCTGGGCTGGGATATAAATAAGCAGCAACTCAAGAAGAACTTCGGGCACGGCAGTTGGCAGCCAAAACAAGCTGCTATGCAACTCAAAATCGGCCTCAGACCGTTTTCCAACTGGGATGAGCAGAAAGATCTGGTAGTTCAGTGGGACTTGAGCCTGTTGCGAGACTGGAAAGATTGTCAGTTGTGCAACTGGGGATGATAAATTGTTTGAGTAGAAGTTCCCACTGTGCCAGTCAGTAGCTGGGACATGCCGTTGCTCAAGTAGAGGGTCGACGGAGCA
>JARJCX010000503.1:0-61726 GCA_029282285.1 Mycena rebaudengoi | reverse complement strand
GGCAGAGGTTCGAATCCTCTGCGGGACCTGGTCGAAATTGGGATCGATGAGCTTTTTATTTGTTCACGGCGCAACGCGCTCGTATGAAGGCTAGAAATAACCCATACAAAACGTCCTGGCATAGGCGGGCCTCCCTCCAACAATGATGAAGTGTAGTACTCGCGAGAGGCAGGCGGAGGTTCGAATCCTCCCCAGGACATATTTTATTGTCAGAATTTTACATTGATCTTCCTGAGGCTCGATCTATCCCATGCACATCATCGGTGGCTCGCTCGAGCCGTCTCTGTATCGTAGACGTAGATGTGCAGAGCCAGGACACTCCTGGTGATTTGAGTTATTCTTTCGACTTTACTCACCCGAAGTTTTAAGATCTATCTAGAGCCAATATATCCCAAGCATGAAGTCCTGGCATAGGCAGCCTGTCTCCTCGGGACATAGGAGGAGACCCTTAATTTTTTTTTGACCTTTGCTCACCCGGATTTTAATGGATCTGTCTAGGTTCAAAGTTTCCCAGGTACGAAGTCATGGTACGGGCAGCTGACTATGGAATGGTAAGCAACATTGACGCAGAGGCAAGCGGAGGTTCGCATCCTACCCGGGACATGAAGAGAAACTTTTCGCTTTTCCTTTCAAATCTATGCACCCAACTTTTTGCTAGATCTATCAAGGTTTGAAATAACCCATCCAAGGCGTCATATCGACGGAGAAGGGAAATCATCTGTACACAACAGGCAAGATTTCGTCAACTTGAAGGTAGGTAGAGTGTCGGAGATGAAGGGGTCGAGAACAAAAAATGATTGCTAGATAGGTTCCATACCAAGGAGATTTAGAAGAAGAATAGATTGAAAACTATAAAAATATGGTTCAAATTTCGACACGTAAGGAAGAGAAATTTCGACAGCATATGTAAGTACCATGGGCAAATATTAGGGTCAAGACGCTGAGTTTAGTCGAGCAACCTGTATTCAATTCAGTGCGATTCACGCGAAGGACCACAAAGAACGTCACCATTTCCGGATTTACTTCCTCCTCGACTTCGGGCCCGCCGGCCATTCAATGTGGATATTTAAACCATGATCGACCAAAGCCCAGAGCTGAGATACATGTGCCTCCTCGTAGCCCTCCTGCTCCGGGTGCTTGAATACCAGCTTGAAGGACTCGAGATTTGCGACTCCATGACTTTGGCGTCTCGAGCCGAGCATCGAGGTCAACAGTGCTGTGTTCATAACCATCGGGAAATCTATGAAGCTCAATGATTTTAGAGCAGGGAGTTGTCCTCGCTTTTCCAAGAAACCGAATACGGATGTGCAGTATTCGTCCTCGATCTCGAAAAGTCCGTTCCTGTGGAAGCGCGAGATCCTGTTATCCCAGACATCGCTGAACTGTATAGTGAGGTATTCGAGAGACTTGAACTGTCGAGAGTGTGGATTATTTCCTCCGCCGTTTGATCGTGCAGGTGCAGTGCTTGAACTGTACATGATGAGCGAGAGACCAAGGAAAGCAGGGCGTCTCGGTCGGACCCGGTAGGGTATCCAAGTTCCAGTGTTTTTAAAGCCGGCACAGTGAGAAAGCGAAGGAGACCGTAAGATGACGAGTCATGACAATGGGGGTCTGGTCATCGTCAGAATCTGATATGCTCCGGAGGGAGAGAACCTCGAGATTGGATGCATGTTTCAGCACTTCAAGAGCTGAAACATCGACTGATATTTCAGGTCGAGTCTCACCAACTGGTGCCACGGCAAAGCTATGAAGGAACTGCTGCCCCTGGATATACACACTTCGCGAAGTCGCGGGGCATCACCGAACGCGGTAATAGTTGTCGGGGGACGGTTAACTGTGAGTGTCTGCAGAGCGGGGAAACAAAGTTGAGCTCCTCCGGTTACCGACGCCCATTGTGATAGTATAAGCGTCAATTTCCTCAACTGAGGTGCGTACTGGACAACGGCGTCAGAGATGGATTTGGATTTGGTTAAATCTGAGTCGGAAAGGTCCAAATCAAGGAGACAGCCTCCAGCCCGCAGCAGCCAGCATTTGAGCAGCTGCTCGCGGTCATGTACGGTGCTGGGGTTCCACTTGAGGCTGAGGGTGGCCCAGAGGCGTGGAAAAGACAATGCGACCCGACGCCACTCTCTGCAGACGCTGGCTAAAAGCAGCGGAGGGTACGCCTTGAGAGCATGGTCGTATGCGATGACAGAGAAATTTCCGAGGTAGTGCATGAATATTTCGGCCGTGGTTTCGGATGGAAGGGTAAGGACTGGATAAACAATGGCATCCAGTCATTGAAGAACTGACTGCCGCTGCTCGCTGAGCAGCTGCAGTTTGGACTGGAGGGCAGCAGTTTTTTCGTCAATTTTCGCGAGTTCAGCACGCAGCTCAGCGGCTGTTGTAGTCATTGGAAGCACCTAGCACTGCGCACGCGAGATGTTAAAAATGAGGTGTGTGTTCGAAGGGTGGCATCTACTAACCTGTTTGAGCATTTCGCGGGAGCAGCAGTGCGAAGAACCTTGCACCAGGATGCGCTGTTTAAGGCGGCACTTTGAGTCTGCGGCTCGTGGTGGTCAAGTGAGTGCTCAAGCCACACTGTTTCGGACTGTTTGGCTTGTTGGCGGCAATTTCCGATAGACTCCTTTTTTTTGCAGCGTTTAGAAGAATGAAACTTAGTGTGCAGAAGTATCCCTTTCAAACCCATCCGCTTGTGTTGCTGGATGTTTCTAGTTATTATCCGGCCATTGCCAATGAACTTGAAATGTCGTTACGCACATATTCATATATGCGGCATGCCTTCTTCAAGTTGATTGGTAGTCGTTCTCTAAATCAATACCTCGAAGACTGAATGTTTCAGAGCACATTCTTCTAAAAATCCACGTCGGACTGGACCAGGTGTGACTCTGAAAGCGACATGAAGTTGAAGTTGAAACGCGTCATTAGTATTACTTAGGTCTCACTGTAACTTGGCCTCCTGTCCATTCAATTTCTGAATGACAGCCGTGTTGGAGGTAAGAAGTGATCTCCTCAGTATGTGTGGAAAGCTGTCGAGAACGACCAACACCAATAGGTTTGTATTATTTCTGGCCGAAAAGAAAAGGTGGAATAAAGCGACACAGTGCTATCATTCTTTCATTAGGTGAAAGCAAAGCCCGAGGAGGGTAAATATGCCAAATACTTCGAGTCTTCGAAGCATAATAGAGTATGCGCGTATCAATGAATATCGTGCAAAATTAAGAAGACAAGGAAAAAGAAAAGGAGAAGCGCGGAGGGGAGTGAGGTACGAAGAAAGGGAGAAACGCCCGCTCGCCAGGGGAGGAAGACACAACGGTGCCCGAGGAGGTCGAGGCTAGGACGATGCGCCGCAAAACAAAGGCATGAAAAAGAGGGGGAGAACGCAGAAGAAGGACAGAAAGGCAACGGAAGTGGCGTGGCGGGAAGACATAGCGTAGAAAAGTGGATATCCAAGAATTAAACAAGAAAAGGAAAAATCGGAAGCCACAAGGGAAAAAGCATGTTGTCAAAACGCGGGAGAAAGGAGAAACCACATGGACCAAGTGAGACGACAGAACAGGTAAACAAAAAATAGACGAGGCCACAAAAAAGGAGAGGAACAAGGGCAGTAACTTGAAGGGATGAAAAAGGAGGACAAGGATGCGCTTGAAAAGAGCAGACAAAGAAAAAAGCAGTAGTTACTGCGAATGAAGATAGGCACCATGATTGGTAAACGCAATAACGAATGATGGCCCGTAGAAGACAAAAGAAGAGTGCCGCGGGATGGGTGGGGGAGGGGAGGAAAGCACAGACCTTTGAGCACGCCTCGCACTTGTGGTCGACGCTGCGCCTTCCGTGGACGGGATATGTGTGATGGGGACGGGGGTGCTGCTCTTGGTGGGTGCGTTGGTGGGCATAGCGTACGTGGGGGCGACCGCGAGGTTGTCAGCGAGAGGGCGGCCATGAGAACGCATGGATGTTGCGGACCTGCAGCACGAAGGGCAGATCACTGTATCACTAGAGTCGCTCAGCCGGCGGTGGGACGAGCAGACGACGGTGGTGCAGGGCTGGGTGCTTGCTGGTCCATTGGCTGCCGGATATGGCAGAGGGAATGGGGCAGCATTTGAGCTGCGATGGAGAGAGACAAGAGACTGAGGGCGGGATTGTCCTGCATGCGCAGACGTATTAGTCAAGCTCAGGGGCGAGAACGGTTGACGTACTTGGGACATGGTGCAGAAGCAGACGGTGGTTACAACAGTGTAGACAGGCTTCAGATACAAGGATACAGACTACAGGCTCATCGGAGAGTGGGAGCAGAGGAGAGAAGAAGGCTGACAGGTTTTTGAAGTCCGCCCAAATTTGTGTCAGGTCAAGTGCCACAGTGACAGTAGGCAAGGTAGCTCGAGATAGATCTGTCGGACCAAGGTGAGTAGGACGGCAGGGCGAATATCTAGAAATAGAATAGATATTCTATGTTCGAATATTCGCGCAAAGCTGATATGGAGTCGTGAGGTGAAGGTGTGTGTGAGTGTGGGGGAGTCTGGCCGTGGCCGTCTGGCTCGGGAAAAAAGAGGGCATCGCGACAGGCGGATGCGGGAAATTCCGAGACGGGAGGAATCGGCTAGCGGACACGGCCAAACCCGTCGCAGAAGGAAGCCTGGGTCAAGGGAAAAGAGCAAATGAGACCCGAAGCAACCCTAGCGAAGCTACAAGAAGAAGGAGAGGGTGGGTGGGCAGAAAAATCAGAGGGTTTGAGAGGGTTTTGCGGCGGGAAGAGAGCGTTTGGTTTTGCAGAGAATACGCGCAAGAGCAAAAGCGGTAATGCCTGATGCGGCAGTGTCTGATGCGTGATGTGGTCCTATCTAATCTAATCGCTCCCTTGCCTAACACTGAGGCCGGCTCGCAAGCTCGCCTTGCCTCAGCTAGCAATAAATGAAAGTCACAGCTTCCGGTTTCCAGTATCTCTTATTACAGCTCCAGCGCCGATAAGTACTACTTAATCGCCAGCGAGTCATTCGTTGTCGGCATTGCTCGCTACGTCCGAGTGGAAGTACTTATAGGGCAAGTCGCTGCGGGCATCGGCAAAATAGGCGTCAAATAAGCGCCCGGTGACTCGTGAATACTATCCAAGTTCAAATACCCCATTACCCAGGTTCGAAATACCCCATTCACCAAGTCCTGGCATAGGCGGCCTTCCTCGAGTGATAATATCAGGCCTGCAGGCCGTAAGAGGCAGGCGGAGTTCGAATCCTCCCCAGGACTTTATGAAGCTACGATATTGTCTTTTTCTACCTCGCGTTTTTTTTCTAGACTTTATTATAGGTCCAAATCACCGGAATGAAGCAAGTCCTGGTACAATCTGTCCTCATAGATCACTTATCCGTGCGTCGTATGAGGCAGACAGAGGTGAATCAAATTCACATCCACTGTGAGAGGCTTAATTTCTTTTTGGCTCATCCCTGTGTTTCTTACCTACACCGCCAAAGTGCCGACATGTTGCCTGCACCTGGGATGGTCATGTTGTGGACATGTTTGGGAAGACCTGGTTCCAGGTGGTAACCTTGTGGTCGCCAGCTGTAAGTTGCAGGTTATTTCACAGCTTACCTCCACCCGTCGCGTAATGTGTTGGCCATCTTTTTGCACAAGCTTGTCCTTCAGGCTGTCGACAATATTAACAACATATTTAGAGCTCGTAAGAATTGAATCTTGTCAACGGACTACTTAGTTTTACTTGTTGTTGCGGCAGGATTTTCCAGGTTATTCCAGCTACACAACTTGAAAGTGTTGCGAAGTGTTTGAAACTCCGCCATCAGCACGTGAATGGGCTGTGCATGTTGATGTCGCCTTGTCTCTTTCAGTTTCTTTTCCTCCGCCACCACCCACCTCAGGTCTCGAATCTTGACAAGACCCCACATTTTTTCATCTCGCGTCGTATGTCCTTCTTCTTCCTCCGCCCGCCGTAGCTATGCCCGGTCTCCGATCTCGAATCACTACAAGACTCCGCCTTTTCCACCCGGGCCTTCTCTCTCCGCTCCTGGTTCCATCTGCATTCTGATGTTTTCTCTCACATACATCTCGCCCTCGTTTCTGTGTCTGCCAATCTCCCCAGGCATCAAGCACTAGAGTCAACTCGACAAGAACAAGTCAATACTTCCAAGTCATGTATTCTATGACTCATCAAAAGTGAAGGAAATGACGACCTACCAAGCTTTTCTCATCGCTGCCATCCAGACTCATCAATGTGAAGAATCTCAAAGGAGACCCCACTACTCTATGCTTGAAGCTTGAAGATCTCGACTCAAGTATGTACGTGCCGCCTCAAGTTACAAGTTATTGTCAATGTCCCCAATATCAAGACGTCAATGCTAGTCTGTTTTTGTTCTTTATCGCTTCCCCATACTGCTCCTTAACGGACTTTTTTCTCACCGCTGAGTGACTGATTCTGTGGGCCGTCATTCTGTTCCCTGCCGCCGCAACAAATCCAGATTTGGTCCCATCGACTCCCACCATAGCTAAGTCCGTCTTTGTTTTTGCCTTATACAACACCTTGATCGGTACATTTACAAGACACTCGTACTTCTATATTCCGTGTTTGACACGGAGACACTTCATTTCGGCTTGTATATGCATCTATCTATGTATCTAGTAAACATATGAATGCATTTCATTGAATGGTAATACGTGCATCCCGGGCTATATTTTTTCTGGCTGACCGCGCAGCCGCTTCCAGATTCATCGTCCAGCTGGCAGCCACATCGAGCTGGCCACAGTCTGGGGCCATAGGCGACCGAACGTGGGTCTACCTGATCAGTACCTGGTGGCCATTCTCAAGCAACATGTAGTATGCATGTCAGGGGCAGCTGGTGGACATGTGTCTGCCAAATGGCGGTGTACAGTAGTATCAAGGTTCAAAATACACCCAATCACGAAGTCCTGGTATAGGCGGCCTGCCTTCAACCATGATGCGCAGAAATGCAGAAAGGTCTGGAAGCGGCTGGCGGAGGTTCGAATCCTCCCCGGGACATATGTGTTCATCACGTGTCTTTTTTATTGCTCATTTTTCTTCTTCTAACAGATCTTCCTGGTTTAAATTATACCATCCACAACGTCCTCCAACCATCAGTTCGCTCAAGTCAACTCTGTGTTTGCGACGTGCACCTGGGTAAGTTGAGCATTTCTTTCACGTTTACTCGCTGAATTTTTAGTGGATTCATCTAGGCTCAACGTATCCCAAGCACGAAGTCCTGGTACGGGCGGCCTGCCTCTGACCATAAATCGCGCATAGAAATGGTGAGCGGCCAGGCGGAGGTTCGAATCCTCCCCAGGACATGATATGTTATGTTCAAAGCTTTTCTTTTTATTGCGCGGTTTTTTTCTTTAATAGATCCTAGTAATACGCCAACCACGAGGTCCTTCTCTGACCGTCAGCCCGCTTTGGCTATCTGAGACAGGGTGAGTTGTGTGTTTGTTTGTTTTTTCAAATTTACTCACCCGAATGTTTAGTGGATCCCATCTAGGCTCAAGGTATCCCAAGCACGAAGTCCTGGTATAGGCCGCCCGCTTCCAACCATGAGGGCAGATGAATTTGTCAGAGGCTGGCGGAGGTTCGAATCCTCCCCGGGACATGATCGGTTTCGAGTTCATTTTCATTGCGCATTTTTTCTAACAGATCTTCATGGTTTAAATTACACCATTCACAACGTCCTCCAACCATCAGTTCGCTCAAGTCAACTCTGTGTCTTTGCGACATGCACCTGGGTAGGTTGAGCTTCTCTTTCACATTTACTCGCCGAATTTTTTAGGTAGATCCACCTAGGCTCAAGGTATCCCAAGCACGAAGTCCTGGTAACGGGCTGGCTGCCTCCGACCATAAAATCGCACATAGAAATCGTGAGCGGCCAGGCGGAGGTTTGAATCCTCCCCAGGACATATTTTGATTCCATGAAGCTTTTTTTTTTTTATATTGCGCGGTGTTTTTTTTTTTTTTTGATAGATCCTACCCAAGCTCGAAATACGCCAATCACAAGGTCCTTCTAGTTCGCCTTGGTTATCTGAGACAGGGCGACTTTTTTCTTTTCTTTTTTTTTCTTTTCAACTTTACTCACTCGAACTTTTAGTGGATCCATCTAGGCTCAAAGTATCCCAAGCACGAGCTCCCGGTACTTATAGGCCGCCCGCCTCTAAAAGTCATGGTCATTCGTAATCTTGACGAGAGGCAGGCAGAGGTTCGAATCCTCCGTGGGACCTGGTCGAAATTGGGATCGATGAGCTTTTTTATTTGTTCACGGCGCAACGCGCTCGTATGAAGGCTAGAAATAACCCATCCAAGACGTCCTGGCATAGGCGGCCTGCCTCCAAAATTGATGGCAAAAAACTTCGTGAGAGGGAGGTAGAGGTTCGAATCCTCCCCGGGACATATCTCGCGTTTTTTATTGCCCGAATTTTACATAGATCTTCCTGACGTTCGACCTATCCCATGCACACCATCGGTGGCTCGTTCAAGCCGACCTTGTATCGTAGACGTAGACGTGCAGAGCCGGGACGCTCCTGGGTAAGCCGAGTTTTTCTTTCAACTTCACTCATCCGAATTTTTAATAGATCTATCTAAGGTCAATATATCCCAAGCACGAAGTCCTGGCATGAGCGGCTCCCTTCGGATAATTGATCACTACGCGAACCCTCATTGTATGAGGCGGGGGGAGGTTCGAATCTCGTCGAGACAAGATTGCAAGCGAAGAATTCTTTTTATTGCACAAATCGATTAATCTTTGTCCATTCTCAGAAGTAAGAAATGAAGCAAGTCCTGGTATGGGTGCCTGTGAGAATATCGACGAAGAAGGGAAATCATCTGTACAGGAAGGGCAACATTTCGTCAACTTGAAGGTAGGTAGATGTGTCGAAGATGAACGGGTCGAGAACAAAAAAAAGATGCTAGGTAGGTTCCATACCAGGGAGATTTAGAAGAAGAAGAATACGTTGAAAACTAGAAAATATGGCTCAAATTACGACAGGCAAGGAAGAGAAACTTCAACAGGCCATGTAAGTGCCGTGGGCCGCAAGTAATAGGGTCAAGATGCCGAGTTGATTCGAGCAACCTGTATTCAATTCAGTGGGATTCATGCGAGAGGACCACAAATAATGTCACCATTTCTCGATTTACCTCCCTCAAATTCGGGTCCGCCGGCCATTCAATGCGGATATTTAAACCATGATCGACCAGAACTCGGAGTGAGATACATGTGCCTCCTCGTAGCCCTCCTCCGCTGGTGCCCGAATAACAGCTTGAAGGATTCGAGATTTGCGACTCCATGACTTTGGCGTCTCGAGTCGAGCATCGAGGTCAACAGAGCTGTGTCAACAGCCATCGGCAAATCTATGAAGCTCAATGATTTTAGAGCGGGGAGTTGTCCTCGCTTTTCCAAGAAACCGAATACGGATGAGCAGTATTCGTCCTCGATCTCGAAAAGTCCGTTCCTGTTTAAGCGCGAGATCCGTTTATCCCAGACATCGCTGAACTGTATAGTGAGGTATTCGAGAGACTTGAACTGCTCGAGAGTGTCGATTATTCCTCCGCCGTTTGATCGTGCAGGTGCAGTGCTTGAACTGTACACGATGAGCGAGAGACCAAGGAAAGCAGGGCGTCTCGGTCAGCCCCGGTAGGGTATCCAAGTTCCAGTGTTTTTAGAGCCGGGGCGGTGAGAAAGTAAAGGGGACCCCAAGATGACGAGGGGTGAATCAGAGTGTGAAGGTTCTTCATGACAATGGGGGTCTGCTCAACGCCAGAAGCCCATATCCTCGAGAGGGAGAGAACCTCGAGATTGGATGCTTGTTCCAACACCTGAAGAGCTGAAACAGCGGACTGATATTTCAGGTCGAGTCTCATCAACTGGTGCCACGGCAAAGCTATGAAGGAACTACTGCCCCCGGATATACACACTTGGCGAAGTCGCGGTGCATCAACAAACGCGGTAATAGCCAGCTCATTATAATGAGAGAGCTCGTTAAAGTACACTGTGAGTGATTGCAGAGCGGGGAAACAAGGTGAGCCCCTGCGGTTGCCGACGAAAAATGACACGCCCATGGTGATGGCATAAACGTCAATGTCCTCAATTGAGACGCGTATTGAACAATGGCGGCAGTGATGGATCTAGAATCGGTTAAATCTGAGTCGGAAAGGTCCAGATCAAGGAGGCAGCGTCCAGCGCGCAGCAGCCAGCATTGGAGAAGCTTCTCGCGGCGAATAACAGTGTCAGGGTCCCATTCAAGCCTGAGAGTGGCCCAGAGGCGTGGAAAAGCCAAAGCGACCCGACGCCACTCTCTGCAGACGCTGGTTAGAAGTAGTGGAGGGTACGCCTGGAAGAGCATCGTCGTATGTGATGACAGGGAAATTGCCGAGGTAGTTGCATGAATATTTCGGCGGTGATTTCGGATGGAAGGGTAAGGACTGGATAAACAACGGCGTCCAGTCGTTTAAGAACTGACTGCCGCTGCTCGCTGAGCAGCTGCAGTTTGGACCGGAGGGCAGCAGTTTTTTCGTCAATTTTCGCGAGTTCAGCACGCAGCTCAACGGCTGTTGTAGTCATTGGAAGCACCTAGCACTACGCACGCGAGATGTTAAAAATGAGGTGTGTGTTCGAAGGGTGGCGTCTACTAACCTGTCTGAGCGTTTCGGGAGCTGCAGTGCGAAAGAACCTTGCACCAGGATGCGCTGTCCAAGGCGGCACTTTGAGTCTGCGGCTCGTGAGGGCTCGTGGTGGTCAAGTGAGTGCTCAAGTCACACTGTTTCGGACTGTTTGGCTTGTTGGCGGCAATTTCCGATAGACACTTTGTTTTGGAGCGTTTGGGAGAATGAAACTTAGTGTGCATAAGTATCCCTTTCAAACTCATCCGCTTGTGTTGCTGGATGTTTCTAGTTATTATCCGGCCATTGCCAAGAAATGCCGTTACGCCACATCCTATATAAAGAGAACCAGACCGGTAACCCGGTGGCCACCACGCCGTAGGTATATATTCATACATGCGGCATGCCTTCTTGATTGGCAGTCGTTCTTTAAATCAATACCTCGAAGACTGAATGTTTCAGAGCACATTTTTCTCAAAATCCACGTCGGACTGGACCAGGTGTGACTGACTCTGAAAGCGACATGAAGTTGAAGCTGAAACGCCTCATTAGTACTTAGGTCTCACTGTAACTTCGCCTCCTGTCCATTTAATTGCTGAATAACCTCCCGGCTTTTTTGGAGGAAATCGCTCGCAGTCTCTTGTCGCGCCGAGTGTTAGCTTCGAATGCCCCCCGCAGAATCCGCAACGGGATCAACAAAAACCCTACGGTGTGCCACCAATTTCGTCTGAGCGACGGCCAGTGCCGCCGTCTCGCGTTCCACCCCCATGTCGTCCTCCATGTTGCCCCCAACATACCGGCTGAAATAAATCCTATCACAAATGCACATCATGTCCGGTGAGGATTCGAACCTTCGCTACAACTCCACAACCGTATTGGAGGGTAAGAAGTGTGATCTCCTCAATATGTGTGGAAGCTGTCGAGAACGACCAACACCAGTTAGGTTTGTATTATTTCTGGCCGGAAAGAAAAGGTGGAATAAGCGACACAGTGCTATCATTCTTTCATCAGGTGAAAGCAAAGCCCGAGGAGGGTAAGCATGCCAAATACTTTGAGTGTTCGAAGCATAATAAAATATGCGCGTACTAATGAATACCGCGCAAAATTAAGAAGACAAGGAATAAAGAAAAAGAGAAACGCGGAGGGAGCGAGGTGCAAAGAAAGGGGGAAACGCCCGCTCGCCAGAGGAGGAAGACGCAACGGTGCCCGAGGAGGTCGAGGTTAGGACGATGCGGCGTAAAATAAAGGCATGAAAATGAGGCGGAGAACGCAGAAGAAGGATAGAAAAGCAACGGAGGTGGCGTGACAGGAAGACGTAGTGTAGAAAAGTGGACATGTATATCCATAATTAAACAAGAAAAGGAGAAATCGGAAGCCACATGGGAAAAAAAAGCATGTTGTCAAAACGCGGGAGAAGGGAGAAACCACGATGGACCAAGTGAGACGCCAGAACAGGTAAACAAAAAAAATGGACGAGGCCACAAAATAAGGAGAGGAGCAAGGGCAGTAACTTGAAGGGATGAAAAAAGGAGGACAAGGATGGGCTTGAAAATGAGCAGAAAAGAAAAAAGGCAGTAGTGTGCCTGGCGTGCGCGGAGGGCGACGCCGAGGTTGTCAGCGAGAGGGCGGCCATGGAGACGCAGGGGGTGTTGCGGACCTGCAGCACGAAGGGCAGATCACTGTATCACTAGAGTCGCTCAGTCGGTGGCGTCGCCTGCTGGACTACAAGCGACGGTGGTGCAGGGCTGGGTGCTTTGCTGATCCCGTTGGCTGCCGGATCTGGAAGAGGAATGGGGGCAGCATTTGAGCTGCGATGGAGAGAGACAAGAGACTGAGGGCGGGATTGTCCTGCACACCTATTAGTCAAGCTCGGGCGAGAACAGCGTACGGTTGACGTACTTGGAACATGGTGGACTGAGGCAGACGGTGGTACAACAGAGTAGGCAGGCTTCAGATACAAGGACACAGACTACAGGATCATCGGAGAGTGGGAGCAGAGGAGAGAAGGAGGTTGAGAGATTTCAAAGTCAGCCCAAATTTGTGTCAGGTCAGGTGCCACCAAGGTGCCACAGTAGATAAATGAAACCAATCCGTCACAGCTTCCGGCTTCCGGTATCTCTTATTACAGCTCCAGCGCCGATAGGTACTAATTCGCCAGCGAGTCATTCGTTGTCGGCATTGCTCGTTACTTCCGGAGTGGAAGTACTTATGGGGAAAGTCGCTCGAGCGTCGGGAAAATAGGCGCCAAATAAGCACCCGGCGACTCTTTTTTCACTCATGAATACTATCCGAATCCAAATACCCCATTCACCCCGTCCTGGCATAGGCAGCTTTCCTCGAGTGATAATATTGTGCCTGCAGCATAAGAGGCAGGGAGGTTCGAATCCTCCCCGGGACACTGAGGGAGAAACGGTGTCGAATTTTATAGCTGATGAGGTTTTTTTTTTCTTTAGATCTTACCCAGATTCGAAATACCCCATTCACCAAGTCCTGGCATAGGCGGCCCGTCTCCCACCGTAGGTGTATTTGATTATCCTTGGTTTGATCTGAAGAGGCAGGCGGAGGTTCGAATCCTCCCCAGGACTTCACGCGGCAACGATTAGCTTTTTCTACCTCGCGTTTTTTTCCAGAGTTTGTTATAGGTTCAAATCACCGGAATAAAAAATCCTGGAGCAAACTGTCCTCATAGATCACTTATCTGTGCGTCGGATGAGGCAAGCAGAGGTTCAAATTCAAATCCTCCTCGGGACAACTGTGAGAGGCGCAATTTATTTTTGGAGTGTTTCTTACCTACAGTAGTATCAAAGCTAGAAATAATCCAATCACGAAGTCCTGGTATAGGTGGCCTGCCTCCAACCATAATGCACAGATGCACTGGTAAGAGGCTGGCGGAGGTTCGAATCCTCCCCGGGACATAGGCCGCTTTCCAGTTCTTTTTTTATTGCGCATTTTTAACAGATCTTCCTAGTTTAAATTATACCATCCACAACGTGCTCAACCATCAGTTCGCTCAAGTCAACTCTGTATGTTTGCGGCATGCACCTGGGTAAGTTGAGCTTTTCTTTCACATTTACTCGCCGAATTTTTAGTGGATCCATCTAGGCTCAAGGCATCTCAAGTACGAAGTCCTGGTACGGGCGGCCTGCCTCCGACCATAAAAACGCACATAGAAATCGTGAGTGGCCAGACGGAGGTTCGAATCCTCCCCAGGACATGTGTTTTGTGAGCTTCGCTTTTTCTTCAACTTTACTCGCCCGAATTTGTAGTAGCTCTTATCGAGGTTCGATATGAGGATTCAAGAAGTCCTGGCATAGGCGGCCTGCTTCCAACAATATGCGCGTGAATTCATATCTGTATGAGGCCGGCGGAGGTTCGAATCCTCCCCGGGACACTTGTCACTGGGGGAGCAGCGGTTTAGCGGATGAGGATTATTTTCTCTTTAGATCTTACCCAGATTCGAAATACACCATTCACCAAGTCCTGGCATAGGCAGCCTTCCTCGAGTGATGAAAATATCGTCCTGAAGCATAAGAGGCAGGCGGAGGTTCGAATCCTCCTTAGGACATTCTGTATTGGCGTTGTCTTTTTATTGCGCGTTTTTTTTTCTTTAATAGATCCTACCCAAGCTCTGAATACGCTAACCACGAGGTCCTTCTCTAATAGTCAGTTCGCTTTGCCTATCTGTGAGTTGTGTTTTTTTTTTCAAATTTACTCACCCGAATTTTTAGTGGATCCATCTAGGCTTAAGGTATCCCAGCACGCAAGTCCTGGTAGGCCGCCCGCCTATAAAAATTCGTAGTCATTCGTAATCTTGATGAGAGCGGGCAGAGGTTCGAATCCTCTGCGGACCTGGTCGAAACCGGGAACGATGAGCTTTATCTGTTCACGGCGCAACGCGCCGTATGAAGGCTAGAAATAACCCATACAAGACGTCCTGGCATAGGCGGCCTCCCTCCAACAATGAGAAGTAATAGAAGTCTCATTCGTGAGAGGCAGGCGGAGGTTCGAATCCTCCCCAGGACATATTTTATTGCCCGAATTTTACATAGATCTTCCTGAGGCTCGATCTATTCCATGCACACATGATCGGTGGCTCGCTCAAGCCGACTCTGTATCGTAGACGTAGAAGCGCAGAGCCGGGACACTCCTGGCTAAGTCGAGTTTTCTTTCACCCGAATTTTTGATAGATCTATCAAGGTTCTAAATACCTCAAGCACGAAGTCCTAGCGTGGGCTGCCTGCCTCCAACAATAAGGTCACAGTTTAATCGGAAGAGGCAGGGGGAGGTTCGAATCCTCCCTAGGACATGCGCTTCGCAATTTTTTTTAAATAGATCTTCATGAGATTGGAAATATCCCATGCTCCTCCTACCGTCACTTCGCCTCGCTGCGTGTCCAAGACGGGCAGAGCCTGATATGCCTGGGTGAGTTGGATTTTTCTTTCAACTTTACTCACCGAATGTTGTTTAATAGATCTATCTAGGGTCAATATATCCCAAGCATGAAGTCCTGGCATAGGCGGCCTGCCTCCGACAGTAAAAGATGATTTGCCATAGTCACGATAAAGAGACAGACGAAGGTTCGACTCCTCCTCGGGACATGAACAGGAGACCTTTCGATATATTTTTTCAACCCTTTGCTCACCCTAAATTTCATTATAATAGATCTATCTAGGCTCAAAGTGTCCCAAGCACGAAGTCCTGGCATAGGCGGCATGCCTCCAACAATGGAAGGCTGGGATGCCGTAATATCGTAAGAGGTCAGAATCCTCCCTGGGACATGACAGAAACGTCACGCCTTTTAATTCAACTTTACTCACCCGGATTTTTAATGGATCTGTCTAGGTTCAAAGTGTCCCAGGTACGAAGTCATGGTACGGGCAGCCTTCGTCCAACTATGGAATGGTAAGCAAAGAGGTTCGCATCCTACCCGGGACATGAAGGGAAACTTTTCGCTTTTCCTTCTTAATTTATGCACCCAACTTTTTGCTAGATCTATCAAGGTTTGAAATAACCCATCCAAAGCGTCATATCGACGAAGAAGGGAAATCATCTGTACACGACGGGTAACATTTCGTTAACTTGAAGGTAGGTATATTTGTCGGAGATGAACGGGTCGAGAACAAAAAAAATAATTGCTAGGTAGGTTCCATACCAAAGAGATTTAGAAGAAAATTGTCTTAGCCAAATTCGACGACCTCAGGACAAAGTTGTCCGTCCCACAAATCTGAACCGGCAGTTATTCAGAGTCAAGAATTCTAAGGTATGTGATGTTTTTCGATTCTTTATTATGTTAGAGCCCAACGTGTAAAAAGTACTTTTGTGAGTTAGGGGCTGTATGCTCACACACCCCTTCTGGACTCTCCCAAGCCCCGCCATGATAGTTAAACGCCGTATAAATGGCTCTGATATATACTACATCCCTCCTCCACTCCCATAAAAACGGCACCAGAAGCCCCCAAGAGCCCCCGCCTCTTGTGGTTAATCCTGAATGGACATGCAGTGTGCCTCCCAGAGTCCCAGCTCTCCTATTTCACCCACAAGACACCCCTGGGACTATGATACCATGAGCGAGTGGATTATCTTACCACTACGTACTCTCCTCACCTCTGGATGGCAGAATGTGCACCACAGGGGCACGACACAGCCACTCCGCACGTGTCTCCCGGCAAACGCCGACTGGGGAAAGAATGCCGATTTATGGGATGAGCGGCACACTCCTCAGAAATCTGAAAACATTACGTTTCTTAGAATTTTGAGCTTGACAAAAGTGTCGGTTCAATTGTGCAAAACGGAGAACTTTGTCCTGGGCTCGTCGAAATTTGGCAGAGTTATTTTATTATCCTCGGCAATCTCCGGCCGTACTCACGGTTAAATTGTTCCAGTCGCTACATCTTGGATCAAACGACAAGTGCGATGGTTGGGCGGTGATATATATATATCATGGCTTTGACAAATTCAATCTGCTTCAGTGCCAACCGTTCTCAGCATCAAAAATTCTCTCACATTGATAACGAGATCTGCCAGCGATGGCCATTGACTCTTGAGCAGATCCCGCTCAGCTCGGAAAGAACGCAAAGTGCCGACAAGAGGTCTGAAAGGCTTAGGAATGTACAAGCTAAACCATGTTGCATACGGCTGGTTTTACGCATGTATTTGAACGCATCGCCGCTGAATGGCGAGCTCGCGTGCATGAAAGCCAAAGCAGGACAAATAGTAAACGACAATAGACGACAGCACTAGTTGAATTCACCGATAACGTTAGTGGTCCCCCCTGATCATGATCATCAACACGAGAGCGCGGGTAACGATCTGCCGCAGTATCAACACAGCATCGGTAGGTAGGTACTATTACACGGCACGGTCCGAATAACGAACGCCGGTTTCCAGGGATTATCCCGTCGGAAAAGATGAAAGATGTCAGATTTATAAAGGTAATGAGCCCAACAGGGCATGAAGCCTTCCACGCTACCCACACCATCATGCCGCCCAGAACCCGCCTGCACGATGCTCTCGAGTTTACCACCGTCGCTGCAACGACTATTCGAAATATTTCCACTGGCGTGAAGGTCCCGTTCCTGGCTGGGGCCGCAACATTGACGCTGTCTATTGTGGAAGTAATAAAGGTATGTAATTCGACACCCTGTACTCTGGATCCATGACTAACGCTCTCAAAGTCCCTCAAGTCTTCCAACGAAGAATATACAGAGGTTACAGAACAAATTCACGAGATTTTGGCAGCAATCATTGTATTGTATGAAACCCACTCAAATCCGGGGTGTTGTTCCCCCGGCGCTCCTTTCCGATGTCGTCAACTTCACCGAGTACGTCGGACAAAGCTTCATTTCCTGATTGATTGAATGACAAATTCCAGAACCCTCCGCAAAATACATGTCTATGTCAAGGCGAGACAAGGAATGGGCAGACTCAAGCGACTTCTTAATTTGTCTGAGAATGAACTCCAAGTCAAAGAATGCAAGGCAGAGCTGCAGAAAACATTGGATACATTCCGGGTGAGTCGAGCTTGTCTGAGTGGTAATGATGGCAGATTGTCATTCTTCAGCTTCAAACACGCATTTCAGCGGTATCCACCTTGTTCCAAATGCAGATGGATGCGAACGAGAAACACAAAGAACTGATGGAATTCCTGGCCGCTCACCCGAATATTGCGTATTCTGACTCCGCATCAGAGGTAGCGTAATAGTATACATTTCTTTTTGTACAACCCAATGACATACATATCTTCCAGGTGTCCGGTACATTCTCGGACACAACTGGAAGGTACATTCATTCTCGTACATGTACTGATGCTCGCTAATGAACACCTAGTTCACTTTCCATTTCCATGTTACCACCAGCACCACAAATATTCCACGGTCGAGACTCTGAACTCAATGAAGTGGTTGAGCTGCTCAAACAAGATTCCCCCCGGATTGCAATTCTAGGTCCAGGTGGCATTGGAAAGACGAGTTTGGCCCGGGCAGTTCTGCACCACGCTGATGTGGCTGCCAAATATTCCGAGAGATACTTTGTTCCCTGCCACTCGAGTCTCACTTCTGCGGACCTGATCTCGGCCATCTGTTCTCATATTGGCCTTGAGAATGGAAAGGGCTCACAGCAAATTCTGCAGCACTTTACTGGCAGTACACCAGCCCTCTTGGTCTTGGACAACTTCGAAACAACCTGGGAACCCATGTCCTCCCGCTCAGAGACCGAGGAATTTTTATCTCTGTTAACAGGTGTGCCTGAGTTGGCAATCTTGGTACGTCTTTTTTGTTGCATTCCGCTCTTGCAAATGTTTACTTGACCCAGGTTACCATGCGAGGAACTGAACATCCCGGGAAAACAAAGTGGACTCGGCCTTTTCCTCGTCCCTTAACACCACTTTCCGATGCTGCAGCTCATCAGGTGTTTATTGACATTGCAGAACACAATCATGAGCAGAGAAAAGTCCAGCAGCTCTTGTCTCTCACCGGAAATCTTCCATTGGCAGTTAGCCTTATGGCCAATGTCGTTGGATATGAGGGCTGTGATAGAACTCTTTCCCGCTGGCAAGAGGAGAATACCCATCTTCTCTCTCAAGGCTATGACCAAACATACAGTTTGGACATCTCAATCATGCTATCCTATTCTAGTTCACGCATGACCCATGGGGCACAGGAGCTGCTGAGTCTCATCTCGATGTTACCTGATGGTCTTTCGGATGCGGACCTTGTCCAGAGCAAATTGCCCCTGGACAATATTCTGGCATGCAAATCGACTCTGATACAAGTGTCCCTGGCATATGTGGACAACACAAAACATCTTAAATGTCTGGTTCCAATTCGTGAATACATCCACAGGGTGCATCCTCCATCATCAATGATGAAATATGCCCTTCGGCAGTATTTCCATCAAATTCTCAGTGTTGGGACTGGGCACCATTTGCGGGGTATGCCACAAAATATGGGTCAAGTGAAGGACATTGCCAGAAACTGCCACAATATCCTTTCTGATGCAGTGGAGCATCACACGCCGGACTTGGAGACCACCATCAATAGTATTGCGTACCTCAACAGATGCCTGCGCTTCGCAGGATCAGGACTCACCGGCTCCGACCTCATGGCGAAGGTCTGGCCAGAAGCGACAAAACTCCCTTCCACCGGTAGTCATGGCACCTTTTTCCGTGAGATGCTCATGTCATCCAGTACAATGACCATGCCTGTCAATGTGGTGGAGTGCATTGAAGTGGGAAATAACCATTTTACAGATGCAGTCAATGAAGAAAAATGTAAGCCATCACTCCTGGCTATCGAACACATGACTGATTGTCTACATAGATCAATGGTATTACAGCCTGGCATTCCTCTATTATCGTCGAAATGATCTTCGACAAGCACTTCATTGGTGTGAATTTGCCCTTTCTCAAACCGAGGACAACACCAGTCCAATATACTCCTACCTCCTTACTTTGACAAGCTTCCTTATGACACTCACGGGAGAACCTTCACGTGCCATAACCCTTGTTCGCAAGGCCAGACAGATTTGCGAGCTTGTTGGTGACATCTTTGGACAGTCCCAGGCAATGAGAGCTGAATCTGAATGTCACCTGAGCCTGGGGAATTTACGTTGGGCTGAGGCATTATCCACAGGAGCCCTCAAACTAGGTCCATCGGAGTTGGAAGAAATATGTCAGGAGCACTTGGCAAATATACACCTTGCTAAGACGGAATACCAGAAGGCCCAAGATCTCATGTTGCAAATCATGAACTCTCGGACCTCTGGCAAAAACGCAATCCATGACACCGTAGTCTGTCAACTCCTGCTTGCCGAGATCGGGATTGAAACGGGAGCCGAGCTGGAGGTCATCAGCTGTCACATAGAATCTGCACGTCTTCAGTGTAACACGTTTGTGGTATGGCCTCTAGGTCTCATCCACTGTGATCGTCTTGCTGCCGATCTGCACCTTCTTCAAGGGAACATGCCACGGGCACCAGAATTTGAAAACTGCCTGCTGGCATACCAGCGCACCAGGGATGCTGAGGGGATCCAGATGGTCCTTACAAGACTTGCCGATATTCAGTACAGCATGCACAGTCACAGAGAAACATTGAGATGGGCAGTTGTATTGCTTGCGCATGGAATGTCCACCAAGAGGAGGGGTGCAATTGTGAAAGCACTGCGATTCATTGGGGACCTACTTGCTGAAGATGATGAGGATACCTCCCTTAGTCTCTTTTCCGCTGCACTAGATGCATTCACGTTCATGGATGTTCACCGGGACAAAGCCGATTGTATGGTCCGCATAGCTCAAATCTTCGAACGGCGCGGAGAGAACAACAAATCTGTTGAGTTGTTGCAGGAAGCGCGACCACTCTACGAGAGATCCTCCCAAGCAAAGGGGATTTCCCAGATAGACGCAAAGCTGCAGAATGTGATGCCAAATTTGAACAACTACGAGAAGCAACTTCAGGGACTCGCAGAGCTGAATGTTCCTGTCAGAGATTTGGGGAAGGCGCAGATTGAAGAGCTTAATGGAGAACGGAATAAGGGTGTAGTCAGCGGTCGTCGAGAAAGGCAGGCCGAGGGAATTTAGGTTTGAAACTTCAGGAACAGTGGGCTAAAAAAAAAGAACCCTATCTTAATATTCTTGTCACTGGCCCCGGTACGTTGTTATGAGATCTTCTGGATCTATTATATAGTCATCTGTATCATTGTTCATGGCCTTGATAGCCAATTGTCGAGCTAGTTGCAGTTTATCTTTGTCAGTATCATTTCTTCTGGCCTCACAGAAAGAGCTTTGCATTCATCTCACATGGAGAGCAACAATTATTGTTGTCAAAAGAGTTTTATTCTTATCCCCAGTCCGGCCCACTGATTCAGAGGACCGGACATCAACTGTAAGATTTTGAATGATGTGTTTTGATTTCAAACGGAAGTTTTTTCGGGGGAGGACTGACTAAGATAAAGGATTGCAGCTAGTTCCCCGCTGTTCCTCGTTGCTAGATCTTTCGGGACAGCAACAGTTTTATTTTGTGGGCTATTTTGAGCAATCCAGATTCCACCACCAGCACAAAAAATTGCCCATATCATCCGCTGTGTATGATCCAGCAATAAAGGCCGTTAACTCGGGTTGCTGAATTTCTTGTATGTTATCCATTTGATCTGCTGGGTAATTACTTTTAGTTCATTGACGAAGACTCAGAAAGCCAATGAGAGATCAGATTTCACAGCTAAATTAGGATCAAAGGTAACTGGATTTTTCTTGTCCAAAGCATAAATATTTTCGGATCGTTCTTCAATGTTAAGATCAGGGTTGGGTTGATGTAAAACCCGTCTCGGATCCCATTTAAGATGTAAGCAATTCAGAAGAGCTAAGGCCTCCTCACGGAATCGGAAGGGCTTTGGACATCTTGTAATTCGGTCGCCTTTACAGACAGTGTAGGCACAGTTTACTCTTTTGAAATGTGGCCGGTTTGGGTGTGACCGTGTTGAGAATTGCATCAGCTCTCCGACAGTTGTTATTTTATGAATGTTTCGCAGGCATTTTGATGCCTCAGGTTTGTTTACAAGATCAACTTAACACTCGCTCCAATATGGAACCATGTCGGCATTTTTGTTTCGATGCTGTTTCAATGTTCAATCCATCAAGTTGAACACCAAACTCTCTCGCTGTTTTAAAAAGTATTCGGCATGGTTCCTTACGGGGAAGCAGCAATGGAGACCAGGTCTGAAGGAAGGGGTTTATACGAGTCTCGGGCGATACGACAGGGGCAGCAGGAACATTTTTAGCAAATACACGCTCTGTAACATCAGCCCACCTTCGTCTTGAGACAGCGAAGTTGAGATATCGTTTAAGAAGTTTAAATCGATTGCCTTATTCCGGTCTTTGAGGCAAACCATATTCTTGCCGCCATTAGTGATTGATTGAAAGGGAGTTTGTCCTCACCCCAGAGAAAGGATTCACTAGTTTCAGCCGCCCCCTAGATTGCCGAAATTGTAGATCATCCGAGACGGGTCTAGATTCGTCGATATGACGTCTAGTGCGCCTATTTGTCTAGACCTGTTTTCGAGGCCGGCGGAGGTTCGAATCCTCCCGATACTTCGCAACACAACCGCGTCCTCTTTTTCTTCCTCGAGTTTTTTCTTTTGCAGACCACACGTACCTAGGTTCAAACTACTGGAATGAAGCAAGTCCTGGCATGGGCTGCCCGCCTCCAACAATTAAAGTTGGCATCTGCGATCGTAAGAGGCAGGCGGGCGGAGGTTCGAATCCTCCTCGGGACATAGCAGGAGACCTTTTTTTTTTCGACCTATGGCTCACCCTAAATTTTTAATAGATCTGTCTAGGTTCAAAATGTCTCAGGTACGAAATCATGGTACGGGCAGCCTTCGTCTAATTATGGAACGGTAAGCAACATTGACGCAGAGGTAAGCGGAGGTTCGCATCCTACCCGGGACATGAAGGGAAACTTTTCGCTTTTCCTTTCAGATTTACGCACCGAAATTTTGCTAGATCTACCAAGGTTTGAAATAGTCCATCCAAGGCGTCCAGGTATAGGTCGCCTGCCTTCAACAATAAAGGGTTGGATCGTAAGCGACAGGCGGAGGTTCGACTCCTCTCCGGGACTTGGTGCTAATCGCTCGTAACTCTTTTCTTCCTCGGGGTTTTTACGGACCTTGCTTGGGTTCAAAATACCCCAGTACGAAGTCCTGGTGCAGGCGGCCTCCCTCCAACAATTAGGAGTGGATACCGGCGTAGGCGGAGGTTCGAATCATTCTCAGGACATGAGGTTGTATTCAGGCTTTTTGTTGCCCAATTCGTTCATGGTTCGAAATACTTCATGCCCACCGCCATCAGTTCGCTCAAATTAACTCTGTGTCTGAGACGGGCTCAGAAACCCTCCCCGTGGTGAGTTGAGCTTTCCGTTTTACTACTCAACCGAATTTTCATAGATCTATCTAGGCCCATAATATTCCAATCACGAAGTCCTGGTACGGGGGCCTGCCTCCCGCCGTAAGTGCAGCGCCACCTGTGCAGGCGGCTGGCGGAGGTTCAAATCTTATATCGTGGATCCTCATGAGTGGTTCATGAGATTCGCGATATCTCATCTTCCTCCAACCATCTGTTAGCTCAAAATAACTCTGAGATAGAGGTACTGTGTTTGAGTTGAGTCTAAACTTTTATTTCGACTTTACTCCCCCGATCTTTTAATGGATGTTACCCAGGTTCGGGATGCCAAGCACGAAGTCCTGGAATGGGTGGCTCGCCTCGAATAATGGAACACTACGCGAACCCTCATTGTATGAGGCGGGGGGAAGTTCGAATTCTCGTCGAGACAAGATTGCAAGCGAAGAATATTTTTGTATTACACAAATCGATTAATCTTTGTCCATTCTCAGAAGTAAGAAATGAAGCAAGTCCTGGTATGACGGGTCTGTGAGAATATCGACGGAGAAGAGAAATCATCTGTACACGAAGGGCAACATTTCGTGGCCTTGAAGGTAGGTAGATGTGTCGGAGATGAACGGGTCGAGAACAAAAAAATGATTGCGAGGCAGGTTCCATACCAAGGAGATTTAGAAGAAGAATACATTGAAAACTGGAAAAAATGGTTCAAATTTCGACAGGCAAGAAAGAGAAACTTCGACAGCACATGTAAGTGCCGTGGGCCGCAAGTATTAGGGCCAAGACGCTGAGTTTATTCGAGCAGCCTGTATTCAATTCAGTGGGATTTACGCGAAGGACCAGAAAGAATGTCACCATTTCCGGATTTACTGCCCTCGACTTCGGGCCCGCCGGCCATTCAATGTGGATATTTAAACCGTGATCGACCAGAGCCCGGAGCTGAGATACATGTGCCTCGTCGTAGCTCTCCTGCTCCGGGTGCTTGAATACCAGCTTGAAGGACTCGAGATTTGCGACTCCATGACTTTGGCGTCTCGAGTCGAGCATCGAGGTCAACAGTGCTGTGTCAACAGACATCGGGAAATCTATGAAGCTCAATGATTTTAGAGCAGGGAGTCGTCCTCGCTTTTCCAAGAAACTGAATACGGATGCGCAGTATTCGTCCTCGATCTCGAAATTTCTGTGGAAGCGTGAGATTCTGTTATCCCAGACACCGCCGAACTGTATAGTGAGCTGTTCGAGAGACTCGAACAGCCGGAGAGAGTCCATTACTTCATCCGCCATATGATCGTGCAGGTGCAATGCTTGAACTGTACACGATGAGCGAGAAATCAAGGAACGCCGGCCGTCTAGGTCGGAGTCGATAGGGTATCCAAGTTCCAATGTTTTTAGAGCCGGCGCAGTGAGAGAATCCAGGATGAAGAGGGATCAATCCTCAAAGTTTGAAGCTTTTGCATGACAACAGGGGTCTGGTCATCGTCAGAATCTGATAGCGCGCGAAAGGAGAAAACCTCGAGATTGGGGGTTTGTTCTAGAAATTCAAGCGCTGAAGCGATATCCTGCTCCATCAGGTCGAGTCTCGTCAACTGGTTCCATGGCAAGCGTATGAAGGAAGCGCTGCCCCCGGATATACACACTTCGCGAAGTCGCGGCGCATCACCGAACGCGGTAATAGCCGTTTCATTAGAGAGCTTGGTCAAGTCCACTGTGAGTGTTTGCAGAGCGGGGAAACAAAGTTGAACCCCTGCGGTTTCTGACGAAAAATGGCTCGCCGATTGTGGTGCTCCTAACGTCAATTTCCTCAACTGAGGCGCGTACTGGACAACGGCGGCGGACTCGGAGATGGATCGGGATTCGGTTAAATCTGAGCCGGAAAGGTCCAGATCAAGGACTCGGAGGCAACCTCCAGCGCGCAGCAACCAGCATTTCAACAGCTGCTCGCGGCAATGCACGGTTCTGGTGTCCCGCTTGAGGCTGAGAGTGGCCCAGAGGCGTGGAAAAAACAATACGACCCGACGTCACTCTCTGCAGACGCTGGCCAGAAGTAGTGGAGGGTACGTCTTGAGCGCATAGTCGTATGTGATGACAGGGAAATCTCCGAGATAGTGCACGAATATGTGGGCCGTGATTTCGGATGGAAGGGTAAGGACTGGATAAACAACGGTGTCCAGTCGCTGAAGAACTGACTGCCTCTGCTCGCCGAGCAGCTGCAGTTTGGACTGGAGGGCGGCGGTTTTTTCGTCAATTTTCGCGAGTTGAGCGCGCAGCTCAGTGGCTGTTGTCGTCATTGGGAGCACCTAGCGCTGCGCACGCGAGATGTTAAAAATGAGGTGTTCGAAGGGTGGCATCTACTAACCTGTCTGAGCGTTTCCGGAGTTGCAGTTTGAAGAACTTTGCATGAGGAACAGTGCACTGTCCAAGGCCGAAATTCGAGTCTGCCAGGGGCTCGTCGATAGACTCCTATTTTTTGGAGCGTTTGGAAGAATGAAACTAAGTGTGCAGAAGGATCCCAAGCTCATCCGCTTGCGTCGCTGGATGTTGCTGGTTCTTATCCAGCCATTGCCTTGAAATGCCTTGAAATGCCGTTACGCACATCCTATATAAAGAGATCAGACCGGTAACCCGGTGGCCACCACGCCGTAGGTATATATTCATATATGCGGCATGCCTTCTTGATTGGCAGTCGTTCTTGAAATCAATACCTCGAAGACTGAATGTTTTAGAGCACATTCCGATTCTCAAAATCCACGTCGGACTGGACCTGGTGCCAGGTGTCTCTGAAAGCTACATGAAGTTGAAGTTGAAACGCGTGATTAGTACTTTAGTCTGCCACTTCGCCTCCTGTCCGTTCAATTGCTGAATAACCTCCGGCTTTTTTCTAATATCTGGAGGAAACCCTCTCAGTCTCTTGTCGCGCCGAATGCAGTTTCGAATTCCCCCGTAGAATCCGCAACTTCGGGATCAGCAAAAACCCTACGGTGTGCCACCAACTTCGTTTGGGCGACGCCCAGTGCCGCCGTCGCGCGCTCCACCCCCTATGTCGTCCTCCATGTTGCCCCCAACATACCTGCCGAAAGCAAATCTTATCACAAGTGCACATCATGTCTCGGTGAGGATTCGAACCTTCGCTGGCCTCTGACAACTCCACAGCCGTGTTGGAGGTAAGAAGTGTGATTTCCTCAATATGCGTGGGAAGCTGTCGAGAACGACCAACACCAATAGGTTTGTATTATTTCTGGCCGAAAAGAAAAGGTGGAATAAAACGACACAGTGCTCTCAGTATTTCATCAGGTGAAAGCAAAGCCCGAGAAGGGTAAGTATGCCAAATACTTCGAGTCTTCGAAGCATAATAGAGTATGCGCGTACTAATGAACACCGTGCAAAATTAAGAAGACAAGGAATAAAGAAAAGGAAAACGCGGAGGGGAATGAGGTGCGAAGGAAGGGAGAAACCCCCGCCCGCCAGGGGAGGAAGACGCAACGGTGCCCGAGGAGGCCGAGGCTAGGACGATGCGCCGCAAAATAAGCAACGGAGGTGGCGTGGCGGGAAGACATAGCGTAGAATAGTGGATATATCCAATAATTAAACAGGAAAAAAGCATGTTGTCAAAACGCGGGAAAAAGGAGAAACCACGATGGACCAAGTGAGACGACAGAACAGGTGAACAAAAAAATGGACGAAGCCACAAAAAAAGGAGAGGAACAAGGGCAGTAACTTGAAGGGATGAAAAAAAGAGGACAAGGGTGCGCTTGAAAAAAGCTATGTCGGGGTTCCCACCGGCCGGCCCAAGTCTTATCCGACATCCGGCTGCACGTGCACATTAATTACCATAAACGGCAATTGCAGCACTTCTAATTGCTATGATCAGACCTGGGGAACCAGGAATTCTCTGGCTACGACAGCTAGCAGCACGCACGCACGACAAACGCCATGTCGACCCCCATGGATTTCGACATACCCCAATCAGTGCAAGAGCACATCCAACGCATCGACACCTTCATTAACACCACCATCCTGCCCCTTCAACACAAAGACGACAACAACCGCTTCTTCGACCACCGCCGCGAAGCCTCCCGCACCAACTGGTCCGAAGGCGGCCTGCCCACCCGCGACTGGGAGGCCCTACTCACACAAGCCAAAAAGCTCGCCGATGACGCTGGATTTTTCCGCTTCGCCTACCCCAAGGAATATGGCGGCGCAGGTTCTCCCTTGACGAACATCAGCATGTGTGCGATCCGCTACCATCTGGCCAGTCACCCGGTCTATGGCGGCGGCGTGAGCCTCGCGAATGATCTACAGAACGAGCATTCCGTCGTGGGCAACAACCCGTTCGTGATCATGCTGCATCACTGGGGCACGCCGGGGCAGAAGGAGCAGTACATCCGAGCCTCGATGAAGGGCGAGTACCGCTCGACGTTTGGCCTGACGGAGATCCACCACGGCAGCGACGCCACGCACATGGACACGGTGGCCGAGCCGTGCACGCTCGACGACGGCCGTCCCGGCTACGTGATCAACGGCAACAAGAAATGGCAGACGGGCGCCCACGCCGCCTCGCACTGCCTCGTCTTTGCGCGCACATCCGGCAAAGCAGGATCCCCAAAGGGCATCACGGCATTCATCGTCCCGACCTCGTCACCCGGCTACAAAGTCGAGTCCTACCAATGGACGCTGAACATGCCGACCGACCACGCGACCATCAGCCTCACCGATGTGCGCGTCCCCGCCACCGCCGTCCTCGGCCCCGCCGATAACGGCCTGGCCATCGCCCAGACCTTCACCCACGAGAACCGCATCCGTCAGGCGGCCTCCTCCTGCGGCGCCGCGCGCTACTGCATCGACAAATCCGTCCAATACGCCCGCTCCCGCCACGTCTTCGGCAAACCGCTCTCCGCCAACCAAGCCATCCAGTGGCCCTTGGTCGAACTGCACACGCAGGAGGAAATGCTGCGCCTGCTGATCCTGCGCACCGCCACCGAGATGGACGCCGTCAGTGCCCGCGCCGCCCAGGCCGGGAGGCCGCCCTGGATCGATATCGAGAGGCAGTTGGGCCACAAGATCGGGATGTGCAATTACTATGCCAATCGGCTGTGTTGTGAGGCTGCCGATCGCGCCATCCAGGTCCATGGCGGCATGGGCTATAGTCGCGAGTACCCCTTTGAGCATATCTGGCGGCATTTCAGGAGGTATCGGATCACTGAGGGGAGTGAGGAGGTTCAGATTCGAAAAGTGGCTGCGTATTTGTTTGGATATAAGACCACCGGCGAGAAGGATCCGCAAGGGGCAGGGGCGAAGTTGTGATTCTCGCGTGGGCTTGTGTGGGCGGAAGAAGAGAGGGGTGTGTGATCAAATGTCGTTGGTTTTGAAAAATGCAGGCCATTCACATCAGCCTGTAGTACTACTAGTAGGTAACACGTCAATTTTGGATCGCCGGCCTCGTATCTTATCCTCTTGGGGTCGAGACGCCTCTAAATCTCATAGAGTGGAACTCCTCAATGAGTATGACATCCATGAAGCAGAAGCTGAGGCATGCCCCAGATGGTCAATAGGTAGCATGAACTTTCTTGCCATCATTTTTGGCAGTTGAGAAATCAACTTGGCAGGCATGACTTCATCTTTCGGTTCATTGTGACGGCTACAAGACAGCTATGCCTCTGAAATTATATATAGGCGCTCTTGCGATGGCAAGGTGTCTTTTAGATGCGTTCAAAAGATAATATGACCTTAGGGTGAGGGCGGGAGGCCTCAAATAGGCTGATTTCGCGAAAATGGCCCAAGTTGTCAACTTTCGGCGGTGATATATATCCGAAGGATGCAATTTTGTACGGGATTTGGAACCTATATCTCTAGGAAACCTCCTGCCGCGCCTATGTTACCCCAAAAATCTCAGGAAATGGTCCAGTATTGGATGAGAAATATTTGTTTGTCCGAGTTGTAGGTGTGTCCGGGACGGTGGGGGACGCATGAGGTTTGAAATATCCCAAGCACAAGGTCGTTTTCCAACCTTCCGATCACCTTGAATCAAACTGGGCAGAGTCGGGACATACCCTGTTGAGATGATTTTTCTTTTAAACAATCGACGTTACTCGCCCGAATTCTTAATGGATCTATCTAGGTTCAATATCATTCACCAAGTCCTGGCGTACGCGGCTGCCTCCGTCAATGGATTGATACTGAATCGTAATAGGCGGGCGGAGGTTCGACTCCTTCCCGTGGGTGAGTTGAGTTTCTCCGTCAGCTTTAGACACGAATTATTAAATAGATCTCTATCCAGATTCGAAATAAAGGAAGGAAGGAAGTCCTGGTATAGGTGGCCTGCTTCCAACAATTGACTTTCTTTCTTGTCAAGAGGCAGGCGGAGGTTCGAATCCTCCCCGAGACTTCGCAACACAATCGCGTCCACTTTTTCTTCCTTGAGTTTTTTATTTGCAGACCACACGTACCTATATTCAAGTTACTGGAATAAAGCAAGCCCTCGCATAGGCTGCCCGCCTCCAATAATTAAAGTTGGGGTCTGCGATCGTAAGAGGCAAGCGGAGGTTTAAATACTCCCTCGGACATGAAGGGAAACTTTTCGCTTTTCCTTTCAAATTTACGCACCCAAATTTCTGCTAGATCTATCAAGTTTTGAAATAACCCATCCAAGGCGTCCCTGTATAGGTCGCCTGCTTTCAAAAATAAAGGGTCGGATCGTAAGAGACAGGCGGAGGTTCGACTCCTCTCCGGGACTTGGTGCTAATCGCTCGCAGCTCCTTTTCTTCCTCGGGTTTTTTACGGACCTTGCCTGGGTTCAAAATACCCCAAGTACGAAGTCCTGATACAGGCGGCCTGTCTCAAACAATTAGGAGTGGATACCGGCGTAATCGGAAGAGGCGGAGGTTCGAATCATCCCCAGGACATGCGGTTGTATTCAGGCTTTTGTTACCCAATTCGTTCATGGTTCGAAATACTTCATGCCCACCGCCGTCAGTTCGCTCAAATTAACTCTGTGTCTGAGACGGGCGGAGAAACCCTCCCCGTGGTGAGTTGAGCTTTCCGTTTTAATACTCAACCGAATTTTCATAGATCTATCTAGGCCCACAATATTCTAATCACGAAGTTCTGGTACGGGAGGTCTGCCTCCCGTTGTAAGTGCAGCGCTACCTGTGCAAGACGCCAACGGAGGTTCAAATCTTATGTCGTAGATCCTCATGAGTGGTTCATGAGGTTCGCGATATCTCATCTTCCTCCAGCCATCTGTTAGCTCAAAATAACACTCTCTGAGATGGAGGCATAAATTCTCACTATGTTTGAGCTGAGTCTAAGCTTTTATTTCAACTTTACTGCCCGGATTTTTTAACGGATATTCCCCAGGTTCGGAATGCCAAGCACCAACCAAGCACGAAGTTGGTCGGCTCGCCTCGGATAATTGATCACTACGCAAACCCTCATTGTATGAGGCGGGGGGAGGTTCGAATTCTCGTCGAGACAAGATTGCAAGCGAAGATTTTTTTTTATTGCACAAATCGATTAATCTTTGTCCATTCTCAGAAGTAAGAAATGAAGCAAGTCCTAGTATGATGGGTGCCTATGAGAATATCGACGGAGAAGGGAATCATCTGTACACGAAGGGCAACATTTCGTCAACTTGAAGGTAGGTAGATGGGTCGGAGATGAACGGTCGAGAACAAAAGAATAGACTGCTAGGTAGGTTCCATACCAAGGAGATTTAGCAGAAGAATAATACATTGAAAACTAGAAAAATATGGTTCAAATTTCGACAAGCAAGGAGGAGAAACTTCGACAGCACATGTAAGTACCGTGGGCCGCAAGTATTAGGGTCAAGAGGCTGAGTTCATTCGGGCAACCTGTATTCAATTCAGTGGGATTCACGCCAAGGACCACAAAGAATGTCACCATTTCCGGATTGACATTTTTCGAATTCGGGTCCGCCGGCCATTCAATGTGGATATTTAAACCATGATCGACCAGAGCCCGGAGCTGAGATACATGTGCCTCCTCGTAGCCCTCCTCCGCCGGGTGCCCGAATACCAGCTTGAAGGACTCGAGATTTGCGACTCCACGACTTTGGTGTCTCGAGTTCAGCATCGAGGTCAGTAATGCTGCGTCAATAGACATCGGGAAATTTACGAAGTTCAATGATTTTAGAGCAGTGAGTTGTCCTCGCTTTTTCAAGAACCCGAATAGAGATGAGCAGTAATCATCCTCGATTTCGGACTGCCAGCTGTTTCCGGCGTAGTCCGAAAACCTCTGGTGCCAGAGATTGCCGAACTGTATAGTGAGGTGTTCAAGGGACTCGAACAGCCGGAGAGAGTCCATTAGTTCCTCCGCCGTACGATCGTGCAGGTGCATTACTTGAACTGCACACAATGAACGAGAGACCATGGAAAGCAGAGAGTCTAGGTCGGAATCGACAGGGCATCCAAGTTCAAGTGTTTTTAGAGCCGGAACAGTGAGAAAGTGAAGGAGTCCCCAAGATGAAGAGGGGTTAATCCTCAGAGTGTGGAGGTTTTTCATGACAATTGGGGGCTGGTCATTATAAGAATCTGATCGCGCGCGAAAGGAGAGAACCTCGAGATTGGGTGTTTGTTCCAGCACTTCAAGAGATGAATCCACGTGATGATTCAAGTCGAGTCTCGTCAACTGGTTCCACGGCAGGCTTATGAAAGAAGCGCGGCCTCTGGACATACACACTTCGCGAAGTCGCGGTGCATCACCGAACACGGTAATAACCGTTTCATTAGAGAGCTCGGTCAAGTCCACTGTGAGTGTCTGCAAAGCGGGGAAACAAAGTTGAGCTCCTCCGCTTGCCGATGACAACTGGCTCGCCAATGGTGGTGTTTTTAACGTCAATTTTCTCAATTGAGGCGCGTACTGAACAATGGCGGCAGAGATGGATGTGGATTCGGTTAAATCTGAGTCGGAAAGGTCCAGATCAAGGAGGCACCCGCCAGCGCGCAGCAGCCAGCATCGGAGCAGCTTCTCGCGGCGAACAGCTGTCTGGGGGTCCCACTTGAGCTTGAGAGTGGCCCAGAGGCGTGGGAAAGACAATGCGACCCGACGCCACTCTCTGCAGACGCTGGCTAAAAGTAGTGGAGGGTACGCCTTAGACGCACAGTCATATGTGATGACAGGGAAATTTCCAAGATAGTGCACGAATATATCGGCCGTGATTTCGGGTGGAAGGGTAAGGACTGGATAAACAACGGCATCCAGTCGTTGAAGAACTGACTGCCGCTGCTCGCTGAGCAGCTGCAGTTTGGACTGGAGGGTAGCAGTTTTTTCGTCAATTTTCGCGAGTTCAGCGCGCAGCTCAGTGGCTGTTGTAGTCATTGGAAGCGCCTTCCGCAGGCTGCGCAGCGAAGCGTTAGAAATGAGGTGGATTATGTGTGGTAACTACTTACTAGCCTGCTTGCGCGTGTTCGGAGCTGCGATTTGAAGAATATTGCACGAGGGGCGGTGCTCTGTACAAAGGCGGCGGAATTTCTGTGACTCGTAGCGGTCATGAAGTGGTCACCGATCAAGCCACACTTTTGTTTCCGACTGTTTGGCTGTTGGCGGCAATTTCCGATGAAACTGAGGGTACCCGTAGCATACATTTTGACGCAATGTATGTAGTACGGACACCGGCTGTTTCCTGATGGGATCGCGTCGGAATATACCTACCTACCTACCTGGTCACCGCCTGCCCCCAATAATAATAATTCTTCCGCACGCTGCGAAATTCTCAGAGGCACGCGGGGGGTCGAGTCCTCTTGGGGATACGGGAATGTAAAGCCATCCTTTTTCTTTCAACTTTACTCACCAGGTTTTTCGATAGCTATTACCCAGGTTCGTCCAAGCACGATGTCCTGGTAAGTATAAGAGGCATGAAACAATGAAACACATTGATATTATACGGTCGTGTTACGAATAGGCAAGCGGTCCGGACCCGATGGGATCCGATTTTTATTTTTTATTCCAATTTCTTTCCAAGTGTCAAAACTGAAAGGTAAGAAATGAAGCAAAGTGCTGGACGAGCGCGGCGGCGCATGTTCACAATATCGACGAACAAACCAGAGCAAAGGAAGTCGTCCGGATACAAAGAGCACGATTTCCTCAACTTTCAAGTTGAAGGAGATGTGGGTAAATGAACGGGTGAAGAACGAAAAATACCGATCGCAGGTTCCATACCAAGGTGATCCTGAAGAAGGGTAACATTTTTTCAACTTGTAGGTAGGTAGGTAGAGGTGTCATAAATGAGCGAGTCAAGAACGGAAAATACCGATCGCTACGCATGTTCTATACCAAGAAGATCCTGAACAAGATTAATACGTAAATAAACGACTCGGAAAAATATGGTTCAAATTTTGGCAGTCAAGGAAGAGATACGTAAGTTCGACAGCACCGCGGCCCGCAAGTATTGGGGTCAAGAAGCTGCTTTGATTCGAGCAACCTGTGTTTAATTCAGTGAGCGTCAGGCGAAGGACAGCGGAGAACCTCACCATTTCGGGGTTGACGTTCTTCGAAGGCTCTCCCGTCCGAGTCGGCCATTCGATGTGGATACTTAAACCACGATCGACCAGAGTCCGGAGCTTGGATGCATGCGCCTCCTCGTAACCCTCCTGCGCCGGGCGCTCGAATACCAGCTTGAAGGACTCGAGATTTGCGACTCCAAGACTTTGGCGTCTCGAGTCGAGCATCGAGGTCAGCAGTGCTGCGTCCATAGCCATCGGGAAGTCTATGAAGCTCAATGATTTTAGAGCAGGGAGTTGTCCTGGCTTTTCCAAGAAACCGAATACAGATGAGGAGTATCCGTCCTCGATGTCGTAATTGCCGCTCGAGGAGTAGTCCTCGGCCCTCTCGTGCCACCAATCGCTGAACTGTACAGTGAGGTGTTCGAGAGACTTGAACAGCATAAGAGGGTCTATTATTTCCTCCGCAGTTTGATCGTGCAGGTGTATGGCTTGAACCGGACAGGATGAACGAGACGTGAAGGAATGCAGGGCGGCGCGGTCGGACCCCATAGGGTATCCAAGTTCCAATGTTTTTAAAACCGGCGCAGTGAGAGAATTAAAGAAACCCCATGATGAAGAGGGATCAATCCTCAAAGTTTGAAGCTTTTGCATGACAACAGGGGTCTGGTCATCGTCAAAATCTGATAGCGAGCAAAAGGAGAAAACCTCGAGATTGGGGGTTTGTTTCAGCACTTGAAGAGCCGAAGTAAGATCATCTTTCAGGTCAAGTCTCGTCAACTGGTTCCACGGCAGGTTTATCAAGGAAGTGCTGCCCCCGGATATACACACTTCGCGAAGTCGCGGTGCATCGGTAATAGCCAGCTCATCAGAGAGCGCGGGAAAATCCAGCGTGAGTGATTGCAGAGCGGGGAAACAAAGCTGAGCTCCCGCGGTTGCCGACGAAAAATGGCTCGCCGATCGTGGTGCTGCTAATGTCAATCTCCGCAACTGAGGCGCGTACTGAACAATGGCGGCATAGATGGATTTGGATTCGGTTAAATATGAATCGGAAAGGTCCAGGTCAAGGAGGCACCCGCCAGCGCGCAGTAGCCAGCATTGGAGCAGCTTCTCGCGGCGAATAACAGTTTTGGGATTCTACTGGAGCTTGAGAGTGGCCCAGAGGCGTGGAAAATACAATGCGACACTACGCCACGCTTTGCAGACGCTGGCTAAAAGCAATGGCGAGTATGGGTTTAGAGCATCATGCCGGTCGTTTTCGATGATGGGATCGCCGACGTAGTGCATGAATATTTCGGCCGTAATGTCGGATGGAAGGGTAAGGACTGGATAAACGACGGCGTCGAGTCGTCTAAGGATCGACTGCCGTTTGGTATAGAGGGCAGCCTCTTCTTCGCGAATTCTCTCGAGCTGAGCACGCAGTTCGATGGTTATGTTGGTCATAGTAAAGGGACCTGGGGGGTGTCTCAAAATATTCGATGTCGCCAGCTGACGGCTGCGGTATGCGCAACGGACGATTAGGTTTGCTGTTTAACAGTTTAGCTACTATTAAAACCTCAATTTAAAAGCGGCCTAACTTGAAGCTTGAAGCCCAGCGCTTCCGGTTCTTCAGGGTAAACGAGTTGGGGAATCTGCATGAATCGGTTGATGAGAGAGACCGCTAGAAGGCTACTTTGAACGCGTACCTCGATCCCGAAGCCCTGGTCTGTTAGGTCTGCGCGAAGGCAATGTTTGCCTGGAGCCCTGCGGGGCACAGCCACAACCAAACAAAGTCTGCCCTTCCTCCTCATTTCACCGCGCTACGAACCAAAAGCGGAAAGAAAAAAATCTCAAAATACACAAAAATGCACTGCAGTCTGAACTTTACTTTCGCTGGCATTCACAGTCCGTTCCAGTCCTCGTCGATTCATTAGGCCGCAGAACTTGAAGTCACTCTACTGTTACCCCCGGACTCCGACCTACAAGCTCCTGGCGTATCATCCTCACTTGCCCCTGAACCAGCACCAGCCTATACCCCCCTACCTCTATCTTTCTAACCCCACTGCACCCCACCCGATCGACGGGGATAAACCTAACCTATGGTCTCTTCGGACGGTACTGGTGACCAGGCTATTCCGGAGCGACCTGCGCTGTCGCTGACCGGTGGCCGCCTGAGCGACGCCCGTGTCGTGCGGTCCCTGCGGATCTTTCTGCAGGTTCGCAGCAATCCCCGTCTTTCCATGGCCCTCTCGTGCGTTCGAGGCGGCAATAAGCACAAGTGCGAAGTGTGCTCAAAGGTCGGCGCCGTTCCCACCATCATCTTATCCTCATTGCATTGCACCTTTCTTCGTCCCGCCTCCCCTCCCAGCTTCGTTCCATTACACCCTCCCAGTTGCGCGCAATGTCTCTGGTTCTTTTATTCTCGCTCCACTTTTTTTGGTTGCGTGCGTCCTTTTTCTTCTTCCCCTTCTCCTGCCCTGCCACTCTCTCTACATTCCCTCGCGCTCATCGCCGTCCTTATTTATTTACTTCTCTTTGTGGCGCATCGTCCTGGCCTCGTCTTTTCGGCCACCCCCCTGTCCTATCTTTCGTTCCCCGGCTGGCTCGCTACATATGTCTTCCCTATTCCTCCCCCTCCTCCTCCCCTCCTCTTCCCCCCCGTCCCCGCCTTTTACCTCTCCCGCTCTTTCCCCCACAAAAGTCGCTTTACTAATCCTCGCTCTCAGATCTATCGCCACCCTCGTGCCCCATCAAGCACCTCTGGGAACACGCGCTCCACTAGTGCACGCTCTCTTTCGTCCCGCAGCTCCCGCCCGCCTCGCCCGCCTTCACCCCTGTCATATCACCCACCAAGTATAGCGTGGGCGGGTCCGCGAGCTAGTCTGCCGCGGCCGGTGTTCAGCGAGCACGCGCAGAGGCATACGCTCGGTGAATACGGGGACGAGTCTGCTGATGGTTCAGGGGATGTAGCCGTGGTGGGTGAGTGATGGATGTGTACAACCCCGCGTACGCTCATCACGGACGTCACCTTCCCCGCTTCCCGTCGTCGTTCGCCTACCATACTTACGGGTGTCCACACGTCTTGTACACGCCCCACCAACACCCCCGCGTCCGACGGCGGTACCCTCTCTCTCCTTTTGTCGCACGTATGACGGCACGCCTTGAGCCGTCGGACGTCGTATGATCGCGCGCCGTACTTACGATTGATTGCATGCGCGCGATACGACACCCGCTACACCACCCTTCCCTCTTCCTGCGCTTGCCCTCCCTCCTTTCTCCTTCCCCTCCCTGTTGTTGTGGTACCTATCCTCCTCTATTACGGCGCCGTCCGGCCACCACCACCCTCTACGAATCACACACCACCCTCCACAAATCGCGATCGTCGTCGGCCACCACCCACCCATCTCATGCACCTACGTATCCGCGGCCTCTTGCGCGAGCGAATGGCACCCCTGCCCGTTGTAGCCTCGCGCCCAGCCTTCGGCCATGTCGCCGTGGTATTCCCAGCACACGACCCCGCCCTCGCACCTTCTCGCATGCTGTATGTGGCTGCGGCCTCCGCTCACGCATCATCGTAGACGCACCATAGGCGGAGCAGTTATAGGCTGCCTACGCGCACCCGCATCCTTCGTCGCCTGCGCACGCGGCGGCACGACCCCGCCCGTATGAGTAGCCGAGCCCGCTCCCGTCGCGCAGCCGGCCGGGGCCCAAAGAAGAGCGCCGTATGCGCTGCGGCAGCTTCAGAGGGTACAGCGGAAGCTTGTCCATGCGTGTGTGTGGTGCGCGTGTGGGAGTGGGATGGGGATGGGGAGTCGGATCCCCCACGGCTGCCCAAGGGGGACAGAGACGAGTGCAACCTGAGCGCCGACGAGGACGAGGGGATCTCATAGGGGCGCGCGTTGCCGTCGTTTGTGCCTCTGCTCGGTGTTGGCCGTTGCGGCGCCGTTGCCCATGTAGGGTGTTTCGAGTCTTATTTTGTCCCGCTACATATCGTACTCATTTATCCTCTTCCTTTATTTCTACATATTATGACCATGGACTCGATGTCTGTTGCTCATGCTGTCCCAGTATTGTAGATTATGGTCTGTTTATTTAACTTCGGGTGAGTTATCCGTATTGGCTCAGTACCAGACACCGAGTGTTTTTTCTAAGAGTCTTTTTATTGCGCTTATGAATCAGCTTGAGGATATAAAGTCCCATGCTTCTCCAACTGTCAGTTCGCTTTGCTCTGTGTCTCAGACGCGTAGAGCCGGACATGCCTGGGTGAGTTGTGTTTTTCTTTCAACTTTACCGGCGCCACTTTTTAATAGATCAAGGCTCCAGATATTGCCAGAACGAAGTCCTAACACAGGTGGCCTGCTTCCAATAATAGAAGTTTTCCCATAATACTGTGAGAGTAAGAGGCAGGCGGAGTTTCAATCCTCCCCAGACATGTATTTCTGAATATTATTTTTTGGGCGCATTTTTATAGATCCCCAGGAGGTTCCAAATACCCAATTCTCCTCAAACCGTCGGTTCGCGTGGCTGTGTGTCTGAGACGGGCAGAGCCGGGATATGCCTGGGTGAGTTGAGCTTTCAACTTTACGCGAATTATTTAAATAATAGCTCCTCTCTATCCAGGTTCGAAATAGCAACCTTCCCTCGATGGCTGAATTTGAGCGTCTGTGCAAGATGCAGGTGGACGTTTGAATCCTCCCCAGTACATATCTCGCGCTTTTTATTACCCGAATTTTTCAAGGATCTTCATGAGGTTCGAAATACTACTCCTTTCACAGAGTTCTCCTCCAACCGTCAGTTCGCTCAAGCTAACCCTATGTCTAAGACGAACGCGTCTAGGTGAGTTAAGTTTTTCCTTCAGCTCTACTACTCGCGCGATTTTTTAATGGATCTATCCAGTGGCGAAGTATCTCTTTTACAAAGTCCTGCATCTGACGCTTTTCACTCTGTGTCTTGGAAGGGCGGGGAAAATCCCCCCTGTGCGTGAATTGACTTTTTAATTCCACAATACTCACCCGAATATTCATAGATATATCTAGGCTCAAGATATCCCAAGCACGAAGTCCTGGCGTCCCGTTTTTAACAATAGTCGAGATTTTTCCTGACAAGAGGCGGGCGGAGGTTCGAATCCTCCACGGGACTTACAACAGCGTCTTATTTTTCTTCCTCCATTTTTTCATGGCGCCATTATTGCCTGTTATAAATATCCCAAGCACGAAGTCCTGGTACGGGGGCCTACCTTCCGCAATAATTGAGGGTGCATGCGAAAGTTAAGAGGCAGGCGGCGTCAATTCCTCCCCAGGACGTCGGCATTCTGAATTTCTTTTTCTGTTATTTTATAGATCTTCACGAGGTTTAAACTACATATCTCCTCCAACGGTCAGTTCGCCCTGTGTCTGAAATGCCGGGTTGAGCTGAGTTCTTTTAATTCAACGTTACTCACCCAAATCTGGACTTTCAATAGATATTACCCTATCCCATGAACGAAATACTGCTACAGGCGACCCACCTCCAACAATAATAGGTCTCCTTTCTTGCCGCAAAGCTTATAGCCAGGCGGATGCTCGCATTCTCCTCGGGACATGATTGCAAGCGAAAGGGAGTTTTTTTATTTGCACAAAACCATTGACAAATTTTTATCCGCTCGTATCAAAAGTTGAGAAGTAATAAACGAAAAGCAAATCTTTAATATGACGGGTGCCTGTGACAATATCGACCGAGAAATGAGAAGAGGGGAATTCATCAGAATCATCTGGATACGAAGGGCAACATTTCGTCAATTTGAAGGTAGGTAGATGGGTAGATAGATGTCTCGGAAATGAACGATTCCGGAACGAAAAATACCAAGGAAGATCTTGAAGAAGAAGAACATGTTAAAAACTGGAAGAATATGGTTCAAATTTTGGCAGTCAAGAAAGAGATATGTAACTTCGACAGCGCATGAAATTGCCGTGGGCCGCGAGTATTGGATTCAAGAAGCTGCGTTGATTCGAGCAACCTGTATTTAATTCAGTGAGAATCAAGCGAAAGACCACAAATAATCTCACCAGTTCGGGATTGACATTCTTCGAAGGCTCTCCCGTCCATTCGATGTGGATACTTAAGCCACGGTCGACCAGAGACCGGAGCTTAGACGCATGTGCCTCCTCGTAACCCTCCGGGTGCTTGAATACCAGCTTGAAGGACTCGAGATTTGCGACTCCACGACTTCGGCGTCTCGAGTTGAGCATCGAGGTCAGCAGTGCTGTGTCGATAGCCATCGGGAAATCTACGAAGCTCAATGATTTTACAGCAGGGAGTTGTCCTCGTTCTTTCAAGAAGCCGAATACAATTGGGCAGTAGTCGTCCTCGATCTCCGAATAGTATTCTTCCCCACACCTCGTGTGCCACAAATCGCCGTTCTGTATAGTGAGGTCTTCGAGAGACTCGAACAGCTGTAGACACTCCACTATTTCCTCCGGGGCTTGATTGTGTAGATGCAACACTGGAACTGTACACGATGAACGAGAGATGAAGGAAAGCAGTATGTCGAGGTCGGACTCGATAGGGAATCCAAGTTCCAGTGTTTTTAGAGTCGGCACAGCGAGGAATTCAAAAAAATGCCAAAATGAAGAGGGATGCAACCTCAGAGTGTGAAGATTTTCCATGACAATGGGGGTATGCTGGCCATCGTAAGAATCTGATGGCCAAATGGAGAGAACCTCGAGATTGGGTGTTTGTTTCAGCACCTCGAGAGCTGAATCGACATCCTGTGCATGCTCGTTCAGGTCGAGTCTCGTCAACTGGTTCCACGACAGGTTTGTGAAAGAAGCGCTACCACTAAATATACACACGTCGCGAAGTCGCGGCGCATCACCGAACGCAGTGATAGTTTCGTCAAAGGGCGGGGGAAAGTGCACTGTGAGTGTTTGCAGAACGGGGAAACAAGGCTGAGCTTGTGCGGTTGCCGACGAAAAATAGTTCGCCGACTCTGGTGCCGTTAATGTCAATTTCCTCAAATGAGGGGCGTACTGGACAATGGTGGCAGAAATGGATTTGGATTCGGTTAAATCTGAGCCGGAAAAGTCCAGATGTAGGAGACAGCCTCCAGCGCGCAGCAGCCAGCATCTGAGAAGCTGCTCGCGGTGAATAACTGTTTTGGGGTCCCACTCGAGCCTGAGATTGGCCCAGAGACGTGGGAAAGACAAAGCGACCCGACGCCACTCTCTGCAGACGCTGGCTAAAAGTAGTGGAGGGTACGCCTGGAGAGCATCGTCGTATGTGATGACAGGGAAATTCCGAGGTAGTACATGAATATTTCGGCGGTGATTTCGGATGGAAGGGTAAGGACTGGATAAATGACAGCATCCAGTTGCCGGAGAATTGACCGCCGCTTCTTGCTGAGCAGCTGCAGTTTGTACTGGAGGGCAGCAGTCTTTTCGTCGATTTTCGCGAGTTGAGCCCGTAGCTCGGTTGCTGTGGTAGTCATTGGAAGCACCTTGCGCAGGCTGCGCATAGGACGATGCGTGAAAAAGAGGTGAGTCGAAGTGTGGTATCTACTTACTAGCTTGCCTGCGCGTTTCCGGAGCTGTGATTCGAAGAACGTTGCACGAGGGGCGACGCACTGCAAAAGGTGGAATTCCTGCGGCTCGTGGCAGTCAAGCCTGAGGTAACAAGGTCAAGCCACACACTGTTTCGGACTGTTTGGTCAGTTGGCGGCAATGTCCGATAGACTGGAAGATCTGAGAACTGACAACCCATGGTTGAAACGCGTCATTCCTCGCGCGATATTTTACTCTCGATGCAACTCCGAAGAATTTCTAATATCTGCGTAGGAAACCGCTCTCAATCTCTTGTCGCGCCGAATGCAGCTTCGAATGCCCCCGGAGCAACCCCGCAGAATCCGCAACGGGATCAGCAAAAACCCTACGGTGTGTCACCAACGTCTGAGCGCCGCCCAGTGCCGAGAGACAGGCGGAGGTTTGAATCCTCCTCAGGACATGCATTTGAGAACTTCATTCAAATTTACTCACCCGATTTTTTATGGCTCTATCGAGGCTCGAATACCCAAGACGAAGTCCGGGTACGGGCAGCGTGCCTCTAACAATGAATGGTAAGCAACATTAAAGCAGGGGCAGGAGGGGGAGGTTCGAATCCTCTCCAGGACATATACTTTTCGGATGGTGTTTTTTATTGTGCAATTATTTTATCGATCTTCCTGAGATTCAAAACAGCCCATGCTCCTCCGACTCTCAGTTCGCTCAAATTGACTCTGTGTCTGAGACGGGCGGAAGAATCCTCCCCGTGGGTGAGTTGAGTTTTTCCGTCAGCTTTAGCCCGAATTATTTAATAACTCTTTATCCAGGTTCGAAATATACCCAAGCAAGAATTCCTGGTACAGGTGGCCTACCTCCGACAATGATATATAGTGTAAGCTGTGGATGCAAGAGGCAGGCGGAGGTTCAACTCCTCCCCAGGACCTGACTGTGTCAGCAAATGATTTTTATAACTCACAAGGATTTTATTTTCCTCAAATCTTACCGAAGCTCGAAATATTCCCAGCACGACGTCCTGGTAAAGGCTGAATGCCTCCCCTAATGATTGTATATTTTTCTTGACAAGAGGCGGGCGGATCTTTCGACGATTTTGTTTTTGAACTACCATGTCTTTATACTCATAGCTCGCGGGTTGTGAAAATTAGAAATGGCGCATTTGAGAAGTCCTGGCACAGAAAGCTGGTTTCCAATACTTCTTCCACACTCTGTGAACTTGTCAGAGGTATGCAGAGGCTATAATATTTGCTGAGACATGTACATTGCGGATTTATGTTTTTATTGCGTGATTCCTGTATTAGCTGGCAAGTATAAGGATGGCAGGGCCGACAAGCGGCACGGCCGTCTACCGGTTTCGGAGATCTTTTGCCTGAATTCTCACTCGGGAATTTCATCGGGCCACTGTTTACATTGTAGCAAATATCCGATTTCGACTATAACCTCGGATAGCGCCATTCTGGACCTGATAGGAAAAACACGCGGGGTTATAAGTACTTATAAGGTGCTATAACCCCGCATGTTTTTGGTATAAGGTTCAGATAAGGTCCAGAATGGCGCTATCTTGGCTTATAACTGAAAAGCGATTTTTGCGACATATATTAAGGCACCGAAAGGAAAAGTTCCAGTTCTTGTCTGTCAATTTCTGGTGTCGAATGAGAGATACTTCAGCATTGGATCAAGTTTGGTAGGGCACTTTTTTCTTTTGAGGATATATGGGATACAGAGAGAGAACGGTTTTTGCGACACACTCCCGGCTGGATACAAAGACCGGAGCATCGAGTTACAATATCTTGATTCTTGCAATGAATGGAATTGAATACTAAAAAAAATTGAAGGAATGACAGGCAGTGGGCTTGCGGTAGTACAAGTTAGACCACTGGTATCCATGCAAACATTTTGAAGAAATGAGATAAATAAGGTACCTATTAGAGGGTTCAGAAGTCCGGTGCCATAGAACTGATGATCGGCGCTGATGATGATCCTACAGGCAGCTAAATGCCTGAAAAAATAGAGATCTAATAGAGTTATTATTTAGGGTTTCAAGACGTATTCATGGCTCGAAGCACTGCAATACACTTCTGAATTGGTTCTTGACTTTCAACAGACTGATACACTATGAATTACTTAGTATAAAACATTCGAAATCAATTTAGCCCCCAGATCCTACATCCGCAGGCACTAAAACACGTCTTGCAGGTTGTGCTTGGGCCGACCTAGCAAACATGGAGGATATCATGTCACCCAGCGGGTTGCCTGCCTGGTTCCGTGGAGGTGCCAATGTAAAGCCTAGAATCGAGATCTCGGTGAGGGCCTAGGAGAAAATGGCCAGTACGAGTCCCAAACACAAAAAGACCGGTACCTGTCGAACCTCGACTGTGGCTGATAGCCTCTAATAGCCCACCTCTGCTTTGATACATACCACACAACCACATCCAGCACTACTTTGTTCCGGTCGCCTTGGGCACGTTGACATGCTAAAACCGCGAGTTGGGTGAAATTCACAACCTGGTCCTTCACAAGGATGACTTCAGTGTCGCCAATTTGCAAGGGGGTTTCTGAGGCTCGTGGGAGGGCGGCTACAAAAAGTGCTATGAATGTACATGCCCCCAGAATATTCCTGTTTGTAAATAGTTGCGTTCTGTGAGAAGCACCCAGAAAGAAAAAAATAAAGAATGCATGGAAGGTTCCGCGCAGAGCAAATGTGCCATGAGATGATGGATCGGAAGCTGTCCATTCACTGAAGATTTCTGCAAGGATGCGGGCACTATCTCGCTATGCTTACGCTAGAAGGTGCGATTCTGCAGCTCCAAACGCTCCGTAACAGTCTCAGATAAATCCACAGAGTGTAGAACAGGAATTACTCGCCTGTGAAGAGCAATTCCCCAATGTACTGGTGCAATTCAGAGTCGCCTGAGTGCAATTCTAGGGAAAGTATTAACAAATGGTTCGGTGGAAGTCTAATTGCGTCTTTGTAAATGTGCCGGGTAAGCGGTGGTTTCCTTGAGGCTATGTGATAATTGGTGCTGCCTTGTTGCTGAAAAAAAAATTAAATACTGATCGAAAAGGTCCATATAAACAGCGCGCACACGCTCGTGAGGTGGTTCGTAGGAACACGGGAAATCAGATTTTGTCCGGCGCCTTTCCGCTGCAGAGTTGATGTAAAATACAGTTCAGAAGCAGGCTGAGGTAAATTAAGGGCGAAAAATCCATTCTTTAGTTGAGTACCTAACAGCGATTTCACAATTGTGGCCAGCAGTATGTTGCAGGAGGTTGCTAATGGCGTAGGTATGACAATTCCAAGTCAAGTTGAGAAAGGCGGTCAAAAAGACAATGAATAATTACCCGACATTGCCCAGGAGTGTAAAAATTGAATTCGTTGTAACTGACTCCCTTGGGAAATAGCACGATCAAGCATTGAGAAGAAGAGCTTTCAATCATTCCAGCTTTCTTGTTCTTGATATGCGTACGCAAGCCGAGATTTGTTGACAGTTCCAGCATATTTACTTCTCGAAATAGGGTCGCAGCAAAGGAAGAAGGCAGGTAAGAGACATTCAATGAATGCGGCGCAGACAGTATAGACAGTGACTTCTCCCCAAGAACAACCCGAAAAGCCAGAAAAGGTCCCTGATTTTGTTTCTACCAGAGAACCAATTGAGGCATAATTGAGGTGACAGAGCGAACAACTTGAAGACAGATTCCAATTTTGAAGACCTTTGCGAATCAGATGAACAGACTTGCATTTTAGGGCAACAGAGTTGAGACTGAGGAGGAAAACGAAGGTGAAAGAAACTTCCAGAAGCCTTACGCAGTATGTCTGACGCAATAGACACATGCCAGCGAAATGCCGAAGCCTTGCCGAAGCCTTCAAGCCAATCATGAGCGCGGAAATGGTTGCTGACGTGAGCTCTGCTGACGAAAATGTGATTTCTCTATAGTAGCGCAAAATGGGGCGCCCTATAGAAACCGTTACCTAACGGTAGACGGAATCAAAAGCTCCAATGTTGTAAGAAATAAAATTAATGAAAGATGGCCCGGTATGACTGGCGCAACGGCGCTTGTGACAACAGCAACGGGGAATTATCTAGATACGAAGGGCAACATATCGTCAACTTGATGCTAGGTACATTGGTAGGTAGGTCAATGTGTCGGAGATGAACGGGTTGAGAACGAAGAATACCAATCGCTACTCAGGTTCCATACGAGGGAGATCCCGAGGAAGAATAATACGTTGAAAACTAGAAAAATATGGTTCAAATTACGGCAGGCAATAATGAGAAACTTCGACAGCACATGTAAGTGCCGCCTCCCGCAAGTATTGGGGTCAAGAAGCTGCATTGATTCGAGCAACCTGTATTTAATTCAGTGAGTTTTTGAAGCGAAGGACGACGGAGAACCGCACCATTTCGGGGCTGACATATTTTGAAGACTCTCCCGTCCGAGTCGGCCATTCGATGTGGATACTTAAACCACGATCGACCAGAGCCCGGAGCTGAGATACATAGACCTCCTCGTAACCCTGAGCTGGGGCCTCAAATACCAGCTTGAAGGACTCGAGATTCGTGACTCCATGAGTTTGGCGTCTCGAGTCGAGCATCGAGGTCAACAATGCTGCGTCAATAGCCATCGGGAAATCTACCAAGCTCAATGATTTTAGAGCAGGAAGTTTTCCTCGTTCTTTCAGAAAACCGAATACAAGTGGGCAGTATTGGTCCTCGATTTCAAAACGCTCGATCCTGGAGTTGCCCCAGAGTCTCTCGTCCCAGGGAAAGCCGAACTGTATAGTGAGGTGTTCAAGGGACTCGAACAGCCGGAGAGAGTCCATTAGTTCCTCCGTCGTATGATCGTGCAGGTGCATTACTTGAACTGCACACGATGAACGAGAGACCATGGAAAGCAGCGAGTCTAGGTCGGAATCGTCAGGGTATCCAAGTTCGAGTGTTTTTAGAGCTGGCACAGTGAGAAAGTGAAGGAGTCCCCAAGATGAAGAGGGGTCAATCCTCAGAGTGTGGAGGTTTTTCATGACAATTGGGGGCTGGTCATTGTCAGAATCTGATCGCCCGCGAAAGGAGAGAACCTCGAGATTGGGTGTTTGTTCCAGCACTTCAAGAGATGAATCAACGCCATGATATTTCAGGTCGAGTCTCGTCAACTGGTTCCACGGCAGGTTTATGAAGGAAGTGCTGCCCCCGGATATACACACTTCGCGAAGTCGCGGTGCATCACCAAACGCGGTAATAGCCAGCTCATTAGAGAGCTCGGCAAAGTCCACTGTGAGTGATTGCAGAGCGGGGAAACAAAGTTGAGCTCCCGTGGTTGCCGACGAAAAATGGCTCGCCGATTGTGGTGCTGCTAATGTCAATCTCCGCAACTGAGGCGCGTACTGAACAATGGCGGCATAGATGGATTTGGATTCGGTTAAATCTGAATCGGAAAAGTCCAGATCAAGGAGGCACCCGCCAGCGCGCAGTAGCCAGCATTGGAGCAGCTTCTTGCGGCGAATAACAGTTTCGGGGTCCCACTCGAGCTTGAGAGTGGCCCAGAGGCGTGGAAAAGACAATGCGACACTCCGCCACGCTTTGCAGACGCTGACTAAAAGAAATGGCGAGTATGGGTTCAGAGCACCGTGCCGGTCGTTTTCGATGATGGGATAGTCGATGTAGTGCATGAATATTTCCGCCGTGGTTTCGGATGGAAGGGTAAGGACTGGATAAACAACGGCGTCCAGTCGTTGAAGAATTGACTGCCGCTGCTCGCTGAGCAGCTGCAGTTGGGACAGGAGGGCAGCAGTTTGTTCTTCGATTTTCGCGAGTTGAGCACGCAGCTCAGTGGCGGCTGTTGTAGTCATTGGAAGCACCTAACGCAGGCTGCGCAGCGAAGCGTTAGAAATGAGGTGGGTTAAGTGTGGTAACTACTTACTAGCCTGCCTGCGCGTGTTCGGAGCTGCGATTTGAAGAATATTGCACGAGGGGCGGTGCTCTGTACAAAGGCGGCGGAATTCGTGGCGGTCAAGGAAGTGGTCACCGGCGATCAAGCCGCACTTTTGATTCCGACTGTTTGGCTAGTTGGCGGCAATTTCCGATAGACTGGTCACCTGCCCCCCCCAATAATAATAATTCTTCCACACGCTGCGAAATTTTTCAGAGGCACGCGGGGGGGGGGTCGAGTCCTCTTGGGGACACGGGAATGAAAAGCCATCATTTTTCTTTCAACTTCACTCACCAGGTTTTTCGATAGATATTACTCAGGTTCGTCCAAGCACGATGTCCTGGTAAGTATAAGAAGCATGAAACAATGAAACAATTTGATATTATACGGTCGTGTTACGAATGGGCAAGCGGGCCGGACCCGATGGGATCCGATTTTTATTTTTTATTCCAATTTCTTTCCAAGTGTCAAAACTGAAAGGTAAGAAATGAAGTATGTGCTGGAACGGCACAGCGGCGCACGTTCACGATGTCGACGAAAAAACTAGAGGAAAGGAAGTCGTCCGGATACAAGGAGCACGATTTCCTCAACTTTCAAGTTGAAGGAGATGTGCCGTACGTAAATGAACGGGCGAAGAATGAAAAATACCGATCGCAACGCAGGTTCCGTACCAAGGAGATCTTGAAGAAGGGTAACATTTCTTCAACTTGTAGGTAGGTAGGTAGGTAGGTAGGTAGAGGTGTCAGAAATGAGCGGGTCAAGAACGGAAAATACCGATCGCTACGCATGTTCTATACCAAGAAGATCCTGAACAATATCAATACGTAAATAAACGACTCGGAAAAATATAGTTCAAATTATGGCAGTCAAGGAAGAGATATGTAAGTTCGACAGCACCGCGGCCCGCAAGTATTGAGGTCAAGAAGCTGCGCTGATTCGAGCAACCTGTATTTAATTCGGTGAGCTTCAGGCGAAGGACAACGGAGAACCTCACCATTTCGGGATTGACGTTCTTCGAAGGCTCTCCCGTCCGAGTCGGCCATTCGATGTGGATACTTAAACCACGATCGACCAGAGTCCGGAGCTTGGATGCATGCGCCTCCTCGTAACCCTCCTGCGCCGGGCGCTCGAATACCAGCTTGAAGGACTCGAGATTTGCGACTCCAAGACTTTGGCGTCTCGAGTTGAGCATTGACGTCAACAATGCTGCGTCCATAGCCATCGGGAAATCTACGAAGCTCAGTGATTTTAGAGCAGGGAGCTGTCCTGGCTTTTCCAAGAAACCGAATACAGATGAGCAGTATCCGTCCTCGATGTCGTAACCGCCTCTCCACGAGTAGTCCTCGGCCTTCTCGTGCCAGAAATTGCTGAACTGTATAGTGAGGTGTTCGGGAGACTCGAACAGCATGAGAGAGTCTATAATTTCTTCCGCAGTTTGATCGTGCAGGTGTATTGCTTGAACCGGACAGGATGAACGAGACGTGAAGGAACGCAGGGCAGCGCGGTCGGACCCCATAGGGTATCCAAGTTCCAATGTTTTTAAAGCCGGCGCAGTGAGAGAATTAAGGAGACCCCAGTGTGAAGAGGAATCAATCCTCAAAGTTTGAAGCTTTTGCATGACAAAAGGGGTCTGGTCATCGTTAAAATCTGATACCGAGCAAAAGGAGAAAACCTCGAGATTGGGGGTTTGTTTCAGCACTTGAAGAGCCGAAGTAAGACGATCTTTCAGGTCAAGTCTCGTCAACTGGTTCCACGGCAGGTTTGTGAAGGAAGCGCTGCTTCCGGATATACACACGCCGCGAAGTCGCGGTGCATCACCAAACGCGGTAATAGCCAGCTCATCAGAGAGCTCGGTAAGGTCCACTGTGAGTGATTGCAGAGCGGGGAAACGAAGTTGAGCTCCCGCGGTTGCCGACGAAAAATGGCTCGCCGATTGTGGTGCTGCTAATGTCAATCTCCGCAACTGAGGCGCGTACTGAACAATGGCGGCATAGATGGATTTGGATTCGGTTAAATCTGAATCGGAAAAGTCCAGATCAAGGAGGCACCCGCCAGCGCGCAGTAGCCAGCATTGGAGCAGCTTCTCGCGGCGAATAACGGTTTCGGGGTTCCACTGGAGCTTGAGAGTGGCCCAGAGGCGTGGAAAAGACAATGCGACACTCCGCCACGCTTTGCAGATGCTGGCTAAAAGCAATGGCGAGTATGGGTTCAGAGCACCGTGCCGGTCGTTTTCGATGATGGGATCGTCGACGTAGTGCATGAATATTTCTGCCGTAATGTCGGATGGAAGGGTAAGGACTGGATAAACGACGGCGTCGAGTCGTCTAAGGATCAACTGCCGTTTGGCGTGGAGGGCAGCCTCTTCTTCGCGAATTCTCTCGAGCTGAGCACGCAGTTCGATGGTAATTTTGGTCATAGTAAAGGGACCTGGGGGGTGTGTCAAAATATTCGATGTCGCCAGCTGACGGCTGCGGTATGCGCAACGGACGGTTAGGTTTACTGTTTAGCAGCTTTAGCTAGCATTATTAAAACCTCAATTTCAAAGCGGCCTAACTTGAGTCTTGAAGCCCAGCGCTTCCGGTTCTTCAGGGTCAGCGAGTTGGGGATCTGCAGTGAACCGATTGATGAGAGAGATCGCTAGAAGGCTGCTTTGAACGCGTACCTCGACCTGCTCCGCTAAGGTTTGCGCGAAAGCAGGCGCGAAGGCAATGTTTGCCTGCAGCCTCGCCGGGCACAGCCACAACCACACAAAATCTCCCCTTCCTCCTCCTTCTGCTCCATTTCACCGCTACGAACCAAAAGCGGAAAGAGAAAAATCTCAAAATACACAAAAATGCAGTCTGAACCTCACTCTCTCGTTCATATTCACAGTCCTTGTCGATTCGTTAGCCGCAGAACTTGAAGTCACCCCAAACTTCCGAGTTCTACTGTTGACTCCGACCTACAAGCTCCTGGCGCATTCATCCTCACTTGCCCCTGAACCAGCACCAGCCTATACCCCCTACCTCTGCCCTCCTAACCCCACTGCACCCATGGGGACAAACCTAACCTATGGTCTCTTCGGACGGTGCTAGTGACCAGGCTATTCGGAGCGACCTGCGCCGTCGCTGACCGGTGTCCGCCTGAGCGACGCCCGTGTTGTGCGGTCCCTGCGGATCTTTCCGCAGGACCGCAGTAATCCCCGTCTTTCCGTGGCCCTCTCGTGCGTTCGAGGGTGGCAGTAAGCACAAGTGCGAGGCGTGCTCAAAGGTCGGTGCCGTTCCCACCACCATCTCATCCTCATTGCATTGCACCTTCCCTCGTCCCGCTTTCCCTCCCAGCCTCGTTCCATTACACCCTCCCAGTTGCGCGCAATGTCTCTGATTCTTTCCACTTTTTTTTTGTTGCTCGCGTCCTGTTCTTTCTTCCTCTTCTTAGTTCCCCTTCTCCTACCCTGCCGCTCTCTACACATTCTCTCGCGCTTTTCGGCCTTATTTATTTACTTCTCTTTGTCGTGGCCTCATCTTTTCGGCCACCCCTGTTCTATCTTTCGTTCCCTGGCTGGCTCGCTACATACGTCTTCCCTATCCCCCTCCCCTCCTCCCTTCCTCTTCCCCCCTTATACCTCTCCCTCTCCCGCTCTCTCCCCCACAAAAGTCGCTTTACTAATCCCCGCTCTCAGATCTATCGCCGCCCTCGTGCCTCATCAAACACCGCTGGAAACACGCGCTCCACTAGTGCATGCTCTCTTTCGTCCTGCAGCTCCCGCCCGCCTCGCCCGCCTTCGCCTCTGTCATATTACCCACCATGTACGGCGTGGGCGGGTCCGCGAGCAAGTCTGCCACGGCCGCGGTGTTCAGCGAGCACACGCAGAGGCATATGCTCGACGAATACGGGGACGAGTCTGCTGAAGGTTCAGGGGATGTGGCCGTGGTGGATGAGCGGTGGATGTGTACAACCCCGCGTACGCTCATCACGGACGTCACTTTCCCCGCTCCTTTCGCCTACCATATGTACGGGTATCTACCACGCCCCCACCAACACCCCCGCGTCCGACGTCGGTACCCCCTCCCTCCTTCTGTCGCACGTACGACCGCACGCCTTGAGCCGTCGGATGTCGTATGATCGCGCGCCGTACTTACGATTGATTGCATGCGCGCGATACGACACCCGCTACATCACCCTTCCCTCTTTCCTGTGCATGCCCTCCCTCCTTTCTCCATCCCCACTCTGTTGTTGTGGTACCTATCCTCCTATCTATTATGGCGCCGTCCGGCCACCACCACCCTCTACGAATCACGCACCACCCTCCACGAATCGTCGTCGGCCACCACCCACCTTATGCACGTACATATCCGCAGGCCTCGTGCACGAGCGACTGGCACCCCTCGCCCGTTGTAGCCTCGCGCCCAGCCTTCGGCCATGTCGCCGTGGTATTCCCAGCACACTCGCGCTTTCTCTCACGTCCTGCATGTGGCTGCAGCCCCCCCTTCGCGCGTCGTCGTAGATGCATCGTGGACGGAGCAGTTGTAGTCTGCCTATGCGTACCCGCCACGCCCTCCGTCTGCGGGCGGCGGCACGTCCCGACCCCACCCATATGAGTAACAAGTGCCCACTGTCGTCGCGCAGCCGACCCAAAGAAGAGCGCCGTATGCGCTGCGGCAGTTTCAGAGGGTACAGCGGAAACTTGTACATGCGTGTGTGTGGTGCGGGTGCGCGTGTGGGAGTGGGATGGGGATGGGGAGGCGGATCCCGCACGGGTGCCCAAGGGGGATAGAGACAAGTGCAACCTGAGCGCCGACACATAGGGGAGCGCGTCGCCCGGCGCGTCCTGGGTGGGGGACGCCGACGGAGGAAACAGGGCATTGAGAAACGATTGTGAATGGGCACATCACGACGACGACTCTCATCTTCCACGACGCCGTGACGCCTCCACTGGCCCCGAATCTTTGCGCTGGGGAACGAAGAACGAGAGGAGGTACGACCTCCACCGCAAATACCGTCGCGCCCAGCGCACCTGTACATTCACCGCACCGCTCGCGACGATGCTCATCGCTCCCTGCCGTCCCGCCGCCCCGAACGCGCCGGCCTCCGCCGACAACCCTGCCACGACTTTCCACGCCACACACCCCGGGTCATCCACCGCGCTGCTCGCGAAGGCGCGATCGAGCTGCTGGTGGAGGGCGAACGACGTTGCTCTCCTTTAGCTCGCCTGAGAAACGCTAGCGTTTAGCCTCCGACGCCGTTCGTGACGGCGCGACTCGGGCTCGACTCGGGCGAGGAGGGAGTTGGTGCGTGCGTGCATCCGAGCGTGGGAGGCCAACGTCCACATGTCGTGAATCGGTTCATGGGACTGGATGGGGGATGGGGGATGGGGGATGAGCCGATGACATTGTGGACCGAAGTACGTCTTGTCTTGGTCACGCTGTGGAAGTGGTGCTTATTCCTCGACAGTCGCTGGTGGGGAGTCAGAGGAGGGCTGGAATAAACTTGAAGTGCTCACACCACGACCTCGATATCCCCTTGAATGTACCAACATATATATGAGCCCTTCGGTGTCTTCTCTTACCGAATAAAGAAGCTGGAGGATATCAACGTGTGATTATCATCGCCGACGCACATAAGCCATTTAAAACCGATGTGCCAAACATTCTGGTCGGAATATAAACTAATTCCTACACAAGCTTTCCAAAACTTTGTGCTGGTAGGTAGGTAGGTAGGTAGGATTACACGGCACGGTCCCGCTGAGGAACGCCGGGGTGGGGAAGTATCCCAGTATACAACAGGCAAAACTATGTACACTATCGTCCCCCGCTTCTAATAACCTCCCGAGCCGAGCTCACGAGTACAGTTGCCTGCCCCGCGGTAGAACCCAGTCGATCACTAGAAGCAAAAAAATCAGGAAATCAACGTCAGTACCTCAGCTCGGATCAGTCTATTAGTACACATGAGCGCCGCACAAAAACCCCGCAGACCAGATGTATATATATGCAGACATGAGAGCGTTGACAAGGTGTTCACAATTTAAAGCATTCATTTAAATCTTTATGTTGGAACAGGTCTTCGACACTAGATTTGTGCACATATAAATAGAAGGGGTTTCACAGCGTTTCTGAGTAACATAAACTTTCCCGACACGTCGACTACACAGTACACCTTGAATCCATCGTCACAATAATTACCCAGCTTGCATAGATTAATTGCAAGATTGGGGCATTAGCATGGATGGAAGCTGGGAACCGTCATCTGCCTATGCCAACTTGCTAACTGAGCCATTTATACGTACTCGCGCAAGAGGTAAGTAGGAGGTTTTGATGGCCCGAGCGCAAGGACTAGTCGTCGTTCTTAGAGGATACACTGTCTCTTTCCATAGCCTGTTTTAGATGGTTTGTAGAAAGCTAGACAAATCAACATCTAGAAGTGGGCCTTGGCCTTTGCAGTTGCATCGTTGTGAGATGGCTGTCAGTGGCAGTGTCATGTCAAGTTTCGGCCCGCTTGACGCCGTCAAGCCTCAGTGGCGATACACAGCTGACGAGCCAGTGGACAAGGGAAAAAAAGCATGTCGAGGGGGCCAGACCGCGTTCAAGGCGGGAGCAGCTTGAAAGCTATGCTCAAAAGAAACCTAGTGTGGGCAGCACACAGGTGGTAGAAGAGGGGGACCTCAGTAATAACACTGAGCTGGATGCACCAGCACCAGAACGGATGGAGGTTTTTTTTCTGGAATCGACTGATAGCTACTCCTTTCCAAAGAGGCTCCGTTGCTCTATAGACATGACCTTGCACCGATCTACACGTTTTAAATTTAATAACGATTATCGGAGTGCACAGGCGTCGTAGAAACAAATTGGATATTTCGATAATATTTATGACACGTCGTTACGCGTCTTTGAACACGCGCCTTTTAATACGCGAGTCTACGCGACTGCACGTGCAGCTATATAGTAGATCACTGCCCCCTTTTGGCAGGTTTTGACAGTGACAGGTTATGTGGATTCTGCACCGCTTTTAGGACAGAAAATGAGCAGTGCAGTAGCAAGGGGAGACGCTGAGAGCGCAGACAATCGTGAGGTCTTCGATAAGATCAATGTGTAGCCTTGCCCAAAGTATCGCCGTGCCTCGGAGACCAGTCAAATGGACCCTTTAGACCGCAGACGACGATGGCACAGCTCGTATATAGGTTTTTGGTTTTCGTATCTGTTCTACTCCTTTCCAAGAAAACACCGTTGTTCTAGATTGCGCCTCAGCGGGAACCGATCTACACGTTTAATAACGGTTCTCGGGTCGCAGAGGGGTTGTAGAAACAAATCGGGTTTTTTGATGGTGGTGGTAAGAATGGAAAGCGTTCGGGAATTGACTCGAGCAAAACCGGCGAAACAATATTATGGAAAACCGAGCACCACGCTTTTAAGCGAGACATCAAGTGGCGACGGGTAGGACCCCGAAACCGCATCCAAAGGATCAAAAATCATATAGTTATCGATCAGTACGAGTTGCGTACCAGCAAGTGTTGATGATTAAATGGTCAGAGGGGACTCATCGAGTCTCTCGTTTGAAAGCGGATGGACTGTTTGACTTTTTCGAACAGGTGGCCTGTCATTCATGTTTGGCACGCACCTGAGATGTAAATTACGCGTCCGGCGTCCGCTCTGAATTTTCGGCGTGCCACTCGGCCACCACCGTAGCATTGTTCCCAAAATATTGAGGGTGCTTTGCCCTCATTATATATGAGCCCTCTAAAGTATGTTTCTTGTCCTGGATCAATTTACATGCGAAGTATATGAGGTCTAACAACGAAATGGCCGTGAACCGCGAACACATGGCTTTTTTTTTCTCAAGACCATGGATCATACTGTATTTTCGGGCCTCTTGAAATTTGCGCCTCGTATCTGATGCATTGAGAAGGCAGCCCACGGCCGCATCTGTTATATATATTTTTCAACTCCCCATTAACACCATTAAATTTTGGCGAGTTCTTCAATTTCTGACTCTCGAAGTTAAAATCAAATCTTCTCCGGGGATCAGGAACTATAAATCAACAGTATGAAGTGAGTAGAATCCGCTAAGCTTTATTTCTAACTAAGACCTTCAATTGTTGGATCGGAAGAATTTGCATGGTGAGAGATCACTTGTCTAGCCGTACAATATAACAATGCTATCATACGGTCCTTAACCGGGAAGCGAAACAAACCGTGAAGCGAAACACCACGTGTTTTGCATCATGTGAGCATCCCCCAGGGCCCGATTTTTTTGAGCGCATTCTAGAGTATCCAAAACTCATATTCACAAAAGGAATTGTGCAGGTAGTGGTTCAAGAGCTCAAGAAAAAGAAATCTTTTGAATCACTGTTTGGCTCAGTTTTGTCACCAATATTGCAATTGAGCAGCCACTGTCCCTCACTGCTGTGCAGGAATTACACAGTTATGGCATGTATTGGGGGTTTTCAGGGTCGTAGAATTAGAATATGGCCACCGCAGGACTTCAAAGACCCTCCATCGCGCCGATCTTACTGTAGTGTTTCGCTTCGTGGTTTATGGCACAATTTGATGGTATCAATAATTGGGCCCGTTCTCCACCAATACTGAAGGGATTCACTCCAACTCTTTGATATCCAGGTAGGCATTTAGTATATACATTGAGTGAAAAAATTTTTTGGGTGACTATCGCTTTTCATCACGGAGAAAATCCCCGGATCGCTTGAGCGTTTCGCTTCCCGGTTAAGGACTGTAGTCTTAAAAACGAATTACGATTGCATCCAAATTTATTCCAGGCATCATAATTTGCTAGTGCTTCTGTTCTTCTGAAGGTAATGCGTGTGCGAGATTATTGGCTGGCTGTACCCCAACCATGCGAAAGCAGCGAATCCCCCATCTTTCATACTACATGTAAAGGCGTCGAAAGAGCCTGAATCCACGAATTCATAAGGCATAAATCATATTTATAATCATATATCATATAAAACATAGTAAACATAAAGCGAGGCAAGCATGAGGAGACATCAATTTGGGGTGACCTTCGACGCTGATAGTTCGAACCAGTCGCAGGATTCATTGCAGATATGCTGGATGGGAAATTTGAGAAAGATCCTCCCGACATTTCCATCCCCGAAGATGTTCGTGCCATCGGCAATTTCACTTCATGAATATATTGAAAATTCACGTTGAACCGGAGTAAAGAATGTCTTATGGAGGAGGAGGAGGAGGATGTATTACCCATTGAGGAACATACGGGTACTGTACCTACATACACTTGCCTCTACAATGTATGTTACATACGGAGACCTCATAATTTGCGGATCGATGAGCAGACTTGCAGCCCCTAAAAAAGCCCAGTAAAAACCAGTAAGTGCTCGTTCCGGGATACTAAAGAGAAGAGTCTCATACTATCGATGACTGGGAAGTCGGCCACCTCAGAAGTTTGAGAGCTTGTGCGGGCTCCACGGCCAGATGAGGGGGTCGGAGTAGTGTCGAAGTATTATAAGACCAGGAACGACATCCTAAAATTCATTCGAGCCCACTCCCGCAATTTTACAAGAACCTTCCATGACGCAGTGAATTCTTTACGCCGGCGGGCCAAAAATAGCTGTTTTGGGGCTAATCAGCCACCCTTTGGAAGAGACTGTTATCGTCTCAACTAACCATCTTTGAACATCAGGAATAGTCAATGATATCTCGGGCCAGTGTTTCCCATGCACAAAAGAAAATAGTAGGTAGAAATGTATGAGATATAGGTTTCCCTGTTTGGTTTGGTAGCGGGAAGTGAAAAAATACGATCAGAACGAAATTTGGTACCACGCAGAAGGTTACGCCTGTGGAAGTGCAAAATAAGCTCCAGGAGTGTTAATAGAACATATATCTACATATTTGATGGCATAATTATGCTGCTAGATGCCCCCAACTCTGCAAAAAATTCCAGACTCTTGCCACACATAATTTGGGTGTTTTGGGTAATTGTTGGGTAATTGACTGCCACAAGCGGGGAATAAAATAGGTAAAGTTTGGAAGCACCCCGTAGACTGTATAATGGCCAATCAATAAGGCCTCGGCACGCTAAAACACCGTAGTATCACTAGATGAAGTAGTTCAAGGGTGGCCTGCTTGAACCGCTTGAGATCCGGAAAAAATAGTGTCGGGTGCCTAGTGGGATTATAATGCCATATTCCGTCCTAGATATGATGCAGAGATGAAGGAGTGGAGGTAGATGAACAAATAGAGCCCTATTGAGCAGGAATTGGTGGAGGAATCAAAGCAACAAGGAGCGATCAATAAGAAAATCTTGTTCAAGTCTGTTAGCGATCGCGGGGGTCCGATCGGGCTAAGTTGCTACGTAATTGCGGAGTTTGAATTCTCATCGTACAGTCCTATGTACACTCGGGGTTCTGCCACCCTGAGGATATAATACCTGCCCAAATCGCACCTATACTCTGAAATAGATGATAGCTTCTTGTTTCTGCATTTTTTTTCTATCCTCAACACAAATTTTCGATCCACAATGCTCTAGCTGGTCACCCATCAGTCACGTTGCCACATCACTTCCTGCGATCTCATACTGAGAGCTAGTGAAGGAGCATCAAAAATATAAAGCGGCAGATGCTCATATGTACTTATAAATCTCTCGCCCGCGCAGGATTTAAATAAAAAGACGCGTTTCTCATCGAACACGGATCGCGATGAAATGATGCACCAGCTCACAGGCACATTTGCATAGCACCAAAACTAGGCAAGTATATTACACTGCACATTTCCTGAGGTCATCAGTACATGTATGTATGCAAAATATATACACAGGCTACAGATTTATTATGTGTGGAGGATCGTCAGTGAATGAGGAACAGATCGTCGGTGAAGAGCCAGCGGATGGTCGGCAGACGAGCGATGGATGAGTGGCGGATCGTCCGCCGACCAAATTTCAGTGCGGTTGGATTTAAAAAAATCGGATAGAATATCGGCTTGGACCGAAATTCAAACGTAAATTCCGGATTTAGAAATAACCGGAATGTTAACCAGAATCTCAAGTTTCGACTTTGCCTTTCGGCGCAACCAATATGCTGAACTTCAGACACACTTTTTCCAGTTATGATATATATAATTTACGCAGACAGTTCGGCTCCTACTTTCTGTAATATGATATTTATTACTTCGAATAAATTTCAGTGATATGGAAACTTAATCCTATTCCAACTCATTTCTGTCAAGCCAAAATTGTAACTTAAACTATGAGAATAGGTTCCAATTTCAGCGCAACTTTAGTTTACTTCCATTTTTTTGGTGTTCGAGATCAACTTAGGCTGACCCTTATTTTGGTAATCTTAGGTGTGAAGCAAGCCACAACTTTTGGTCAACACATCGGTTTCCCTCAAAATTCAGCGTGGATGAGCGTCAGTGGTTGTACATTGTTCGCTAAGATCATGGGCCTCAAGTTCTCAAGTTCTAGGCCACTGCAGGAACCTGCTGGCCCAAGGAGCTCTCATCCAGTGGACATTCATTCAGGGCAAAGAACTCCACACGCTCCGATGTGATCGGTGCTGAAAGAGCAGACAAATTGCATGAGGGAACGTTTAGAAAAGTGAAGAGAGCAATCGCTCACTCAACGCCCGTTGAATTGAATTGGATGACCTGGCAGCGGTCAACACCTGGCGGAGTCTTGTCCGATTCGGGGGCAAATATTCGGGAACATTTCGTTTTTGGCTGGTGGCGGAGTCGATGAATGAGAAAAATACATCTAATTCACGGTGTAGTTAGAGTTTGCGCTCACTCGGAATTCATTCAGACTCAAGACTCGCCGTGCGTGGGGGCTTTTCCAAACTCAAATGAGACTCGTCAAGCCCCTCATTTTCATCATCTTCTTCGCCCTGACCTGTGTTATTCACTGTAAGAAAAGGGGGTAACATTTTTTTACATCCCAAGAAGCAGACGAAAGTTTGGTGGTTTCGCCGCTGACAGATCGCAATGACCGAGTCAAGGAAGGCTCTAAATTGTAGCCGCTGCGCAGACTTGACCTCCCACGTGGGACATTGCACGGTCGTTTTCTTCCTCCTCCACAAAATAATCAGTGTTGAGTGGTAGTTAAAGAATATAATGATGGACTTCTTCTACCTGAAGAGTGTTATGTTCAGATTTTGCAAGACAATTGGACAAGAATACAATCTCACATCTAGCTTTGAGGCGTAATCAATGTACTTAACCCCTGGTCAGAGCCAATTACGAGCGCCAGAATAAAGGGATTTTGGGGCAATCTCCACAGCATCCCCCAAGATGCGGACACCGAGTGGGGGTATGCATTGACGATGGCTCGAGATGATTATTGAACTCATCCCAAATCTGAACCCGCTGTGTAACGGCGATGTTGTAATAGGTATGGGCGGGTCTTATCACATGGTGGGAGTCAACAACGGGGAGGGTTTGAGTAAAATAATCCTCTGGCATATGCTCAAATGTCTATTTTTTTTGGGAAGATCCAGAGCAATTAGCCCAGCTACACAGGATGTTGGACGAGGATGAACCACCAGTAGGTCAAGAGGATGAGGACTTTACCGATATCTTTGCTTGGTTTTCCGATGAGGATTTAGCTAATGGATCCGATCTGAATGAATGTTAATTCAGTAGGTGTATATACTGACATTAATTACAGTGATTGGCTGATAATTTCGGATAAGATTTCGTGGAATGCCTTGTCAATAACTGAATTCACAAAATTTATTTGCCACCGGAATTAGTTGAATTAATTGAATTCCATGATTTTTCAGGATTTAGGCCAATTGGAACTCACAGGAACCTTTTTGAAGTGCGCAGAGATCTGTTGGCAGGATACCGCGACATGTTGAACCAATGTTTATGCCTCTTACCCTTCGGAAGATGCCGAGCCTGTTTGATGTACGGCGGCGAAGCTATGAGGGAGGAATTTATTCCTAGTGAGCCACGGGCCTGTGGGTTTTAGTTAAATTATTCTTTCCCTTCCAATCCAACACTGATCTGACCAAGGTGAAGGACACAGCAGTTGCAGTAAGGCTGAGTGGTATTCGGATAACACCCGAAAGGAGACATGCCATCACTCGGCATCATGCCGCTGTCTCGCTTAAATAGCGTGATACTCCGGCTTTTCATACAATATTGAATATGTCTTGTTTCTCTCCCATAATACATCCTCCTCCCCCTCCCAGAAGCGGCATCCAGCGGGTGGCGTGTTGTGAGATAGTAATTACAACAATTACCGGCGTCGCCGGTTCACTACTGGACGGGGCTTGTCTAATCGGCGGGGTGTTTCCCCGTGAGAGAGAATTTCTCTCTGTTCTCACCGGCTGGAATCTGGATTAGCACAATTTCTTTCTGAAGAGATTTTACATTCCTCCAAATTGGTTCAATGATGAAGAGATACTTATCAAGGCGTCAGAACGGATCTGTACTCAATCACCTCCTCTGAAGGCGAAGGGACCGGAGGGGCGAGGCAAGTAGACGGGTATTTTTGGACAAGTAAAAATAGATGAGGTTGTGCCGGGGACGCGTGTACAGGCCTAGTAATTGCGGGATAATTACTATCAATTCTTCCAATGTGGCATCCAATATTTTCAGTGTCGCGACTGCACCTCGCGAACCAAGGTAGTCCGGGTCGCTATGCCAGAAGCGTCAATTTTCGGAACGGAGGAAAGATGTAAACCATACGTCGACAGCGGCGACATATCCCTCTCGCGGCACTATCTCTACCACAGCCTGCAACCGTTGATTTATGCCCACGAGGTCTAACAGCAGTCGACATGTAGATATCCGTATGTGGTGGTTGAGGTCAAGATCTGTAAATGCGCGGAAGGCGCAATACCTCAGTCTCCCGCTATGTGGGATCAAAGACTGTATATTAAATACCTGTAAATGCGCGGAAGGCGCAATACTGTACAGGATAAGTAAAAGTATGAAAAGTAAGTAATGAACTCACCCTCAGTCCTCCCGCTATGTGGGATCAAAGACTGAGGGTAAAAGACGAGGGCATAGGGTTTATATACATATCTACTGCTGTATCAATCTGATATCTGTCAAAGTCTATTATGGGCCAGAGGCCAGGGCGCTCCGTGGAATAGTTTATTTCCTGACAGTTGAATGAATGAAGCCCCTCGAGGACGTCATTCAGCAACCCCGAGATCACCACACCCTCAGCGCCTTCCTGCCACCTGCGATGCGGGCAGCAGCGCAATTAAAGGAAGAGCTGGAGCGGACGGAATGGGTGTTTATGCAGGTCCTCACTAGATGACTTTGAAAATGTCTGGAAATATGGGGCAAATGAGGGGAGACGTACTGCCAGAGAGTCGCGAGAAGTCGTACAGCCGCATGTCGAGCACGGCGGTTCGCAGTGGACCTGTGGAATGCCAAGTCACCCAATAATCCAGCAGGTCACCCTCGCGTAGGTTGGGATGAATATCAGCGTCTTTGGCTAGGTACTTGTAACGTGTTTGCCTCCACGGAACGGCTACTGCAGTGGGACTCGAAGTGCGGCCATTTCGATAGTATCCGGAGAGCTCCGCCAATGGTGTGACTCCGTGGGAGGATGATATCTTCCGAGCATATTCCAAGAGTCCGGGCCACAGCGTTCGCTGTCCACGGATACTAATCCACTCCAGTGGTGACCGGCGGGAATTTGAGACGGGGAACATCAGAGAGTGTAGACAGTGCTCCATTGACGACCTGCGGCAGCGGACTGTCATTAATAGTGAAGATGAGAGGGATGTAGCTCAACAACACAGGTGATATCTCACCACATGAGAGCCACAAGTGAAACGCAGGTCGCCTCAGCGGTGGCTCTACGCGGGGCATCCAGCAATTTCGTGGTCACCAGACGCTCCCACCGCTTCGCAAGCGGGTCAATCAGAGCGGTACTGTCAACACTTTTGCTG
>JARJCX010000502.1:0-62147 GCA_029282285.1 Mycena rebaudengoi | reverse complement strand
GACCTTCGAGACAGACCTTGCAGAAATTGGGGGGGTTGTGACCAGCCGCATGAGGCAGTCTTCGTTCGTGGGGCGTAGGATGTTCGTTTTAATGGAGTATCTGCGAAGAGGTCAATAATAATCAACGACGTTGTAAGAAAAATGAGAAAATGCAACCAACACTGGGTAAAGAGAATAGTGGCCAGGTTTTGCGGCGAATCTAAAAGTAAGCAAACCTCAGGGATCCATCCTACGTAAAGAAAATAATACACCCACTCGTCTTCATTACCGTACTCCAAGATCTCAGCATTGCACAATTGGGCAGTGCCCATTCTGTCCCCATTCAACAGCGTGAACTTGAGCGTGTGGTTACCGCCGCTCAGCGCCTCATCTCGGTACAGGTCATAGTGCCATCGATCGAGATTGATTCCGGTACGCGGTTCCCATCCCAGGTCGACCCCATCCAGCTCTACCTTGATGTCGCCTTTGTCCGAAACTCCCGAGATGGAGTATCGAACGAGGTGGCGAGCGAATTCGCCGGACGACTGGAATGTTACAGACCAAGGAGCGGACGTGTTGAGCATCGTCCACGCGTAGTCCTGTGGGCATTGAACGCGTTCAACGCGCATGTTATCAGGGTCAGTGAGCCAGTGTTTCCAGGGAGGAGGGGACGAGGGATCGGTATGAACATTGACGCCTGAGTACCTATCAGCCCCGTCGTATTCATCACCGGCTCCGATTATCGAGTGTCCAAGCTCGTGGCGGAGGATGAGCACCGTTCGCGATGGAAGGTGTGATTACTCTGTCCTGAGATTAGGCCGCGTCCGGACCATTACGCATCGCTCACGTAAATCTTCCTCCTGGCCTGATGCGTACAATTTATTCTGTTCGGTGGCTGGGAGACAATCAACCCCTCCATATAACGGGTCGTTTCCTATGTATCGCACATTGGATGGTATTTTGAAGGAGGAGCATACCTAGCAGATGGGATAGTCGCATTGGTCCCCCATGGATGAGCAAGCAGCACGGGCGGCCTGCGGCTTGGAGTAATATACGCCCGCAGCTCAGTCCCAGGACGATACAGACCAAACGCGGTGCTGAACGACAGAGTTTTGTAAATCCAACAATTCATCCTTCATAAATGCGAGCACCCACTCTTTCGGTTTTCCCGAGACGCCGACACACTCTATATGTATTTCAAATGAGTTTAGGAACACCTTGAGCCTCGAGGAACCCATCACCAACCTCTTTACTCGGAGTAAATGCGGCCCAAAAATTCAGCAGCGGCTTCACAGTATTGTACGTCTGATTAGAAGAGATAGCTGCTGCGAGCCAGGTCGCGTCCTCGATGAATTTCACCTTCTCCTCTGGTAGATCTCCAGCGCAAAGTCAGATGATACAATAAAATTTGATGAGGGGGAATAAAGCAAGACCCACAACCGTCAGAGAAGAATACAAGATCCACACGGTTATCTGAAGGCCCGGAGACAATTAGAGGCGCTATCTCCAGCGGTGGTGGCGGGACCGCTTCATTTTCCTTAAATGAGCCTGTGCGTCATCCTTGCCTAAAAACTCGAATTCGCCCGTGGTTTCCTGGGCTGAGTCCTGTAAGCATTGCCTTGAGATGTGTGCATGAGCGGAGTGAACGCTGCAAGAAACCCAGCAAAGCACAGAACAGCATGGCGGTTAGAGACAAACCCTAAGAATCTGATAACACAAGAGCCAGCGGCCCGGATTTCCGCGATAACATATCAGAACAACCCAGCTGCGCCAAAGTCTTATTCTGAACGTAGATACGTTTCCCCAATACAGATCGATGCAAAAGAAAAAGGACAAAACAAGAGATCGCAGCGAAAAGAAATCTGTAATCCCAATTGAATCAGTAGCCAACCCAACCAGAGACGCCATACTCACCCTCGCCTAGTCCAGCACCATCCGGAAGTCCGCATCGACCACCCGCCACTCGACGCCATCTTCCTTGTGCATCGAAGCTTTGTGTTCCACCTTGACATAAAAGTTCATCAGCACAAGAACAAAACGCACAGCAGCTTTCCACCCACACCCATCTAAAGAACGGCAACCCGAATACGATAACGCACGTCAAGATCATCCATCTGCCCAGGTCGTCGTAGTAGGGTCCATCCCGGCAGCGTCGACGATCTTGCGGACCACGTTACCCGCTGCCCGATCCAGCTCGAGGGAAAAAATCCCATTTAGTCTTTTGGGGGTATAACTCCGGGGACGTTGGCGTTGCCGCGCGGCTTCGTAGGGCGTCGAAGACAGTCATGAGTCACGATATTGGGAAGTGCATAAAAATAGACAACAGGGATGTGCAAGCTGAGCAGCAAGGACGGACGTGGCAAGAGGCAGTTGCGAGGTCAAAGGGCAGATACACCGATACAGTCCTGTCTTGTGCAGCCGCGCGACTGGATAAGTCAATTCGTCTTGGTTTATTTTGTTCACGATCCGTGTATGGAGCGAACTGCGCCATTGATCCATAAGAGTGTCCAGGCAAGCAACGATGGGCGCAAAACGGTCGACATCCGGATAGTCTTGCTTCACCAGCGCTTGCACATATGGAAAAGTCGCCACAGAAATTATCCAGCGAAGGCATCATGAGTCCAGAGCTTGCGTGTTGATTTTGATACGTCATGAGCGCTTTCAGAGCCAAGGTCTTCCCAACAATTCGGCGGCGGTCTCGCACTCGCTTGAGGACCAGCAACAGTCTAGCCGGATCGCGGTCCAAACTGAGTGTATCGTCAATGTCCGAATACTGGGGTGCTGGCGCGCTTACCGCTGTCCCTGAGCGGCTCGGCCACATTCGCAAGTTCATGCGCGGTAAATTCCTCGTCCTCCAGCTCTTTGGCAGCCATCCAAGCTTCTTCATCTGGCCGTGATACTGATTCACATGCATAAGAACAACAGCAGGGGGCAGGAACTGCCACGTACGATCCAGCCGACGGATGGTCTGGGTCCGTGCATGATACTTTCGAGCGAACTCACAAGCCACGAGACTTGGCAACGTGAAGCATGTTGACCCGTACCAGTACATACCTCTGCAACTGTTTTCGTAAACGTGGCACGTTCGGGGTCGAGGTCGGCTTCGAGGAAGTGAAAGAAAACTTTTGGCGATTGCCCATGGGTCTTGCGTTTCTCTCGCCTCACGGGAATAAGCACTCAGTTTGCATCGGGTATAATCTCGTTAATGCTGCGAACATCAAAAATCCTGGCCCTGCGCCACGGTGTCAGTCTAGTAAAATACAGCGCTGCGGAGAGCACCGACCGAGATTTGCGCAGTCTTCGCAGTAGCGGACGCGTAAGCCAGTCGGTGGCTTCTTGCAAGGCGCCGACAAGCATCCCTGTGAAAATGCAAGCAACTCGCTATGCGCACGAGATAGTCCACTGACCTGGCAATAGTCATCGAATAGTACATGACTCGCGATTCGGTGCCGGGAGCGAGAGATACGGGGGGCAAGCCGGAAGTGGTGGGGCGACCTGCCGAAACGACGCTCTCCAGATGCCTGTGGAAGTTTGTGCTGAAAGCCACGCCTTGGTAGTCTGGCACAGCCTAACGAACACCAAAAGTTCCCGAGGATGGAGGTATGAGCAGATCTGTGGGCATTAATCAGGACGAGCGCGCCATATCGGTGCTGAACATACCTCATGCAGACAATCCAATGACATGCCTATCAGAACATTCGCGCGAGTGTCCCGCGCAGAAACGCGTCTATCGCCAGCGCTTGGCCATTTTGAAAAGGGACATGGTGACGATTTCTGACCATTAAAGCCATGAATAGGCGTTTCCGAATCGATAGAATGGCCTACCAAAATTCTGAGAACGGCAGGAAGCGAGAAGGACCAACAGAGATGGTGGTTGGAATTCAAACCACAAGCGACTTTGTACAAAGATGCGCATGGCTTGTCATGTTTGGCAGTAGCCTCCCGCCCTAGTTTCGATATAAAATTAAAGGAGTGTCTATGTACGAGCTGTACGCGATATGTATGTACCAAAAGTACAGGAAAGTTATTATGTTGAACGAGTGTAGCGTATGCACTTCATAGTCCCACGAACCGAGTCCCCAAGAAAGACTCCAATAAACTCCGACCTGCCCCCGCCTCAACAATGCTTCCACATCTTGACATAGTCGACAACCAGCGCGCGGTCCTCGACCCTCGGGCCACGTCGGAAGCCACTTGTTCTGCGCCTTGATAAAGTCCACTGGGGGGTCTGCAGGGGTTGTCAGCATGAACGATAGACAAGGCGGGAGAAGAAGAAGCAAACTCACTCCCGGCATGGTCGAGCCACGGCTTGTCGCCCTGCCCGTCAGGGAACCACGAGTTCGTGACCCGACGGCGACGTTCATGATGAGGTAGAAGTCTGGGAAGAGACGTCGTCGTCAGAGCCGGCAGCAGAGACGGCGCAAGCGGAAGTAGAAGGCTTACCCTGATCAAATGGCGCGGCATTCTTCACCGTCGCGTTCACCCACGGATTCTGCAGCGCCTCGAGCTTGCCCTCGGGCGTGCGGAACGTCTCGGGGAACTCCCGCGCTGGAAGAAGGGCTCGTTGAATTTCATGTCGAGGAGCGTGTGCAAGCGGTGTCGACATAGATGCGACTGAAGGGGGGGGGGGTTAGTACGTGGGGGTGACAGCGACAGGAAAGCACGAAATAATGGCTGGAAATTTAGGCAAGGAGTGGTTGAAATTGCCCTGCAAGCATAAGTCGAAAGAGTAGCGGCTCCCGGTAGGGAAGGGTATCATCTCCATGGCGAAGGACGTCTCCCAAACGAGCTCGCTCGACAGGACAGCTGCAATCCAACAAGAGCTTTCCTGCTTTGCTAGGAAGAGGCTCTCGACCGCAGGACTGTTAGGAGTCCACAGCCCTCGTCACAAAACCAGGACGCTGGCCTTATAATATCAGGAAGAGGACATCTCATAGGGATAGTCGGGAGGGAATGCTAGGGATGATCCCAGGCGAAGCGCTCCCCCTCTGACAGTAGCATTCGGAACGGCGGGCGCACGACCACAAGAACGACAAGAAAAAAGAAATAATAACAATAAAAAGCACACACACAGCCATTCCTCCGTCCACTCCATAACATACGTATGGAAGTCACTGGAGAAGAGCTTGCGCCGCTCCTGCCACCAGAGTACGAGTGTCCGACGCCGTTGAGCTGCGGGTTGGGGCCCCAGTTGAGGGAGCCTTGCACGTAGTTCGCGCCGCTGGGAGGAGGGTCAGCGTTAGTAGGATATGAGAGGGAGAGGGGAGCGCGGGAAAGGGAGGAGGGAGGACAACCCACCGATTGGTGTACCGGAGCCCATTCCCGCGGCTCTCGACGATGTCGATCTCGCCGCTGCGAGGCCACGGGCCGTAGGTGTTCGAGACGGGGAGCATCCAGATTGCGGGCCAGAGCTGATGAGTGGTGTGGTCGTTAGCGACGTTTCTGGGGTGAAAAGCCGAGGGGGGCACCCACCCAATCGCCCAGAGGCATCTTCGCGCGGACCTCTACTCTCCCAGCGCAGACTGCCCTTTGCGTGCTTCGATTCGTCGCCGCCTGGAAAAATTCAAGTTTAACTTTATGAAACGTAGGCAGAGTAAGGCGAGACCTACGCGCACTAATAAGAGTGCTCAGCCGCGCGCTCTGCACCGGATTGATGATCGTCCCCGTAGTCAAGTTGGTCGTGCGCGAGCACGCTTGATAATACCCGCCATAATCGAACGGCGTCGGCATGACGCCGTTGTTCGTCAGCGCCGCAGTGACGTTGAACGTGCAGTCCGTCGCATTGTACGTCGTCCGTCCGCAAACGGGTATCCCGGCGTGAGCGTCGGCACGATGTACAGGTTGCCGTTTTGCAGGTACGAGTTGTTCGACGACGAGGTCGTCATCTGGAACTCGCCGTTGCCGAAGCCGTCCATCTGCACCTCGCGCAGCCACCGCCCTTCGCCGTTTTCTGAGGAGAAAAAAAAGGTTAGAAATATATTTATATTTGGAAAAATGTGCGAAAACGCACTTGCGCCGAACACGCCGAGATCGTCGCCCTCGTTGAACGCTCGTCGAATACGAGGCAGAGCGGCGCGCGGTCGAGACGCACGCGGGTGTATGTGAGGTATGATTGCAGCCCGCCGAGCCCTGCCCGATGAGGATCAGGCCATATGTGAGATAATACGAGATGCGCGCGCGGGGGTTCGGGGCTTCTGTCCAGGGCTTGGATACTGCTGCATAAGGCGCGGCGGGTGGTAAAGTATGGCGCGGCGGGTGTCGAGCGTCGCGGCGCGGCCATCTGACTGGCCATCGGGTGTCGGAGCGTACCTGCAGCGATGAGTGGTTGTGCCTCCGATGGCGTAGGGCAGAGAGGATGAGGAAGGCGTTCGACGACAACGCGCCTCGAGGGAACGGGCATTGGAATTGGCATTAGAGGTGGTGTAGCACCAGAGGACGGAATGACGAGCGTGGGGCGCTGTTGCGCGTGGTGGTGCTACTGCGCTGGGAGCATTAAATGATGATGGAGAGATGGTTAAGGGCAAAGAGGGCGGCGGGCACTGTATGCCGGGGAAGGGTCATTGCGGTATTTCATCGTGGAGTGAGTTGTGACGGCGTTACGCGCGTTATGGGCGTCATTCCAACCAAAACGACCGTGATATGGGGTCCGCCCCGGATTCCGGCAATGATGGCGGAATTGATCCCGGAAACCAATCCACCGGATTTCCTCCACGACTTCCCCAAAGGTGTCTCTGGAAATGCCTCCACAGTTTATATTTCCCAGCATCTCCACAAATTCCACTCCAAGAAAATCCGTACATCAAATCTAGTCCACGGACTCCCTCCTTCTCTTTTCTTCTATGGAATCCCATCCACCGTCTCTAGCTTGAAACCGTGGACGGAATCCTCTCCTCCAATCTGTCGACCAAATTTAGTCCACAACTTTCGCTGATACCCGTGCACGAATCCTCGCTTCCAATACTGTCCAGCGGATTCGTTCCACAACTCTCGCCTAATACCTGTGCACGGAATCATCTCCTCCAATATCTGTCCAGTGGATTCGTTTCACCACCCTTGCCTGATATCCGTGCACAGAATCCTCTCCTTCCAATATCTGTCCAGTGGATTCGTTTCACCACCCTGCCTGATATCCGTGCACAGAATCCTCTCCTTCCAATCCAGTGGATTCGTTCCACAACCCTTGCCTGATACCCGCGTACAGAATTTCCTCCACCGGTCATATATCCATACATTCACATCCATGTAATCTCTTTTTCTCTTCCAATAATAAATATCCAGACCAGAATCTACTCCAAGCAATCTGTAAAACCTCTCCACAAGATTACTCTTAACTCAGCCTGGCTTATTTGTTCAAGTGGTCCATTACGCCCATTACGGCGAAGTCTTCCTACTATGGCACTCTTGGCTGTTCCCATCTTGGAACATCTACTGGCCCACCCCAGGCTAGCAGAAACCCTGCAATTTACACAAGTCCGCGTTTTCTGGAGTTCACCAAACTATCTGGGCGGAAATTGTCGCCAAAGACCAGATTGTTCCCACAATCCTACCCCCCCATATCCGCGACTTCTTGGCGTCTGTCCTTATCCTCGAACCTTCCCTTGTTGAGCTCTGCTGGCTAGCCTTCAGCAACTTGGCAACAACTTTTCAACAAGATTTAAGTCCAGCTTCACTTGACGATGGCTTCAGGATGCATGCAAATGAGCATTGTATCGGTCAGCTCAGCTTGATCTCGATCCCTCCTTTTCTAATCTTTTTTTTGGCAGGCGCCGAGAGCATTATGCCTCCCATGGAACACTGCTCACGAGCGACATGTAATCACACCCGCCTGGGTGAAGAACGGGTTGTGGAATCCAGGCTCTATACACTGCATCGCGGTGTTCTGCCGGTGTTCTCCAAATCCCGCTATTGTCGCAGTACGTCCAAATCCTCTCTTTACCACTGTCGATATCATAATGCTCCAAATACTGCAGCGTGTAATACCCGCTACTACGCCAACTATTCAGTGCAGGAGGCCCACAGTACGACGAGTCGCCGGGAATACTATACTACGGAGATTCCTGACCTCATTCACGTTACCGAATCATCTTTTGCGGAGCCACAGCTATGCAGCTACTTTGCAACACAGATGGCCATGTCACAGTAAGTTGTAGTGCCTCTCTCCGTTCGTCTTTAATCTTGTTGTAGTGCATCAGCAACCAGTATCTCAAGAGTCTATAATCTCGCACTCGGCAATTCAGATATACCCAATGCATCGCGACTTAGTCACCAAATGGATTCCGACTTCGTAATTGAAGCGTTCTTCCTCCATGCTGTCTTGAAGGACAAGTATGAGCAGATTCAGATTCTGTCGGTGCCACACCATGGCATCCAAAGTCATCGACTTGACCAGGCACTTCAGGAGCGAAATTATCGAATTGTGGGCACTGGGCAGGAAATGTGGGGCCACCTTTGCGACCGATGCATGAGAGTCTACGAGGGAGCAGATGGAAATTGGCGTAAGTTTTTTTTTTCATAGCGCTCTGGCTTGACATTGTTGATATAGATCAAATGACCGCTGGCGTTCACGACGGTGTTACCGTTCGTCATCTGTGTTGCTCTGTCCATGATTGCACAGAACCACTGCTGTCTCAACAGGCAAGATTTTGCCATGCACACCAACATCTCAAGGACATCTGCTATATCCAGGGCTGCGATTCTCCTGTTGTGCCAGGCTTCCACACGTGTGGACAGGAGTCCCATCGCAATCATGAATTAGCAACAGAAGAGCGGCATTCTGCAATGTTTCAACTCCACAGTCGTCTCCAAAATGCCGGCATTTCTCAAGTTCCCAAGGCAGGTTCAGACCCTTTGCCTGCCATCAATCCGCCTCCACAGCCCCCGTCCGCAGATTTTCCGGTTCCACCTCCTGTCAAGGGGAGGAATGCACGTCGCTGGACACACAATGAGCAGTTGTTCGTCAGGTGCTGTGGTGTAATCATTTCGTGCGCCACTTTCTTCGGCTCTGAGGGTCTCACTGGCGTCAATGTAATTATCAATATGCCGATTGTCTTTTAATTCCTCACTAACTTTCGACCACAGACTTTTCTTAAGGCGACTTTCCCCCAAAATTTTCCAGGCAGTCTGCCGTCGTATATCTTTTACGACAATAATTGCCAATTTTACAGACATTTATTGGCTTCCAACGATCATTACTTTGATGGAGTTGGTCTTCCGGTGGATGTCTGGCACTTCAAGTGCAAGCACAAGGAGGGTGACAATTTCTGTCAAACACATTGCAATCCTGCACGCTTCCGAGAGCTGATTGGCGTGGACGGCAAATGGGTTTTTAATTCGTCCGCGGCCGAACAAAGCAATGCTTGGTTTGGCAAGTTCCAAAATGTCGTACAGGAGATGAGGGTTCTGCGGTGAGTTCATTGCGTTCTATTATTTCCTAAATTCTAAACTGAATTCGATAGCTACAACTTTTTCTTGGATGAAATGATTGCGATTCACAACCGACATGTCGTTTCCCAACTGGAGAAAGAGGGGAAGCGGCCTTATATGCAGTCACAGGCAGACTTGTGCGGCTTGAATGCCTACATACCATCCGAATAATTTACTCAGGACTCTACAATACTATGATCTGTTGTACGCATGGCATGGATTGTGTAGTAGGCATACGCATACAGATTCTGTGTGGGTAAGGTAAACGATAGCAGCGCTCAAACCTCCTTGACCTTGACGGTACCGCGCAGCAGACCAGAAAGAAAGCAACGGGAAGAACCACTCACCTAAGCCTTCTCCTCGCCTATGCGTACATATGAATGGCCCAGCGGCTTGTCAATACGGCCACCATAGGCGACGATTCCAATGATCGTGCGCGTGCCGCCGGAAATCGTCTTCTTTATGTTGTTGGGGAGACGGATGCGGGTCTTGTTGTTGTCGGGGGAGTGGCCGATGACGGTTGCGTAGTTGCCGGAGGTGTGGGCGAGGGCGCCGTGGTCCTTGACCTTCTCGACGTTGCAGACGATGGTTAAGCAGTAAATTCTGGGGCTTGATATCCCAGTGACAAATGCCGACCGAGTGAATATAAGCGAGCGAACGGAGAAGTTGGTACATGCCGAGTTTGATCTGGGGCATGGGTATGGAAGTCGACCAGGAGCGGCGTGAGCAACTCGTCATATGACTGCAACGTCTCGGTGAAGGTGTACCGAATGGCGGAGACGACAGTCGCATGCATGGCAGCGTCGGTGTCCGCGACGCGGGCGTGGTAATCGATGTTCCTATCCGCCTCCCAGCGCTGTTCGTCGTCGCCAAACCACGCCTCCACCGGCACGAACACCTCGCCCAAGCAGTCTCTCTTCAAAACATACTTGTCCCACACGACGAGCTCGAGCACGCTCGCGGTGCTGAGGAACACAGGGAAGTCCCACGTGGCGCTTTGGGTGGGGAAAGTCGGGTGCAGCGTCTTTTGGGGGTCTGATGCTTGGAGGGGGAGGGCGCAGGGCGACTGTTACGAAGCTGTTGGAAGGGTGAGCCTTACTGTATGCGATATGGCCGTAGGAACAGGCGGGGACAAAGGGAGGGGGTGGCAATATGCACATGACATAACAGCGCATGAACAATCGCCCGCCCAGTACACGCTCCACCCAAAATGCCACGACAAAACCCACTCACGGATCGCTGTACCCATTCCGATCATTCGCCAATATATCCCGCCGTTGTTGTGGGGGCGGAACTGCAGCTTCAGCACACGTCGCAGCTTGTCTGTTCTCAAGTCAAAAGCACGAACGTGGACAATAACAACCAGACGTACTGGGTCATACTTGATGTATTGGCTGCCGGCTTGTACGATGGGCGCCAGATACGGGGTGATCTCCGTGGGGCACTGCAGCAGCAAGGCCTCGAGCGCTTGCAAGCTGCCCTCGCACAGCTCATCGTCATCACGCTGCAAAGCCTTGAGCACGCCGGGGACGATATCAGCCAGGACCGGCGCGATCTGCGTCAGGGTGGTGCGCGCAACGAGCTGCACGGTGGTGCGGTGCTTCTCGAGGTCGGTGCCTGCAGCGAGGTGGGGGAAGACGTGGGTGGCAAGCAGGTCAGTGAAGAGGAAGCCCTGGGAGATAGGCACGAACGGCGTGAGGGTGATGAGCGTGCGCTTGCGGACCATGGGGCGCGTAAAAGGACGGTGACCGGTGCCGGGGACAATGTCGCGTACTGTTGGACCATTAGTAAATGAATGGGAGGCAGGGGTTAAGCCCCTGCCTCAACTATGGCAAACCACGCCCTTGGGCGAGGTTAACGGACAATGACCAGAGGTCAGTGAGTCCGTTCCCAGGTTCGTCGGAAGAGGGGCCCAAAGAAAAAGGTCTGTACACTTACTTACCTCCGAAGTACAAGAGTGGCTGCTGTCTAGGTGGGGATGGGGAGTCCACACATGGACGCGCGTCTCGGAGTGTACGCCTCAAGGCCAGCCGCCGGCGACTGCCAGCACCCACAGCTCAGCGAAATCCGCATCTGACGTGTGACTTCGGACGTATGAGAGTGGCTGACTCGGCCTAAAGTAAGACGACACGAGTCATGCATCTGAAGACGGCACGTCCCATGCTTCCGAGCACTGACTCCGCATCTACGTCTCCCCGCATGGGGAACTGACATCCACACTGGAGAGGCCAGCTAGCCTCCGACGCACATGCGCTTGACGCTGCCCGCCTCTCCAAGTGTTCTCCGTGTGCCACTCCAGGCACAGCATCGTCTTGCCGCATCACACCATCTGCGCGCACCTCCTCATCCCCGCGCCCATCAGCAGTGTCCCACCTCTGCACGGATCCCGTGCGCCCGCCGCACTGCTAAAGAGATCGGGTGGACAGCAGTGTCTCTCCTCCAATGGGGACTCGCACAAAGAGTGATTTAACAAAAAAAACCGGATCCTCTGCACGCACACCGACCGTTCGTACCACTGCGCCGCAACAGATGGATGTCGCCTATTTGGTGCGTCCACGCCCCACGCGCACCTCACCATCCCCTACTTCAAAACGGCAAGTGTCCGGACCAGGCACGCACCGCAGCATCCCCAGAAACAGATACAGACGTCCGTCTCTCCTCACGGACCACACACGCCGTCTCTCCTTGCTGACGCGGATCAGACTCGGTGTGTCCATGCACAAGTGCTGAACGTGGAGCAATTGAAAAAAAAAACGGGTGGGAATATAAAATAAAATGAAATAAAAAAGGCAGGGAATGAATAAAATAAAATAAAATGAAGAATAAAGAAGGAAGAAAAAAAACGCACCCTTGACAGTCTCCCACAGCATCGGGATCGTGTGCTCGTACTCGGGGAGCGAGATGGTGAAGCCTGTGGGTTAGTGTGAGTTTGGGTTTTGGCAAGTAAGCGGGTAAGAGAGAGATGGGAGGGGAAGGGCACTCACGATACTTCTTCCCCTCGTCCTGCATGAACAGGAACGGGTTGTAGTCGAGGTTGCAGAAGAACTTGACGTCGGGCTCGACTCTGGTGTTGCGCAAACGAGTGTGAGTATGTATAAAAGAGGGAGGGAGTATGAGTCAAGGAGAGGGAGAATGGAGAATGAGAAGAGAGGCGATGCCGAGCACGACGAACGGCAGTGCGTAACAGCAGGATCGTTCGTGAGCCGCCACCAGGATCGTCGTGATGGTGCGTGCCGCCGCCTCCAGCATCAACGATGTGACGACGCGGAAGATGCGCTAACGGTCCGCCCTGATGTACCCGTCACGCATGCCTGTCGACGTGGCATCGACAATGCAATGCAATGCGCTGGCGTCCATACGGGTGCTATGCAAAGGCTCGTCGAGAAGAACGGACTCCCGTTCCTCGAAGTGCGCAGACCTGGCGAAGCTCATCTCTGGACTCACTCAGCATACGAGCTCGTCCGTGGCAACTAGCCTCGCTGCAAAATCGCCGCCGACGCAAACAAGCACCTCATCGACAACACTGCCCACCGCCAACAACTGTGCGCGCCGCTGACGGTGAGCACGACATGCAGCCTGCCGCCTCGACTTGACCCCTCATGTGTTCACACGGCACTGCCGCGCCCGCCCGCCGCCGCCAACGAGGACAACTGCCGTGCGACGATGCTCTCCCGCCCACGGACAAGTCGTGCTCGGCCCAGGATGCGAGGCTATCGGATGAGCATGGCACGCAGTTGCCCGCCCGCCCCAAGCACTCCAGGCGCCCCCATGTGCGAGGCTCCGGCCCCTCCTCAGACCCATGCAGCTTTCTTTTTTTACTAATAAAAGACAGCCACCCCCCAAAAAAACCCACAAACGCAGTCTTTGTAAGAAGAAACGAAAAGAAATACGACAAACACCTGCTCACAAAAAAAAAAAAAGAAAGAAAGAAATAGATAAAGAGAAAGACGTACCGCCAATAGTACCGGTACTCGTCGAGCAGGGGGTGGCGGAAGAAGAAGTCCGAGTTGAAGCGGCACATGTTGCGGTAGGGGACGCTGTGCGAGCGTAGCGGGCGTTGGGTGAGCGGGGGCAGACATTGGGGGCCGGACATTTGCGTGGGTAGGGCGAGGTAGCGAGGTGACGAGGTGGAGATGGAACAAGCAAGCAAACAAGCGGGAATTTGCGAGGAAAGGAAAAGAGAGACAAAAGAAGAACGAGAAGAGAACGTCAGTATTCGGGTCGGACGGAAGGAATGGCCAACGCACCTCTAGATGACCTTATTCTCTTCCATGTCCTTGTGCGAGGTGGCCGCGTGGGTTTCATTGACGTCGCGTCAGACAACGAGACACACTGTTGGAGGGTTAGTAAATGAATACAAGGCAGGGGTTAAGCCCCTGCCTCAACTATGGCAGGCGATGCTCTTGAGCATCACCCAGGGCTACTGACACTAGGTCAGGGGCCCTGCCCAAGTTCAGACGGAAGAGGGGCCCAAAGAAAAAGGTCTGTACACTTACTTATATACCCATGGATCCCGCGTCATGTGCCCGTGTCGCGTCCACAATCGCGTCGTGTTTGCTTGTGAGTAAACAGAAACAGTCGTGTCATGTGGTACTGTTTGTTTGGTTTTGGAGTCAGAACCAAATATCTTCTTCATCGGAATTCGATCTTTTGCCCAGCAAATGCTCCTTGACCTGCTACTTGTACTAAGCGCTAGTGGCCCATTACGCCTGAAATATTCCTATCTCGGTTGTACTCCGCTCTATTTGACCAATAAATCTGCTATCTAACAAAAAATGCCGAAATTCAACTTCCATACGGATGAAGTTGCGCTTCTCTCCAGTATCACTTCAATTTTGTCCTTTTAAATGCAAAAAAAAAGAAATCAGACATACAAAAAGTCTCCGCACATCACACAGTTAACGCGTTGGCTCGGCAGATTCTGCCTGCTGTATGTCGCCGTTCTTCGCTCACACGCGCGCACATCGCGTCACGGCGGTTGCATGAGGAACATGAACAGGCAGGCAGGCATTCAGCACGCAGACGGGCTCAGTAGGCGTGTCGGGTCGGAAGTGGGGCTACTGCTAGTGGAAGATTTAGTTAATAGATAGACAAAGACGAAATAAAACAACACGTACATGATGCATAAATGGACAGGAAAAATGTAAAAAGAAATGCCACAGAACAAGGTGATGAAAATCTGTCATATAATTGATATTGCACGCATTGGCTACCCAATTACTTCACCCAGGCCATCCCCTTCACAATCTCCTGCAGTCTCTCCACACCGACCAACTCTGTACTCTCCGCCAGAAACTTTTTGATGTCTTCCTCATTTTGGCGCGCGTGAATGTACTTGTATGCCGCAACGCACTTCTGAACCCAACCTTCGCCCCGGTTATACAACGCTGCCCAGTTGGGCCAAGTGACAAGTGCACCCTTGTCACTATACCCATTACCGGCTTTAACCGCTACAATCCCAGCGACAACTGCCCGAGGATACAGCTCATGCAGTGAACCCACCTCCTCGACCCAAGTCCAGAGAAGTTTGGCCGGCTTGCCTTTTTTGCTGTGGGTATCTGTGCGGATAGCGTGGATGATATCGTGGCTGCCAAAAAGTTTGAGAAGCCAGCTCTCGACTGCAACACTCTTGATCGTTGAGGACTCGCTCTGATTCTTCTTCGCTTTGGAGCTACTCTGATCCTTGTTGCCAATGTCCGGCTTTATATCCGGTTTGACATCGACATCTGGTTTGATATCGAGTTCAATGTCGGTTGTGCTGGTGCTCCCATCATCGCTCATATCATCGTCGTCGTCGTTGTTCTCCTTCGCTTTCCCTGCCTTTCGCTCGCTGGGCCGATCATAATGATCCTCCGTGTCCGTGTATCCTTCTAGGTCTCCGGAACGACGTGAAAATTTCCAAAATTTACCGGCGCGCTAGACAGACCAATCAGCTATGTGAACTGCCTAGGAGTCAAAGGCTCAACAAACATTGACAGTGGTGATCACCAATGATAGTCTGAGGCTTTCTGGGGGGCCGGTGATAACAGCCGAATTGCTATATTTCGACGATCCCTCAAAGGCCAGACCGCCTCCATGTGTCTCACGTCCGGCAAAAGGGGGCAGGAACCAGTCACATCCTGGAATGCCCCAACTAAGGCAGAATGGTTCTGAGAAAAATATCGTCAAAAATAAAGAAATTGACGAGGAAAACCAGAACGAACCTTGGGGTAGGACATGCGCCTCTTCAAGTATTTCAGCTAGTTCGCAAGTGGGGACGTTCCAGTTCTGTATTCCGGGAGGCCCGCATCGGTGCGGTGTGATGTAGAGATCTGGAACAAATTGGGTGGGCGCCGGCGGATCAGTGAACCGATCTGTCCAAATGATCTTCGCCAGCATATCCTTGTCGTCCGGTTCTATAGGTGTTCAGTCGTTAATTGGCAAAATGGGAGATGCATACTGACGCCGTTGGAATAGACTCCAGAAAGCCATGTCAAATGCTTCCATACTATGTCTGGCTGGGTCTATCCCGCCCCATTCTTCATCTGAGTTTTCTTCATCTGAGCTGTCGCCATCTGGCTTGTCAACATCCATGGGGTCCGCTATACCATCCGATTTACTGTCGATTTCCATCACAGTGTCCGATGCTGCATCAACGTCTATGGGAGTTGCCTTCTCCTTCATCTTCTCATTGTCGTCCGTGTTTTCCTTTTTGATGATTTCAGGTAGATCACTGGGAACCTCGGAGAGGGGCGAGCTTGGAGGAGTTTGTGCCGCCAGAGTCTAGGCAAAAATACAGATCAGTCGCCCTGAAGCAAGACAAACAAGACAAAAGGAATACAGGGGGGGAGATTCGTTTATCCTTGACATATTTTCTCATTAGATTGTCCAGTCTGTGCTCCTTTGTGTTGGTATGTTCATTACCCAAGACATATGGCCAGTCCACCGACGCAGATTCTGCGATGATTATGCGGCGGATTGAGCCACAAGTGTTTCGCATTTGGGGCAGGGCCGAAACACCCCTGTGAACGCGCAAAATCACCTGTACATGAATGAATGAAAAGCAGCCTTTTTTTTAGATGGCAAAAGGAATTTTACCCGAAGATATTGGGGATTGAGACCGCTCTCTTCTTGCGCTTTTCTAACCAAAAAGGTAAGTTACATTCTTGAAAAATGCCCTGACAGCGAACTGACAGATACTCCGAGGTTAGGAGGGTTCTACGAGGATTGGCCGCCATGGCTTGGAGTTAGAACGTCGTGGTTTGAATTAAAAGTCTATAGCCATCAAACCGGTAGCCAGCGTAATTTCTATTTTTGTACTACACTCTATTTTTTTCTCGAACCAAGTGGAGTGGCTATTTTACAGGACATTTTTACGGGGCGTGGCTATGGCTTTCAGAAGCAGGGCCCATTCGCCACCAGGCGCTCGGCCACACTGGACCGCTGCCGCTATAACTGTAGGTGCGGTCTTCTTCCACACTTTGCTGCTGTCAGAATACGTGCTACTGTTCCATTTGGAGCCCATGAAAACTTTAGAAAAATTGTCCTCTTTCCGTCCCTGCATAGCTTCGAGTTGGGTAAGTCCATTGACCATATCCACCGCATAGAGCAGTGGCCATTTTGCTCGGCGACCAGAGGGCGCATCTGTCAGATTGAAGATATTTGGACTTGGAATTGCCTGGATGATGGTCGAGGTCGATGCGGCGCGACTGATAGAAAGATACATAAGATGAATGTAATACTATGAGCGAGAGTTTTACATGCCTGGGACTTTGATATTTGAGCGGTTCAACCCGGTCTTCATTGTCCGATGTGTCAGAGATCTCAATGACACTACTACATGCGTCAGAGATTTAAAACATAAAAGTAAATAACACGCACTCTGATTCGGACATCTTCTTGCGCTTGAGCGGTGACGGAGAATCCAAACCGTTCCTGTCCCCAAACATGGTTAGCACCAATGCCAGAACCGGAATAGAAAAAAGAACAAACAATTGAGAAATAGGCCGGGACTCAGGAGAAAGGGGACGCTTATTCCGTTGAGGGCGCAAACCAATGCAAACGGTGACATTGGGTGAACGCATGTACAATATGTCGTCGGGCTTTACTTTGACAGCCACTGCAGTTGAGACCCACTCATCGTCTTCCAGACTACTCGACTCCAAAGACTGGGTGGAGACAGGCAAAAGATCGAAGAACAGGCATGGAAGCCCTACTTTTTGTGTAATCAGTGGACAGTCCTTGGGGTGGAACCATGGGAAGGAAGGTACAGGAACGGAGAAAAAGTGGGGTCGATCATTATCCTAGCCGAGTCCGTTGTCAATGAGGTTGGTGATAAAAAGGAATGACAGGACACCAGAACGCACCGAGAACCACCACTTGACTTTTATCATGCAGCTTGCCTCCAGCCGGTAGACTTCTTTTTTTGAGCGCGTTGAGGGGGAAGCAGTAAAGTCTTGGAGTGCCAACTTTTTTCCGACGTCTGGTGCAACCATCCTCGCGTATGGACCTGCAAAGCGAGGGGATTCCATCATAGGAGAGGCAGATGTGGCAGAGACGTTTGTCTGAAGCGGCAGATTGTGGTTTGCGACACGGCAATGAACGGAAGATGGGAGACAACACCCCTTGCAGAAGTGCTGAGTGCAGGACTGATGGGCTGGTGCGGGATTGTGGCCACAGGCGGAACTACGGCAGGGGCCGCCGGGATTGGCGCGGGCGGGCGATGGCCACTCAGGCGTTGGACGACCCGCCAAATTGCTAACATGATGCTGGGGAGAACCTTGGGCTGGAGGAGCGTCCATATTGTCGCAAAGGTCGTCTCGCCAAACAAAGCCAGGGCACGGCGTATCCTCTGTGTAGGTGTGGCGCGGGCACTGAGAACCGTAATTAGCATTGACAAGACTTTTAATAATTTGGACCTCTTACATCCTGAAAGAACCTTCCCCTATTGCGCTCTTGATAGAAGCCAGTACAGCGTTTCGGAACGTTGAGACAAAACAAGAGGCACACCGGACAAAGATCGTCCGAGAGGTGAGCCTGTGAACCCATGGGGCCAAGTTCACACAGTCTCGTGAGACTATATAGCAGCAATAACACCTGCATGGAATTGCCAGGACGATGGGAAATTTCGTGCACAAGATTAAAGACAGTGAATTCGGAAACTGGACCAAATTTGATCCACTGGCCAAATTGGGCTGGATCACATTAGCTGGACGGGAATGGTAATGTCTTGCAAGGAAAGCTGTGAAGCTGAAAAAATGTTCAATGCCATCCAGTGGAGGGAATTTGGTGGATATAGGACCGAATTCCATTCACGGAAGGTTGTGAAGGCAGAAATGGTCGAGCAAGATTTCCTGGAGTGTAACCCTTGGACCAGATTTGAGAAATTGTGTGGACGGGAAGCAGTGGATGCCATTGTGTGGTTGGAATGATGTGAAGGTAATTTAGTCGAAGGATAGAACTGGAGGCAGGTGAAAATGATCACGTCCACAGAATTCCGTTGATGCCTCATCGGTGACGGAGAACCCTGGAAGTAATTCAGTGGAGGTGATTTCAGCTCGTTAAGACGGGTATTCTCTGCATGCGATATAGTATTTCCAAGCATGCAATTACGTCCACAAATACCGGAGGAGGAGAACTTGTGGAGGGGATTGCCTGGTTGAGACATTTATTCTGTGCACCCAAATTCCAAGTATGTAATTACGTGGACGGATATTTGTGGAGGAGAAACCGTGGAGAGAATTGGCTCCAGGGAAAACTGGTTGAGGTAATTCACTCCACGGAATTCCGTCCCGGAATCCGTCCCGGAATATTCCGGCAAATTCCCTATATCACCATCGCTCTCGGATTAAGGAGTCCCAGACATTACGTGAGGGTTTCGGCATCTTCCGGGTGGCGCCTCTTGTATTCAGCATTTATGCTTTTGGTATGCATCACGCCGGCGGTGGGCTGCGCTGTTGCCCCTGGGGAAGAGTATCTGAAAATTTGACCTGTCAACCGTTCTGAGAAACAAAACCGGCTCATTATCGCAACGATGCAGTACCTCATATGTAACATTACCATCCGTCCACAATCACTCATTCGATAGTAATCCATGAGTACCCCAGGTAAAAATTGATACTTGCGACTTGAGTGAGACCGCTACCAGAAATTCTGAGCGAAAGCTTCGCACGAGGCTTCCGGCAGGTAAGATACAATAAGCCTCAGTTGCCTGAAATTCCGTAGCATTCAAACCGGGGTAAAACAAACATATATTCAAGATCTCCTTGAAATCATATAAACTTGTGGAGGCATTCTGGAAATAAATGAGAACAGAGGGGCTTTGTTCCTCAGGCTAACTACCCCGAGTCAGAAACCCGGCATGTACCTGGACTTGAGGCACAGATACTAATCGACCTGAGGTTTTTGGACACCGTGACGCTTGACTAGGAACTTACGAACAGTTCTTCCAGAAAATTCCTGGGCGAAATATACGGAAGGATACTGTAGTGCGACCTGGATAGCTTGTGGTACTCACTTCGGCGACCTCCTTTTGCCTGATACTACTGTCCTCAAATTAGTTTGGGAATTTTCTGGGAACGACTGACTCGTAAACATCTAGCGAAACGATTCATTTAAATAATTGTAATGGCCAGTACCCCCAGCTAGGTGTACCTACAGCTCATTTCCGCTATATGCTACATAGATAATTTGCGGACGAACGTTCGCACCCGTAATATCGACCTCATGATTTATCCATATTCAACATGGAAATTTCGAACCGGCACGAAGTAAAATATCATGATCATGTTGCAGGATCTCTCTGAAGTCATCGGAAATACCTCTCTTTACACCCACCGTGGGACGAGAATGGAGACGGCGAGTACGAACATCAGTGGGGAAGCCGCTGCCTGTGCTGCGTTCCTCAAATCCTTGGGGCTGGTACATCCCAAGAGCATGGCAACGTGTTATCCTGCTCGCTGTCGCTGTTTATTCGAGCGCCATTGCGTTGAAGGCGAGCAATCTGTCATTCGTGCGTAGTTTAGCTATCAAGCGTAAACCTAGTGACAAGCCTCACAATTGCTAACGATCCTTTTTTTTTTGGAAGCCGTGTGGGCGACTAATAGTACGGGTAGCACTGCCTATTGGGAGTCCGATACTTGAGGACATTGACGCGCGCGCCACAGCGCGGCAGTTGATGCCTGACTAAAGTATCAAGCGCGGGAATGTCAGTCTCATATCCATCTCCATGCTGGAACTCGAAACCGAGGGTTGGGATGGAGGCCAGGTGTGTAGAGCACAGGACTCCGTCAAGCGCCGACCAAGCTGCAACGACGTCTGAATTTTCAAGGTGTGGAGGCCAGAGGATCTGGAAAGTAATTGCGATGCTCGCCATACGGGACGAAGAAATTGAGGAAAGAAGAGCAGTGATGCACGTTAGAATCTGCGCATCGGGGACCTTGAATTCGAGGCGGAGGCGAGCCAGGTGCGTGCTGCGACGCAGGAGGTGCCGCCAGAACTCTGGGAGATCTAGTACAGTTAAGATCGGTTTGTGGAAGCAAAACAGGTTAGGGTGTACCCACCGCCTGGCATCACCCACTCATAGGTAAGGGATAGGTCCTCCAGGGACGAACCTATACACCGTAGAAACCGCTGGACGGATTGTACGCTGTCCGGGGTGATATTGGATAATAACAAGGTGGTACAACTGAGACCTTCGGGTTCGTCGCGAGTGCCGCGCATAAAGGCATCCAGGATGCTCGCTTTGGCATCAAGACACAACGTCCGGATGGAACACGCACGGAGGTACGTTGATGGCTCAGCATTTGCTGGAGGCCATGCAACACGGTCCATTCGCAGTGATGTCAGGGCTGTGCAGCCATCGAGTAGTCGGCACAGCCGGCTCAGTGAGTCACACTCCATAAGGACGAGCTCCAGCTGCGCTAACATGGGGAAGCGCGGAAGGAGATCCGCGAAGAAAGGGATATCCAGTGAAGCGAGGTGGTAGAGGTGCATAGACACCACATATGATAGATATTGCAGTAGTGTCGAAGTGGCTACTTCAAGTCCCCCTGAGACAGTGGGCCTCATAGCAAAATCATACCGCCGCATGGTGATTTCTTTGACAAAGGGGATGACGGTGCAAAGGTCCGCGGCTAGGATCTCGAGGAAAGGCGACAGTTTTTTCTCGTAGGCCAAGTCGACGTGGGAGAACAAATGGTAGCGTGTAGATGAGACCCATGCACGACAAACGAGACTGCATTGGGTGAGTGCGTGCGTATTGTCATGGAGAGTATCGACTATCGTGTCTGCGAGTTCCTGAGGAACACGTGCACCCATGGATGCTCAGTAGGTCGAGAGCTTCAAGGCCCAGTTTCGATGACGATGGGACAAGCCAAGATACGGTGGTGCGTCACTGCTGGTTGAGGCACTTTGGATTGATCGCCGCCCCCGCCGAGCGAACACAAATAAGGACACATAGCTGGCTCAAAGAACTTTGGCTCAACTTCGTAAAATGTTTAATGGCTGGCAGTAATATTTATGGAGTCGCATGTAGAAAGTGGCAAACATTATCGTCAATCTAATGCTATGCTTGGATTTTTTCGGAAAACGAGGAAAGTTTGGCAGTGGGCAAGCAGTGGGCCCAGTTTGTGTCTCAATTCACCAGAGCTGTATCATATCTTCTCTCATCTCTCCAAGAATTGCTCCCCTGTAAAATATGTATTTCAGATGATTGTGTGAGGAATAGATTTCGTTACGGTTCAATTGCCAATGTTAAAGAAATTAGATGGATGAAACCGACTTTGCCGGATGATTTTTCTCGCAGAAATTTTACAGAGTAGTGTTGTCCAAGCGGTAGCTTGAATTCAAAGCGTAACGGTGTTCAAGAAAATTATAATTAGGCTCATGTCAAGTTGAAGCACATCAGCAAAACAACACCTTCGTCTTTGGTGTCTTTGACGTTTCAATGTTTACAATTATATGCCTTTGAACGATTGTTTTCAAAATGCTTATATTATTATGAAGTCGGCTTGCGAGATTAGACATGAGCAAATTTGCCAGCAAGCATCAAGAGCCCGAATGTTTAAGTTTCGACGACGATGAGACGAGTGAATGTGGAAGCGAACTACGGACTGTGCCAATGCACTTGGTGGTTGCGAGTAACGAGGGGAATCACTTGATTTCCGGGCGTTGTCAGTGCGGAGCCGGGTGGAATATGAAAAATTCACAAGCTGAACATCTAATTAATGGGTCTGGAAGGTTCTGAGCGTCAAAGCCTAAGAAAGCTCAGCGTTGGATGGCGGCATGTCCTTTTTTCTCGTTTCTCATTTCTTCCCAAACTGGCTCCACCGCAATTTTGAGGCAGGTGAGAAGTAGGACAGCGTTGGAAATTATCACAAGGAGTGTACGAGGCAATGACAGCCACTACACTTGTTCCAGTATTCGCGATACCAAATAATAATATGCTCTGCTCCTTTGTCCCATTTACCGCGGATTCTCTGAGGACAGTTTGAAAGCAAATTGTCCCAGAATAGTGAAGGAGCCGCATTGATTCCAAAAAATGTCGTTAATCAGGTCCACTTTTGCACAAGTTTAACACTAGGTCCCGTGATCACGGTTGAAAAGTTGAGATCATCGCTGGCTCGCAAACCATACATACATGCAACATAATAAATGATCCGCATATGTCCCAATATCTCAAGTAGTTTCCTATATGCCGACCGAAGCTAGCACTTTATCCCGAAAACGAACAATCTACACCATATTTCGCATGCGCGATTCAAGAAAACCATGTCTCTGATGCAACAGTTAGTGGCTTTCAGTTTCGGAAGGGAAGAGACAGGCAACCCACGACCTGGTAATCATGCTAAGACGATTGCCCACGGCCATTGAGGTCAGAGTCTAGCGAGGACAAATCACTAACTCTCGTTACGCGACGGCTCCGGCACTACCTGACCCTCGTTCCCATTCCAGCGCATCGCAAGGCAATCACCGGCCTGTACCTCGGGGATCACAACCTCAGCGTCGAGCGGCTCCGGTATCCTTTACGATATAGGGCCAGGATACCGCGCAACCTTCGCCTGTGCAGGTTCTGTAGGGGGGCCGTCGAAGACGAGGTGCATGCTTTATTTGACTGCACTTTCAGCCCTCACCTCGTGCTATTGAGGTCGCAATTCTTGGCTCTTCTGGCCAGTTGTGATCCCGATATCAGTGCACAACACGCCGCAATCACCAACTACGCCTTCTTGCTAAAGCTTGTAGGCTCGCGCAAAGCGGTGAAGCTGTTTGCCAAGTACGTGTACGAGGTCTGGGCTCTCTTTGATGAGACGCCTCGCTACTTCCCGTTGCTTTCAGGATTTCTGGTTAATTCAGTGCCCTTTAACCAAGTCTATTCGTGAGATGACTATTTACTATCAAGTAGGTAGGCTACCAAAGCGCCGTGACCATTGATGACTGTAGCGTACATTTTGGATGCTGTGTGCGTAGGTACAGTACCTGCTTGTTCCTTTTAGGGACCTCCGCAGTAATACATCCTCCTCCTCCTCCTCCTCCACGTTATAGCTTAAGTGTCGAATCAGGGAACCTGATCATTGCGAATTAAGTAAATCATCTCGTAAAACAAACCAAAACCCACGCAATGAAAGAGCCGATCATGATCACGCAGCTGGGGAGACATAAGATTTAAATCTCATGCCAAGGAGAACGATAATAATGCTACATACCCAGCAGGGGTGGCATGGCAGAAGGACACAGCGCTTTCGAGACTGTTCCCCGCAGAATAGAAAGGCGTCACCAGTCTCAAGCCTGTTCCAGGGAAGGCCCGCCGGAGTATTGATACACGTCATGATTTTCTACATGTTACTGTGGTCAGCATAAACTTTGTGTGGGGCCGATGTGAATTACGGGGCGGCAGGTAGCGGCGGGAACGTCGCAGAGGCAGGCGAGCTGTGATTGCAGCCTCCGTTGTTGTAGCGACGCCAAATAAAGTCTTGAGCGACGGAGAGCTGCGCGAGGGAAAGAAATGCGGCGGTAAAAGCCATCTTCATCTTGAAATTAGCTTTGTGTCCTTTGACCAAGTGCTTGGGGTTTTTATACGCTGATTTGACGGCCATGGCCGCCCATTATCCAACCTGCTGCTGTCGTCGACCTTGGAATCTGTCATCTACAAGCTGGTAAACTCGACTTCTTTGTCTTCAGTCCCTGACGCCCGAACTTGAAATGCCACAATAGGCTTTACGCGAGCTCGATTCTTCAGGAACTCATGTCAGCGCTCGAAATTCTATCACACGTGTCGTGGTAGAAATCGTTTCCACAGCCATGAACCGTGCCTCTTTTGGTACCCATCCCATGCGAGGTATGAGGTCCTTAATCTTTCCTGATTTTCTTCCTGCGCAATTCAATGATGAAAAATATTAGGGCTGTTACTACGCAGTGTTCTCATCTATGTACAGTAGTCCCGATTTTCGCGTTTGAAACAGGCAAAAGTGAAGGAGAATTATCCCCTCACCTCACTCAGATTGGCGACCATTCTAGTCGACGACTGTCCGGAAGCTATTCCAAACGCTCCACCAAAAATAAAAAAAGAATTTGAATGCGAGCTGTGGCGCGGACAAAGCGATCAGGAGATGGACTTGAGTGAGGTTCTAAAAAAGAATACAGCGTTTTAATAGAGAAATACTGAGCCCATAAGGCAAAGCGCTCAGCAATTTTAAGTACGCAGGCTCGACATGTCGAACGCTGAGCGCCAAATGTCTAGCCACTTCAAGGTCAGCGTCAGAGGTTAAAGTTCGGTGTAGTTCACACAAACGCAGGGCACAGCAGAGTTCAGTGAAGGATTCGATAAGGGGTTTACACTGCGACTTATTACCGTCACTTAAGTACAACTTCAGTACAGAGGAGTTTTTCGCACGTTAACCGGAGGATCCCAAGAAACGCAAGCTTTTGCCAAACAACGCCAACTGCTCAAAATTGATGCTAACATTTCCTGACGGCATCACGCGTTGTTGTTGCGTATTGTTTTGCCATCTTTTCTTTAACAAGCGAGGTACGAGCTTCATTTTGTTAAAGCGTCTAGCTAGGAGAGACTCTGAGAGACTAGGAGAGACTACATCTTTTCTGCTCACCATTTGAATCTCGCTAAGTACAGTAACTTGGTTTTGGGATCTTCAGGGCAGATCAGGGCTCGGGGATTATTGATGACTTCCATTCCCTCAGGCTATGTAGCATTCCCTCCGAGTCCCATAAATTTGCCAGAGATGCTAATAATCATTCAGCTTTTTTGCGAAGCTCTCGATCGAAAATTGCCAGAAAGGACTCCTGCGTGCTTGAGCGCCGAAAGGTCTGGAATATTCGACCTCTTGAAACCGCGTCTGAAGGCTCAAGCTCTTCCTCCAAGTTAGCCGAACGATCAACGCTCAGCTTCAAGACCTTCAAGTTCATCAGAGTTCCCGGACAAATTGCAAAGTTCCTGATTTACCAATTTTATTTTTCTGGCCTTCACACGACGGACTCTGGTGTGCAGGATGACCCGCCCGACTTGCCGTTCGCATTGCTGTCGCAGGATCGACGATATCTATTATCTATTCGACAAATCCCATGGTTCTCTGACGAGAAACAGTTAAACTTACATAAACTAGCGAGGTATTGGCGAGGTCTAGCGAGGTAAGCTTCACGCTCCGACGTTGATGATAACTTAACTCCGCAGAGCGTTTGCAGACCCTGACGGACCAACGGATCTCATCCAAAGTTGATGTCGTCCCGGCTGGAACCTTGGACGATATGTAAAGGCCATGCTCCACCCACGCTTGCGCAGAAACGGTAGCCACCAGTATGAAGTCCTTCGTGGCCAACGCCTCTGTTCTGGTCCTTTGCGCGTTCTCTGTTACCTCAGCTGACGCACGATGTCGAAATATCCCTGGCAGCGCTGGGTATCCGACCACTGCTGCGTGGAATGCATTCAATTCCTCGATATCGGAACATCTAGTCAAGGCAGTACCCTCCGCAAAATACTGCGCTAGCCTCCCTACTGGCGCTTGCACCGACGCGCAGTGGACTAGCGCCCTTTTCAGGAGTAAAATTCCAGGCGCGATGAATCAGGTTCGTGGCGTCCCCATGTGTATTTGTATGCGTCTGAGCCATCTGCAGGTCAACTGGGAGCAGGTACTGGCATAATCCATTTGCGGCGCTTTCAACATTCGATTGAACCATTGTTAACAGGGCTATGATTTGTCTCCTCCGTCTCTTTGCCTCAGAAATGCGACAACTTGTGCGCAGGGCGATGTCCCTACCTACGCTGTAGAAGCGACATCCGTCGCGGATATTCAGGTGCTGTCTCTCGTCTTCTGGAACTTGTATCCTTCTGATACGTTCCAAGGCTGCGGTCAAGTTTGCGGCGACCTGGGATCTTCGTTTGGCTGTCAAAGTCAGCGGCCACGATTATCTCGGCCGTTCGACTGCACCCAATTCTCTCCTCATCTCGACGGCCAAGCTCACCGACATTTCCGTTTCCGACGCGTTCATGGTCGGCGGACAGAGTTTAGGCCCCGCCATCACGGTGGGGAGTGGCGTGCACTCGCAGGACTTGTACCAGCAGGCCAAGGCCAGGGGTAAAATCGCGATTGGTGGATCAGCTGCCACCGTCTGCGCCTCTGGAGGCTATTTACGAGGCGCGGGACACTCTTCGCTGTCGCCTACCTATGGACTTGCGGCCGATAATGCCTTCGGTACGACTGCTTTTCTTTCGTGACCATCTGTATCTGACGATGTGTGCGCAGAATTCAAGATCGTCGTTGCAAGTGGCGAGCTTCTCACCGCCAATAGTGTCTCCAATCCAGATTGTTTGTACTTCACACCTGGGGCCGAGAGCTGATCACCGCCTGCAGTATTCTGGGCGCTTCGCGGCGGAGGCGCCGGCAGCTGGGGTGTCCTGGTGTCCGCCAGTTTCCGCAGCACCTTCCCCACCTTCAACATCACCTTTGCCCTGATCACACTGTCTGCGTCGAGCCCCGCCGCGCTCGGGACGCTCGCCACGCTCCACGCGCAGCACATCTTCGACCTCGACCCGATCCGCGGGAGCCAGTATTTCTACATGGCCACCTCCAACCGAAGCATCTCAGCCGCAGCCGATTACTCTCACACTGTACACATACATGCCCAACTCGACGACTACGCAAGCGGCTGCAATTCTTGCGCCGTTCTTGAACGCCGCCAAGGCACTATCCGGTGTCACGCTTGTGTCCGAGACGTACACGTACGCCCTCATCAACGATGTGCTGTTCCAAGCGGATGACAGCGTCGGATCCAACGTCGTACTAGGCTCGCGCCTCATCCCGACTGCGACATACGCAAATTCACCTCAGCTCGCGGGCAAAGTCTATCAGCAGCTCCTGGATGCCGGATCGTTAAGGTGAGGCTTTGAGAGTCACAATTCGCAAATGTCTGACGCGTCGCCTCCAGTATCCTTGGCCATCTTGTCGCAGGCGGTACGCGCAGCGCTTCATCCTCCTTCCGCCCCTTCTGACGCTTTCGCAGGTCAAGTCACAGCAAATGCTGGCATTTCGAATGCCGTTAATCCCGCATGGCGCACGGCCAAGACACACGTACATTTCATCTCCTCCGCTCGGTCAGCGTGCTGAGCTCCGCGCTTAGATTCTACTCTTGAATGGGTGGACCGACTCAACGCCGCTCGCCCAGATCAAAGCGCTGCGCGCGCGATTCCGGGACGTGCAGCTGCCGATCCTCAAACAGCTCTCCGGTGCCAACGCCGGTGCCTACTCCAACGAGGCGGATGTCCTCGAGGCAACCTTCCAGACGATCTTCTTTGGACCGAACTACGCCAAACTCAGCGCGATCAAGGCGACGTACGACCCGAAAGACCATTTCATCGTCAGAGCAGGCGTCGGCAGTGAACGCTGGGATCAGTGGAGAATCTGCACCGTTTGAACTTTGAAGTACCTGAGTGATATCCCTTTAATATAATAATAGCATCGACTGGCAAGGCCCCCCGAGACCAGCGATCGCGTCCGCGACGTCGACCACCCCGCCAAACGCACGTGCACAACGACTCCTCCTCCGCCACGTCCTCGGAAGCTGGTTTCGTTTCTTCTGCGGCCCTCGTCACGCTAACCGCCGACTCGCTCCGTACATACTCGCCCCGCCCTCCTTCCGCCACCAACTCGATAGCAGCTTCCATCCGACGCTCGATGGGTCAGCCGGGCCTGTTTCAATTTGAGACTATCTGAGCCTCTGATGCTGCCCTCCGACGCCGTCCTCGTCTCAGGAATATTGTGCGCCAACAGGCAAAGGCTCCTGCTGTTGCTGCTACTGGACTCCTGCTATAGGACTCGCCCGGTGGTCCCACCCACCTTCCGTCACAAACCCGGCGATGATCTCTACCCAGAGCATTCAGCGGTGGCCGGTGACGGTCTGCATTCCAGCTCAGGACGCCGAGACTCACCGCGAGGAGGAGTCCACAGCTACCTGAGCCCGCACGCACCGCGGGCGCACATCATCCTTCCAGCGTACGAGCCCGACCACTGGCAGAGCCACTGAAGTGCGCTTCGCGACGCTGCGCACTCCGCGCGTTCAGCGATCATGCTTCCCCCGAGGGTACCACAGGCGCACTCTGCTCCTTGCTGGCGCGGCTGTCAATCGCCGAGGTATGTATGTCCCTTGTCTTTCCTCAGACTGTTACTCTGCGGATCCGGACTGTTTTCTTGCCCTTGTAAGCTTTTGTTTCTGATACCTCTGTCCCCTGGTTCATTGCTTCCCATAGCGCACAAATTATCATTTCCACATCCACTGAGGGGTCGAGGACGTCCAAGATTTTCACGCCCTTACCCGCCTTAACCGTCGGGATGTAAATTACGTTAGTGTGCAGCGACATACGATAGCGTTTTTGAAACTTGGTCCGGAACAGAATTAAATACATGCCTCGTCGTGACCGCGCGTTCGGACCGGCTACCGGCTGAAGATTGGCCTCAACGAAAAGAGTATGGACTCACTCAAGAATGTCAGGCATAGTGCGGTGCTTACTTCAAAAGCAGCTTGGAGCAGAAAGGCAACAGAAAGGCAAAATGTTGTCAAAACGTGGTGCTTGCATCAACGCAATCGAATTCCCATCCCACGCAAAATCAAAGTCCTACGCTCTTACGGGAAAGCAGTGAACTCAGAGTAACTATCAGTTGCCATCATTTGGCACCCCTCCGATTACTCTGTGGAATAAATCTATCTTACGGGAAGTCACCCATTGTGACAATATTACAACAGTAATAGATTTGTAATTCTCTTGGGCAGATATGGAGAGCGAGGGTATGGTCTAACACCACACATAATTAGGTTCTGTTTCTTGCTAAAGTTTCTTCTAGTTGAGAAATCCTAGGATGTGGTATCGGGGAGTTGGGTCAGATTCTCTTAGGTCGCGACTCACTGAAATTCGAACAATGTTAGGGATACAGGGATGTTATCGAGGTAGGTAGATGGGTAGATACGTAGATAAGAAGTAGGTTCGACTCATGAAAGCAATTATCGGGTGCACGCAACTATACACTCGTCTCTGGACTTCTCTGCACTCCGATCGAGTCACGGACGCACGTCGTCGTCAGCTAGAATAATACAAAAAAGCTGAAAATGGGTCAGCATCGCCATGGGCCAGGTTAGCTAAGGGCAACGAACCACCTAGTAGTATTACGATAAATTTTGGAATTCTTGATTAAAGTGATGCTCCTCGATGGTTCCCTGTTCAACGGGATAATCGATCCCCCAAGAATTATTGATGGGGATAAAGTCAGCTGGAAGAGGCCGTTCGAAATTCGAATTATGGTGTGCCGATATATAGCCTTCCAGTCGTTTAATTAGGCCAGCATACGGCGAAAGATCCAACGAATAGCCGACTTCATTCAGCTTTGACGCAATTCTGGGATATAACTTCAACGTCGACAACGGTGGAGAGGAGGGGTCAATACGTACGCTTCCAGCACCTTGATGTGTTGGGGGAAAGGAACGATGGAGACATTAGCCTCTTCCAGACAGAATTCGGCCCACGCGGCGAGGGAAACCCATTGCGTGTGTATCTGATGCACCAGCGGCGGCAAATATGCAATAGCCTTCCCGAAAAGGCGTGCACCCAGAACCGTCATCTCGTGCGTCTGGTTGCGAAGTAAAAGCAGTCGCGCATGGGTGTGCTGGTTGGCTCCCTCTGCGTTGGCTGCATTCACCCGCAGCTCCAGCTCGCGATAGAAGGGAAGGATAATATCTGTGAAGCCAACTACAAGGCTAAAGCCACACGCGCGCACGGTCCCGTTGACAGTGCTACCGACACCGTTGAAAAATGTGCCGCATATTGGGGGCGATGAAGTGGCAAGCATAGCATCGACCGGCTCAAGGAGGATGGAGAGGATGCTCTGTATGGTGGTAAGGGATGAAATATATTCGATGACAGCGGCTTCGGAAAGCGGATAGAGGCGCGCATAGTCTGGTTGGATTAATATCAAGACGTCTAAAATCGTATCTGGGACAGTAGCGCACCTCCGGTTATCGTCTCATACAGCTGCCGAGCGAGATTGGTAACATGAAATGCGTCTACATTTCTTTAGAGAAATATGAAAGGATGGTTGCGTCGAGGCTTACAAGGCTTCATATATTGAAAAAGGACAGAAACATCTCTCCGCTGAGGATCCTTTTCCAGTGACGTCAAGAGAGCAGGCAGTGAGGACGGCTCTGGGCCACAGATCAGGATTTGGTCATGCTTGGTCCTATGTTCAAGTTAACACAAAAATAGAAAGCGAGAAGCGTGAAACCACGGTACATTAAACATGGTTTTCGATGTCTCGTAGCGGCGATGGCTTCAGTCATCTAATAGACTATCACTATCAGCCGACCTTGATAAAAATGATAATATCCTACAAGATGCGCAGACCAATGGTGTCCATTGCGTTCAATATCGGATCCTTTCCAAGTGGAAGCGATAGGCCGCATGTGCGATACGAAAGCGGAAGCCCAGGGGCGTGAGGGACCGCGGAATTCATCTATCCATTAAATTTAAAAGGGTTGAAGAGCCGAAAAATATTTTCTTACATAGTTCCAGATTACTCAAAAGGTAGCAGGACGCGGCGTTTTCTGCCGAGACTTCTAGCATGATCCTGGCATCCCACGCTGCTCTGAGAGCCTCTGAATGGAGTGCGCGACATGCCGCCGCCCGCCTCGCGGCGCAGCTCCGCGCATCGATATCTGAGAGAAAAAATTGCGTGTCGTTTAATGACTGCGGCCGAGGGCCGGGTCCAAGAACAGCTTCGTCGAAGGATATCAGCGACGAGAACGCGAGAACACAGAGGGCAAGAACCCGAGACGGGGGAGGCAGCAGATTTAGTTGGAATGAGGCAGCTTGTATCGCTGTCTTGATAGACATGTCGTTGAAGACAGGGTGCATGTACTCCGGCATACGCACGAAACCTGCCCGACAACTTCTCGTCAGTTTCTTCGTGGTCGAGAGATACAGAACGCACATTCGAAAAGGTGGCGAACAAGTTCTGGTCTAAGATCTGGACAGTCGCTAGCGGTCGTAGACATCGGGTCCCAGGTGGGTTGGTTGCTCAAAGGCATTGGCGGCGGTTCCCATTGTGGAGACAATTGAGTCATTAGGGGCAATGGTTTTTCGATGGGGGATGTCTTTCGCCTCTTGGCTCGGATAACGGGCGTCGTGGTGCATCTAAGACAGCCTATGAGCGGATATGAGCGCGAATAAAATACACCGACATGTTATTTTTTTCCACGCAACGCGGGCAGGGGGCACCGTTCGCTTGCGGATGACAAAGGACGCGCCTTGCCCTACAGTAATCGCATGCGGGTGGTTTTTTTCGCTTCATTTCGCCGGTGGAGTTTGGGATCATCGCTGCACGGAGCTTGGAGGTGAACAGCCCAGCCAGTGGGCGTGGTCAGGCGTGGTCGGGAGGAAAGAGAAATATTGATCTGTTGGTTAGCGCCTGTTGATCGCGATCGCTTCTTGATTGACGGACGGGATTCGAAGCCCATCATTCCGTGATGGGTCCCAAAACGGCCAGCTTTCAGTGACTACGCAAATTGAATGTGAGGTACGGGTACGGGCCGGCTGCTGAATAAAATCGAATGGCGCGTCCTGTTCAATTGTGGCCCAGTCTCCTACCAATCCGTACGTTACTGGATTAAATATAAAAGGAGTGGACAGGGAGATCTCAGATCTGTATGGGGATATTTCAAGTTTTGATGTCGCATGATTGTGTCAAAATTAAAACTCCGACTAGCTCCAGACCTTATGTAAACAACATATCCATGCACCCCGCAAATAAATATGAGAGATACTTCCCGTGATCATTTTAACTCTTTCTCGCCCCTTGCGCAGGGTTTTTTTTCTTCTTCTTCTTTGAGTTTGGGCCAAAAATGAATTTCTGGCTATGTTGTTGATGCGGCTAGCCAATGAATAGCATTGAATGAAGGTCGGGTGAGATTTGACGTTATCTTGTTGTTATCTTGGACTTCAAAGATAAGATAAGTGCTGATCCTTGCTGTGCCAATTTACAAAGGCAGAATATTGGCAGAATATGTACATCCTGTGCTGGCCATTTATCCGGTGCGCAGTTGATTGCTCGGCATGCAAAAAGAAGCCACCTACGAAATCGCGTTACTAACTCTCGGACAGTCTCGGACACACGTATCGTGGACCGCACCCACGGCCAAGAATCAGGATTTGCGTTTCCGCCACACAGTCTGTAACATGTAAGTACTTGTAGAGACTTGTAGGCAACCGTCACGGTCACGACAGGGTCGGTTGCGTTGCTCAAATCGCGCCCCGTCACGGTAACGATAGGTCCGGTTGCCTTGAAAAAATCGTGACATTAGACCTTATTAGTTGACTTTTACCAAGTCGCTGTAAATTCTCCCATTGGCTAAAAAGTGTGGAGTAGCCAATCAAATAATTTACAGCGACCTTGCACAAAGTCAACTAATAAGCTCTATTTGAAAAAATATTCTTTCCTGGCCGCAAAACCCTTAGAAGCCTTCCGAGTCACCCACCCTGTTAGTATAGGTCTGTATAGGTGGTATGAATCCGCCGCAAGTTCCCGCCGTTTCCGTCGGATAGCAACTCGTAACTCGTACTACTCTCGCTCGTACGCGTGGAATTGGACCCGTAAAGAACTGCCATCAGATCTAGCCCCATTTGCATGCCGCGAAGAGCTGTCATTGTTATTGTGTCAAATTCCGAAAGTTCCGCCTAGTGTCCAAAAGGGGAAATCCCGAAGAAGAAAATTCAAGAAATACAATAGGAAGAGACTCAGGAAGTTCAACAAAGCTTCAAGAAATTCTTGGAGAGTATCAATACCAAAATCAGTCAATTAAGACTGCGCGAGTGCTACTGCACTGAGAAATTTTATTTGAGATCTGTTGGTGGATTTACAGAAAAATATATCTGGCAATCAAACGGCTGTCTTCCCTGATAATCGGGAGAGAGAGAAAATGTTTATACATATTAGGCTGTGCTAAACATGTAGGGAAAAGTTGGGGAGCACTCAGGGAGACAATTTCCAGTCACCCACCATTTGCAACACAAATAAGTTCGAGATTTGGTTCAAATGCTGATAAATGAGCGCTAAGCAGCAAGGAAAAACACGTAAAATCAAGTTATCACTCTCAACTCTACGCCCACAATTTCGATTTTTTTCAGGGAGTGGAAATAGTGGACGATTGTATTTTTATATGGCGACGACTCGCATTCCGGGGATGATGTCATAACGCTGCAAAGCCGCGATCACCAACCGAGGTACAATTCGTTCAAGTGTCTGTCTAGTGGCAGAGACCGCGTCAAAGATCGCCACCATTTTCTTCTTCTTTTATTTTCCTTGAACCCAAGATAGACAGACACATCAACATTTCTGACATTTGTTGAAAACTAGTAGATTCATACATTGGTATTACGGCAATGTGGAAGTGTAATTCTTTTCGGCCCATAGGGAGGAGCATTAATAGACGTTTTGCGCTGCAGCCATCAGAGCCATCTGATGGCTTTTTTGCATTGCGCAAACGGATGGCTAATGGCTTGAGCCACTTTTGATAACAACTTTCTTTTATCTACCCTGATGGGAGATGACGGGACCCAGTCCTCATGTGCATGTGGATAAAGACTCACCGATGGGTCTATCACTCAATTTTATAATGTTTTTCTCATTGTCTGATGTGACCAAAAAGACTTTGGAGAGTGCCCAGGGCCTCTTGGCGTTCTTACTGTGCACTTTGGCTACCTGTGAAAATTTTTGCTTGCAGCCACCAGCCATCGATTTGCGCAACGCAAAAAAGCCATCAGATGGCTCTGATGGCTGCAGCGCAAGACGTCTAATAACCGGCTTAAGTCTTGAAATTTGAACAGAGTCAGGAGTACAGAGGTATTCCTGGTTCCGGATTTAGGGACCAGGTCCCACTTGCGTAATTGTCCGTCCGTACGAATCGGATATACACTGCTTATTAATGATGCCATCAAACATCTCTTTGCCCTGCTCCAAGTCCGCCCACAATCTATTCCCGCTACCTTTAGGTAAGGGTCTTAGGGCGCCCTATTTTCAGGCCTTGCAGTAAATCACATTTTCGTCATTACACCTGAGTCAGCAGTAAGTTTCCCTGACAAAAGTCTCGGCTTCTCATCCGAGTAAGATGCTGCGGATGCCAATTTGGGAACCCTGATTGATAGCACAATGGTATGTACGGCTACCGGTAAAACATGATAAGCTTGATTCCTCATCCACTGACGAGGCGAAGCTGCTGCACAAATGCCACAAAAAAGGATCATGCACTTCACTGCCGGCCAGGACTATACTGATCGCGTGTCGTGATGGACTTTCAAAGCTCGGTGTCTCTGACACTGTGCACCTTTTCAAAGCGCTCGCCGCTCTAGTTTTATTCAGAACTTTCAACCAGCGGTTCAGCGCACATCTTTGCAAATGCCGACATCTTCATCAACCATGGTTGGCAGTGTCGACAAGCTGAGGGAATTCGTTGGACACACCAATCACAATCAGCACTCGGTTCTACCTGCAACACGCATCAAACTCGAGGAGGCTGAATGCGCGATGCGTATTTTGGTCTCGGAGCTGCGCGGTGGGCCACCGGCCGAGAGCTTGATTTAATTCCAGCAGAATTCAAAACAATGGAAGATTCATAACCGACGCATGCATGCAGAATTTCTCAATTTCCCCTCATATGTTTAAATCCATTATCAATGACTTTTTCACCCGTCAATGACCACGGTGTGTCGCATCTGAACGAACCGTGTCGCACTCACGGTGTACTGTGTATGCCGCATGTGTTCAATCCCGGAAAAAATGGCAGTGGTCATTTTGAAAACTTCAGTTGTAATACTATGGCCTTTATGGATGTGAGAGTCTTGGGACCCAAAAATAAACAATTCAAAGACCAACTTCCTGACTCCTGAGTTCAAACTTCAACACTGGATAATTTAAATTTACGCGCCCCAACTTGTGCAAGTTGATCGATCCTGGTGATCCTGGCACGTTGACAGAGAGAGCTTCGGCCACACCAACAAGGAATTAAATCTATATGCAGCTTGCGGCATCTCAAGAAAATTACATGAACCGTTCAAGAGTTGGGCTGTAGTCAATGCATGGGCGATGCTGAGGACCGCACTGGAGGAGTGGACACAAGTGGTTGAAGTGTGAAACAAGTTGAATGACAAAAGCCTGACGCGATATTAATAAGTACTGCCTATAGCTGTTTCACTGCGTCGACTAAGTGAGCTTTGGGCCGCCGAAGGCATTCAAAACTTCAGTAATGTTACTAACTATACCAGACCAAACCATGACCTTTACTTCACTAAAATTCACATCAATCTTGGTAGCAGGCTGTGCCGCTTGTCGGCCTTACTGCTTTATTTTTCTGCGCAACGACGTTAGGCTGCCTTCTATGACGTTCCCGATGTTGCAAAAATCAAAACTGCGCGCACGCAAACTATGCGCGAATTTTTTTTTTGGGGGGGGGGGACAAATTGTAATACTGGCACTGGTAGACTATTGGGGTCCTATAGAGATATCTACTGCTTCAGTATACCCCTGTGCGAACGTAGAGAGACAAAGAAACATGTGTGATCATATTTTTAGCAATCAACCGTTCGCCGAGTTTGCCAGAGCTGGCAAACTCAAGGGTCGACACGGTGGCAGTTGCTGGCCCATGTCGCATTGTCACCTCAATCTACTCGCCGTCGGTATCATCCCCATGCATGTCTTGCTGCCACGTCCGACGTTGCAAAAATAAAACTGCGTGCACGCGAACTCTGCACGAAGTTTTTTTGTCAGCCTCAAATATATCTGCCTATTGCCAGTGGGTGCGTAATAAGTTGTGAGTAGGGGTGCTCAATTCTTATCTCGTGGGCCCGTCCCGTGGCATATTTGGTCGAAACAAATAAAGATTCAAACTCCACTTTGTCTTGGTCTCAACCCCACTGTTCCTACCCACATTTCAGAGACAAATGAGCCCCAAAATATATTCAATGAGGTAAAGAATGGCACCCCAAGTGTTTATCTTCCTTCAATACAATGTTCATTGCCAGATATAAATATACTTGTATGAATGTGGCAAAACCCCGAAGTTGCGGGCCCCTTAAATTTGTCAGGCCTTGTTAAATTAATGTAGATGAGTGACTAAAGGTTAGGGTGAGTTTGGAGTCAAAGTTGGGCTAGGAGATGAAGCAAGAGGATGTGCAAAACGGTTTGTTTCCTGGCGGAGTTTGAATCTTTATTTGTCTCGACCAAATATGCCACGGGACGGGCCCACGGGATAAGAATTGAGCACCCCTAGTATCTCTGGATACATTGGTGGCTCAAACGGAGGCCTGGATTGCTTCCTGGAAGCCTGCCGAAGAATTGATCGCTTTTTTTTGATGCGATCAAATTTGAGTTGAAGGGGTCAACTTGCCTCTGAGGCTTAAATGTGGAGGCCGTGGAGGGTTAAGCAAGGCAAGTCGACAACCGCGAGTCCTGCAACCTCTCCAATTGCAATCAAGTGGAAAATGATGGGAAAAAAATCTCGCAGTTTTGGGGCACACAACTGTGACCTTTTTTAAACATCTGGAGTGTGATGCCCGAATATGAATAGTGATTGGTCACTCGTCTTGCTTAACCGTCCACATTTAAGCCTCGAGATGACCACTTCAACTGTAATTTGATCGCATCAAAATGGCGATCAATTCTTCGGCAGGCTTCCGATAGTCTTCGGGAAGCAATCCAGGCCTCCGTTTGAGCCACCAATGTATCTAGAGATACTCGCAACATATTACGCACCCAATAGGCAGATATATTTGAGGCTGACAAAAAAAACTTTGCGCAGAGTTCGCGCGCACGCAGTTTTATTTTTGCAACGTCGGACGCGGCAGCAAGACATGCATGGGGATGATACCGACGGCGAGTAGATTGAGGTGACAATGCGACATGGGCCAGCAACTGCCACCGTGTCGACCCTTGAGTTTGCCAGCTCTGGCAAACTCAGCGAACGGTTGATTGCTAAAAATATGATCACACATGTTTCTTTGTCTCTCTACGTTCGCACAGGGGTATACTGAAGCAGTAGATATCTCTATAGGACCCCAATAGTCTACCAGTGCCAGTATTACAATTTGTCCCCCCCCCCAAAAAAAAAAACTCGCGCATAGTTGCGTGCGCGCAGTTTTGATTTTTGCAACATCGGGAACGTCATAGCCTTCCTCATGTAACTACTCGCAACTTCGCCTCTTGGATCTGAGCATCCTCCCAGTCGTTTCTGCCTTCCAGACAACTTCCAGCAGGTTCCAGAGTAATCTTACCGCTCTCAAGGGCTTTTACGAAACCATAGTACTAGGATCTCCTATCTCTTGCAGCAGGCTTTCAGACTATGATGGGGTTACAACACTAGCGACGTCTACAATCTATAGCAATGGCCGATTGAACCGCTCTCTGTTATATTCGCCTCAAAAATAAAAAGACTCTGCTCAGAGGGGCAATTACATTTATTCACCCTATTGACTGCCTATTTGTCCCTTCCCTCATTCAAGTGGTGGTCACTGGTCGGCAATGCAGTGCCAAATTCAAACTCCGACACACGCTAATAATACGGTCATGGCTTTTTTCTCCTTATACACAGACTTTGAGCTCTACTTCATATGGTGAAAAATACATGGTAGATGCATCTGAAGAGTGCCTAGTTTTCTGAATTTTGAAATATGACCACAACTATGAAATACCATCATTTCAGACCTAAAGACGACACACCCTGACCAAACGAAGAGGAAATTCAAAAAATCCGGAAACTAGGTGTTGTTTAGGGTGGAGTCCTTCATGGTTTAAAATATTTGTGCAATTTATGGGTGAGTACTGAACTCAAAAATAGCAATAGAATTTTGGGAGACAATTCCCAAAAGAGACATGTTTCCTTCATTATCTCAATTATCTTTTCACCCAGATAGTGTTTGAAGTGGTTTTGAGTATTTCTACACTTGTTTTTTCACCTATGGGGTGTTTCAATATGCATTTAACATCTGAGAGAACGGTAATAGGGGCTGAATTTCCTAATGCGGCAATACCATTTCCTGCATCACTGATTTCCGGCAGGGTTGCCGACCACCAATTGCTCTCGGCATTTAATCACCCACGTGTTCTCGTCTCTGCTCCCCCTGGCCACAAATCCTGTTGAGACCATCCAACAGCCGGCGTAGAGCGGCATGCACAGACTTGATGAACGCCCTAAACGATGCCTGGCATCTAAAAATGTTCAATCAAGTATACAGTCTCTGTGTTTTGTCTTTATCTTTCAAATACGGATCAAGTCCAGAATAATATTGTCAGTGAAGAGTATTCAACCCGTAACCCAGACTCCAAGACTCATAACTAGTCTGGACTCAGTAAATAATTGCGAAAATATGCGGCAAGCGCTTCGGTGCTTCAACGGTGCCTGCCACATTTTTTAGTCGCTCGTATATTGACTGGTTAGTTTAAGAAGTGGAATCTGTGACCAGAGGAGGAACCAGGGCTGCCTGGAAGGCTATTGTATATTACTGCTCAAATTTCTTCTGGAAATATATTGACATTTTTGGGAAACAGCTGGTTTTTGTCCTGAAAATTTTCCGCATGACAAAGATCCACAGGGGATCCGGACCGCCAAATTGACTCAATCATTTCTGACTCGTAGCTGGTTTGTTGAAAACCAGGAGCCTCAAATATGGAGGTACCCAAGCGGCTTGAGATCTTGTAGTCGCGTAGAATATATAGTCGGTGAAATTTGAACAAAGTTTGGAACACGAAGGTATTGTACAAAATTAACAGGAACATTACAATAAACGCTGAAAATCTTCCCCCCAGGAATTATTGATGGGGATAAAGTCAGAGCTCTGCAAAGACCGTTCGAAAGCCGGGATATGGTGCGCAGAGATATAACCTTCCATTCGTTGAATTAAGCCAGCATACGGTGAGAGGTCTACCGAATAGCCAATTTCATTCAACTTCGCCGCAATTCTGGGATATAGATTTAACGTCGGACAACAGCGGAGAGAGGGGAAGATGCGTACGTTTCTAGTACCTTGAGGTGCTGGGGGAAAGGGACGATAGTTACATCGGCCTCATCCAAGCAGAACTCGGCCCACGCGGCGAGAGCAGCCCAGTGCCTGTGTGCCTGATGCACCATCGGCGGTAAGTAGCCGACACCTTTGCCGAAGAGGGCCGCACTCAGAACTACCATCTCATGCGTCTGGTTGCGAAGTACAAGCAGTCGCGCATGGCTGTGTTGATTTCCCATAGCCGCGTCGGCTGCATTCGTACGCCGCTCCAGCTCGCGATAAAAGGGAAGGAGAAGTCCTGTGAAGCCAATGATGATGCCGAAGCCGCACGCGCGCACAGTCGCGGTGACACTGCTGCCAACACCGTTGAATCCGGCATCTAAAGAGGAAGGTGAACAGAGAATTGTGGCATCGAGCGGCTCGAGGAGTATGGAGAGAACGCTCTGTAGGGTGGTAAGAGACGAAATAAAATCTATGACAGCGGCTTCGGAAAGCGGATGGCTGCGGGCGTAGTCTGGTCCGATTCCTATCAGGAGAACTGAAAGCGTATTTGAGGCAGCGGCGCACCTCCGATTACAGTTTCATACAGCTGGCGAGCGAGACTGGTGATGTGGAAAGCGTCTACATTTTGTTTTGGGTGCATTAGAGAAATACGAAGGCATTGCTGCGTCAAGGCTTACAAGGCTTCACGTTTTGAAAAAGGATAACTATATCTCTTCGCTGAGGGCCATTTTCCAGCGACGTCAAGAGAGTCTGCAGTGAAGCAGGCTCCGGTCCACAGATCAGAGTTTGGTCATTCGTGGTCCTGGTTTTTCAAATTGAACATGAAAAATAGAAAGCGAGAAACGCGAAACCACATACATGAGACTTGGTTTTCGATGCATCGTAGCCGCGATGGCTTCAGCCATCTATTATAATCATCGTTATCAGTAGTTATATATGAGGAAAACGATATCCTACAAGATGTCCAGCCCACTGACTTCCATTGCGTTCAATATCGGATCCATTCCAAGTGGAAGCGATGGGCCGCATGTGCGATGCGAAAGCGGAAGCCCAGGGGCGTGAGGGGCCACGGCATTCATCTGTGTATTAAATTTAAAAGGGTTGAAGAGCCAAAAATATGTTCCTACATAGCTCCAGACAACTCAAAATGAAGCAGGACGCCGCGTTCTCTCTCGAGACTTCCAGCATTATCTTGGCATCCCAAGCCGCGCTGATCGCTTCTAAATGGAGTGCACGACATGCCGCTGCTCGCCTGGTGGCGCAGCTCCGCGCGTCTGCATCTGAGAGAAAGAATTGGGTGTCGCTAAATGACTGCGGACGAGGGCCGGGTCCAAGGACAGCTTCATCGAAAGATATCAACGACGCGAGCGCAATGATACAGATGGCAAGAACCCGTGACTGTGGAGGGAGTAGATTCAGTTGGAATGACGCTGCGTGTATCGCTTTCTTAATAGATATATCGTTGAATACTGGGTGCATGTACTCGGGTAGGCGCACAAAACCTGCGCACAAGTTCTGGTCAGCTTCAAGGGGACGTAGTGGATATGTACAAAACCGTACATTCGAAAAAATGCCGAACAAGTTCTGGTGTGAGAGCAGGACAGTCGCTCGCGGCTGATGAAATCGGATCCCAGGAGGGTTGCGTGCTCAAAGGCATTGGTGACGGGTCCCATTGTGGAGGCGATTGCACCGCCGTTATGGGCAATGCTGGTGTAACGGAAGCCGACTCGGGGAAGGCCTTTCGCCTTTTGGCTCGGATAACAGGCGTCGAGGTGCATCTGCGAAATGAGCGGATATTCGTCACAAACGTTTCATCGACCTACATATTATTTTTCTCGACGCAACGCGGGCAAGGAAGACCATTTGGTTGCGGATGACAGAGGACGCGCCGCGCCCTGCAGTAATCGCAAGCGGGTGGCTTTTTACGCTTTAAATCGCTAGCACCGGTTGGTATCATTCTGGGGGCAACGAAGTTTTGAGCTCGACGCTCTTAATCGCGACATCAACCCCTCCTTTCGCGTAGGTTTTGTTGGGTTGCTTCTAAGCGACGAGTGTCCCACGTGGGGACCATCAAACAAACACGCCAACATACAGTGACTTTTTACTCCATTAGTACTAACGGCATCAAGATACGAAGATACTGCGCAATAATGCGCTAACAAATAACTCCTACCTCATCGGTTCGATACTCCCTAAAGCTTAGTTGGTTGGGAGGCGTGGGTGTTACCAGCAGTTCACTTCATCCCGAGGACGATGATGTGAACGGTGTCGTTGTTGGTCACTGGTCAGTGTACCCCTACTACTTTTCGAGCGGTCCCTGTACATCTTCGCCAAGGCTGCCACTCTTCTCCCACCTGATCCGTCATTACCCTTCTCCTCCGCAGCACATCCGTTGATCTCCGACGCGTGGATATCTTCCCAACTTGCGTATCCCTCACGTCCTGTCAACGCCGCAGCAGTACCATGATGCTCGGGGTTGTCGGTCAAGGCCTGGCCCTGCGTCATTCCCTGCTGTCACTTACAGTGCGGTCTACCTCTGGTCTACCTAGCTCTCATGGAGCGACATCTCGCTAGTCTCCCTGAGGCAGAGTAGATAGGTTTAACTTTCGTACCTCAAGATAGTCAGATACGGAATATCCTGAGCCATGAAGCTTCGGGTGCAGTATCTACTCCACATCTCACTAATTGCACAGCTTCTCACCGATTTCTCCTTGCTGAACGCCTCTAAATTCAAATCCCTGCGTCGCATGTGGCGCACCGTTTGAGACGTTGCACACTACCTCCAGTGCCCCAGAGTGCCCCTCATGGGAGCATTTACGACACCGTTACAAAAAGTATCGTACAGTGCCGGTCATCTTGGCATCGTCGACCTCTTTCGATTCGAAGCTCCTCGTGCTTCTTAGGACTTCCATTCTCAAAACCGTCCGCTTCGGTTCGCCTTAGTCTATCGTTCCCACTCCCTATTTTCCTTTCCTTCATTTTTATTTTATACCTTAAACCTGCATAGTATCTCTCCCCGACTCTCATATACTCTCCGTACTTCCCAATATACGCACCTCTCCGCCATCTATGTCCCTCTACCTTACTATTACCCACGTAATGTCGCCCGTCCCATAATTATCTTCCCCGTATGTCTCTGACTTTATCTTCCTATGTTTAGATAACCGTTTATCTTATAAGCCGCTCATGCGTATCTTACAACCGCCCGTTTTACCATGTAGTAGACACGTAGCAGTACTGCCGCATGACTCTAGATAGTACGGTACGGTAAGCAAAAGAACATCAGTTCAGTTCAGTTGTAAAGTACAGCGAAAACAGCTTGAAGCGAATTATGTCCCCAATGTATGTAGACATATTTATTATTTGTAACGGAGCACTTTTTTATCCCTATGAAACTGCAGTGCATTTGCTTCCCCATTATTATTATTATTTGCCAGGTTCAATGTAAAATTGACACTGACAAAAAGTGAATACAGTCCTTAACCGGGAAGCGAAACAAACCGTGAAGCGAAACACCACGTGTTTTGCATCATGTGAGCATCCCCCAGGGCCCGATTTTTTTGAGCGCATTCTAGAGTATCCAAAACTCATATTCACAGATGGAATTGTGCAGGTAGTGGTTCAAGAGCTCAAGAAAAAGAAATCTTTTGAATCACTGTTTGGCTCAGTTTTGTCACCAATATTGCAATTGAGCAGCCACTGTCCCTCACTGCTGTGCAGGAATTACACAGTTATGGCATGTATTGGGGGTTTTCAGGGTCGTAGAATTAGAATATGGCCACCGCAGGACTTCAAAGACCCTCCATCACGCCGATCTTACTGTAGTGTTTCGCTTCGTGGTTTATGGCACAATTTGATGGTATCAATAATTGGGCCCGTTCTCCACCAATACTGAAGGGATTCACTCCAACTCTTTGATATCCAGGTAGCCATTTAGTATATACATTGAGTGAAAAAAAAGTTTGGGTGACTATCACTTTTCATCACGGAGAAAATCCCCGGATCGCTTGAGCGTTTCGCTTCCCGGTTAAGGACTGTACAGCATCGATCAAAATTCAAAGTTGGGGCAAAGTTGGGGTCCTGAAAATCCGGCCATCTCCAAATATAAAGTCTGGGCTCAGTGGACATACTACTTTGGCACCTAATGTTGCGGAAATTCGGGGTTCAGACCTTGAACAAGTTTGTCCATTTTCGGCAGTGCAGCTTGTTCCGGCCATTCCCGAGCCACATGATTGGTGATACTCCGGCACCACACCCTGAGTTCGCATGCACTATAAGACTGCTGTCAAGCTCAGTGTATCTTCTCTGCTCATAGTCTCGTTAGCGGCCTACTTCGCCCTCCCAAGCTCTTCCACCGCGCTGAAAATCCCCATGTCTGCCTCGTCATCCGTGACCCGTACCGTGACTAAGAAGGTTCTTGCCGTCGAAACACCTGAAGGAGATGGTGCACTCGGTATGTTGCCCCGCATCGGTCGAGGTGTAGCTGGTCTGCTTACCATCCCCCAGTTCGCAGGAGCATTGGTTCCAATAACCGTTTGTGATATCGATGCACCCTGCTATATGGAACGTTTTTGATATCGCAGTTGCAGTAAGGAACTTGACACCATTCCTCCTGTTGGACCATTTTCATGTGTGAGTGATTCTTTGAGAGAGAAAAAGGCTCCATTCCCGCTTCCGATTGTTGATTTTCTTTCTCCGGCTTTCGCGTCCGCTTTCGTGTCCCTTACATTATCCTACAGGAAAACCGGTGCTTTCCCTGATCACCCGCATCGCGGACAATCCACCGTGACTTACGTATGCGTCATTAACACCGTACCTGAGCTCCACCTGATTTTCTTCAGATGCTCGAGGGGTATACGTTACCTGTCCACCGGTCGGTTCAGCAGCTCATATTTTGAACATAGTTCGAGCAATCATGAAGACTCTGCTGGCCACAAAGGTACCATTGAGGCAGGAGGTGTCCAGTGGATGGTGGCAGTCAGCTAAGAGCCGCTGAAATCCCCCTCACACCACTGACAACAATAAATATTAGGGCCGCGGAATAATGCACGCAGAGATGCCAGTACACGCCGAGGGACAGCCTGACCCGAGGGGCCTTCAGCTCTGGGTTAATCTTCCTAAAAATACAAGATGGTGCCTCCGTCCTATCAGGAGCTTGGGCCCACCGAAATTCCGACGGCGTACCCGCAAGGTCCCGATGGTCCCGTCCGGGTCAAGGTCATCAGTGGCTCGAGCCACGGGGTCGACTCGCCCGTGCGACCGCTTGGCGGCTGCTGGTACATGCACTATATATTCTCAAAGGATCAAGTGGTGGTCTTTCAGGACCTCCGTACGTTTATCACTATGGCTAAAATGTTTGAAATTCACACTTCCGGCTTGTAGCGGCGGGATGGACGGCGTTCATCTATATCCTGAAGGGAACTCTGATGGTGGGAAGCGAGTCGATACCCCAAGAAGCGTACCATACATTGGTGCTATCGGCGAACCAGAGTCAGACAGGTGTCGCACTGAAGTCTGGGTCGGACGATACCGAATTCATGCTGGTATGTCTTCTCCTTTTCATAATACGCGTTGCACTCAATTTCGTGTTAGGCTGCTGCCGAAGCGATCGACGAGCCCATAGTGCAGTATGGGCCGTTCGTCATGAACACGAAGGAGGAGATACAGCAAACGCTGAGGGATTGTAAGAGATTTGCTCTATGACTAGAAGTGCAACGCCGGCCGCTTACTTCCTCCCGCAGATCAAGAAGGCCGTAATGGTTTTGAGACAGCCCACACTTGGAAAAGCCGGATTGCTCACTAAGTGGAAGAACTGGGTTCATATATTTCTTTCAGACGTAGCCCTGATTTGTACATATGCACACATTTACAAAGCTGATATTTTAGCTTTTACGTTGGGCGGAACATCTCGCTCTGCCCCAACAGAAAATTTAATCGAGAAGACTTCGGCGGATAGAGCGGTTAACGCGACCAGGAACTAAAGTTCGGCTTGAATACGAAACACGTATACTGCGCTCCCCGCCCACGAAAATTCAATCACGATCCGGTCGACACAAATTACATGGTTCCGCATGCGCAATCCCACGGAACCCGATGTTAAAAAGCAGATGGTCTAATGATGGCGACTTATTTCTGGTTCATGATCTACGAGGTGCGGGCTTCATCTGCTGAAGCGTCTGTCTACGGGAGACAAGACAAGTCACGATCACACGAACGATAAATCTCAACCGGCCGACATGAGGGTATTCAAACGGGCCATAAGGAATTTATTCCGAGTTGTGGGCACTTGAAGGTAGCGTGCTCTATTTTCGACTGGATGTGTGAATGCACATGTAAGTGTTGACAGCGTTGCGCGGGGGAGAAAGGCGGCATAGGTTAAGCGGTGAGCATTCATATCTGTGAAGTGCGTCTGTCCTCTCCGTCAGGTAGGCGGCAAGAAGATCTGCGTGGCCCGAGTTGAGTGAAAATGTGATTGATAATGCAACTCTTGATTGAACCAATTGTAGCTGCTTTGAAAACGTCTTTTCGAGGTTCGCGACGATTTCCATGACAAATACAGGACCTGAAAACCCAGCCAAGTTCCGCGAGTGACCTGATTCGTATGATACAACCGGACCGGATGCAGAATGTTCTATACCAAATTTCTGCACATATATAGGCGCCTACGAGCTCGCTCCAATAATCACAAAGATATAATTGTCTTACCTTTCGTCGGCGCGTCAATGGCAACCGCCACCCACCCAGCTCCACACTAAGTTCAACCTCAAGTCCTTCAAGCTCGACCTCTCGAGAAAGGTCCCGCACCTGAAAACCCTTGTCCGCAACACGTTGCTCCCCGCCTAGCATCTACACCATTCAGATCTCTGAGGCGCTCACCACTGGGCAAAACGTCAATCGTCACGGTTGTGATGCCTATGCCCAGGGAGATTCCGCACGACGTCGATTGAGATAGATGTGGGGCAGGCGTGGTAGGATCTAAAGGCAATAACATGTCAGTGGACAGATTGGGAGCCAGCGCAAGAGAAGGGGCAGAAGAAATCAAAAAATAATAATAGTCAGAGGGCTAGGTTAAATTTGTTGTCGGCATGCTTTAGCAGCGGTGTCTAGTCGCTTCTTGGAAACACGGACCATAGCAAGTGCTCATCATGGAATGATAGAAGAGGAAGGACGGGAAGGGAGGGATTAGACTACTCACGATGTGGCCTGGATGATGATCACTCTCTCAACGGGAGGCTGAATGATACATATGGGCTAGAGCATGCTTCGTCAAGGGGAAGGAGGCCAGTGTAAGAGAAAGCCGGGCGACATGATGGTGGATGGGAAGAACAGAGGTGCAAAAAAAAAACCTCAGTAAGAGATCAATGCGATTCAATCGGAGATTGAAATCATACCCGTCACAGTGACCGTCACTCAGATTTACCTACTTACCAACTTGTAAAATTACAAGTTTATCTATTTCCTCGATGTTGCTTTCTGCTTTTCGAGTTCAGCACGGACCCAAAATTCTAGGTCCCGGTACATCATTGATTACTCAGACGGCCCAACGGCTCTCCCGGCTTACCTTCCTTGTTGGCAATCCAGCGGCCAAGAAAGGATTTATATGAGCGGGTGTTGAGCGGGTGGAATGAGCACATGGACAAAGCTTACTTAGCGGTCTTGTTCTGAACTCTCACTGCCTGCAATCGATCTCTCCGTCATGCGCGCCGTTCTTGTCAAAAATGGAGCGGGGGAAGCTGAAGATATGTACATAGGAGAGGCAGACACACCGGTGCCTCGCGCATCGGAAGTTCTTGTCAAGGCAAGGCACGACTCTCTCACTCTGGGCCATACCTACTCTCGTCCCTCAGATAAAGGCCTTTGGCCTTAATGGCATGGACATCATGCAGCGGAAGGGGGCGTATCCGCCCCCAGCGGGAATATCCAATATTATGGGCGTTGAGTTTAGCGGTTAGTACGGCCCAAAGGTTATAGCGATATGAGGATACTATCCTAGTCGATATCTGCAGGTCACATTGCGGCTGTCGGATCCGATGTCTCGCTGTGGAAGATCGACGATGAGGTTATGGGTCTCGCTGGCGGTGTATGTTTGGTCTTGGCGGATGCGATGGAACTGCATCTTGACTCTGAACTATCTTCAGGGCGCTTATGCGGAATACATCGTCGTGCTGCAAACACATGTCGTTCAAAAACCGCCCCCACTTGTCATGGGTTGAAGCAGCCAGCATTCCAGAATGTTTCTTAACGGGTAAGAATCAACAGGACTCTGATAGACTGCTCACAGCCTATTCTGTTAGCTTTCCAAGCTCTAATAGTTTACGGCGAAGTTAAACCTGATGATGATGTCCTCATTCACGCCGGTGCATCGGGTGTGGGCCTGGCCGCCATCCAATTGGCTCGTTTCACCGGAGCGTGAGTACCGGCCATTATTAGGTATAAGCAACTCCAATTTCTGTAGGAAATCTGTCATTGCGACGGCGTCCACCAAGGAGAAGCTCGATTGGCTACTCTCCTTGCCGAACGGGGCGACAAATACGGCGAATTACAAGACCGAGGATTTTTCTCAAGTCGTTAAAGAAACCACCAAGGGCAAGGGCGTCGATGTGGTCGTCGATTTTGTGTTAGTCCGCACACGTTACCGATTTACTCCATTTTTATTCTTCCTTGAACAGCGGGCAGAGCCACTTCGAGAAGAACCTCGCCTCTCTCGCTGTTGATGGTAGGATGACCATGTTGGCGCTCCTGAGCGGTAGGCGCCACGCAGCTACAAGCTGACAACCCTTTCTATAATTGTCCTATCCCAGGAACGACGGTTTCGTCCCTGAACCTGACTCCTATACTCTACAAACGCCTGCGCATCCAAGGATCTACCCTTCGTTCTCGCACGCCGTCATACCAGTCCGACCTTATCGCGCGGTTTGTTATCATGTTTAGCTAGCTGCTTTCTATCGTTAAATAAATTCTCCACAGCTTCAACAGTCAGATTTTGAAGCACATCACAGGAGAAAATGGGGCCGGGCCAATCAAAACATATATTCACAAGGTCTGTTGTCATTTTGTTTTCGCAATTGATCCTTCAAGCCTCGTGTCCCCAGGTTTATTCTTGGACTGATATTCAAGACGCCCATCGAGAGATGGAGGCGAACCGCAACAGGTAGGAGTCACAATTCACGTAAAATCTCATTCAATTTTTCTGATAGTGGGAAAATTATCGCCGAAGTGTATTAAATTTTTTGAAACGTGGTGTGATCTTTGAACCAATATATGGACGTACATTTCATTCCCGCCCATCTGGCGGAGCACTCGCCATTATAAACGTGGAACCTCGTGATTTCACGTCACGTCACCAATTGTTGCTTGTCCAACATTTGGCCCTATAGTATTAGAAGCCGCTTTCTCGTGGACTAGCCTTGTTTCATCGGTTGAGCGGGGTTTCAAATCACGAGGGTGTGGCCGCTGTCGTAACGTGGGAATGTGCGACACTTTCCACTGATCGCGAGCGATTTCAGCTCTGATTGCACAATGTGCTGACATTAAATGAATGTGTATTCTACATCTCGTTCATCCCGAGAAATCAGCGGATGCGGACGCGATTCCGATGATATTGGTCTTGGTCCACGGGTGACCGGGTACGTTCATCCTCGCTCTTGCATCCGCGCCAAATCCGCGCACGACGTACTAGTGAGTTAACGGGCCTGTTATTCGGACTTGCAGGCTCTTTCCACGAGTTTATATGGCGGTCCGGATGCACATTTATTCCTCCGCGTAACTTTTAATGTTCCGCGTAAAACAAACTGCCTTTTTACATCAGGTCTCCGCCCCAAATAGAATCTCCCCATCTGGGAAGTTTTTGATCCGCCCCCTTCATCAGGAAAACCGTAGCCGAAATGTACCTATGAAGCTTGTATGAAGCGTATGTAGCACTATGCAGACCTGTACATGGCTGCATAGGTTCATCACAGCCACAAAAACGCTATGGAAGCCTATAGAGCACTGTCAAGCCACTTCTGGTTTTCCTGATGTTTTGAGTTTCCGAATAATACAGAGTTGACCTCCGCGCAAAATAAAGTTGAGTCTCGCCATGGGATTGCTAGTAGACTGGCACAGATAACGATAGCATATTCCCGAGCTCGGAGCAGATCAGGGAACAAATCCTCGCTGCCTCCACCCACCGAACCTATGGATTCACTTCCTGAAGCCTGGCAAGGGCATTTCAGATGGCAAGGTCATCGAAGAAAGTCGAAGAGGAATTTGAGGAGCTTTCCGCTCAATATTTTCGCGTTTATAGGTTAATTACGCTCCAGTGGGCTATAGGCAATGGCAGTTGAGAGAGTGGCAAAGGGAAAAGAGCAAGGCTGACTCAACTTGCCGTGATGCATTGATCGATCTATTCAAGATCCTTCGGGCGAATTGTTCAACTGGGGTCGGTCATCAATATTACGTGCGGGCCCGTTTATTGGTGGCGGGCCCGTTTATTAGCGGCGAAAAATAGCGAAAAAGCCGCGCGGCCCCCACGGCGCCGTTTCATTTCTGTATAAATTCCAAGGAGATTCAGATGAAGATGCATTGAACGATGCTCCCTCTTGCTCCCCTCATCTTAATTTGTTTTGGCTCCACTGGGTTCGCCAAATTATACGAGAATGCCGCCGACCTCCCTGGCCTCAATTACGACTTTGTAGTCGTTGGAGGTATGCACTTCTTCTTAAACCTCTCTGCTTCTTGACTGCTGACAAGGGTCAACTTTCGAGGCGGGACGGCTGGAAACGTCGTTGCTAATCGCTTGACGGAGAACCCGAAATATTCTGTTTTGTTGTTGGAGGCAGGAGGATCGTGAGTACCGCTCTATTTGAGTTTCTCTTGAAATTTGAACATTTAGCGACCAGGCACGAGGGGTTACTCGAATCGGAGATACCCTTCTTTCTCATTAACATGCTCTCCGACCAGGCGTATCATTGGAGTACGTCCTGACCGCGTGATCTGGCGAAACAAAAACTCAGCAACGTTAACGTGGCAGACTATACTACTACACCGCAAGCTGGTTTAAATAACCGTATTCTTGATTACTCCCAAGGTAAATGAATATGTCTCGAGATCAATGTCTGTGTATTGATCTTCCTTTTACTCTAGCTCGCATCCTTGGAGGGTGCAGCTCACACAGTCGGCATTTTTCCTTCCCAATAATGGTCCATTAACATATTGCTAGATGGAATGGCATATACTCGAGGAACAGCAGAAGACTTCAACCGATACGCGACGTTAACTGGGGATGAGAGCTGGTCATGGAATCATATCTTTCCTTATTTCCTGAAGGTAGGGCCACTGGCTTCTCCGGCGTCGGATCAGAACTTATTGTTGCCAGAACGAAAAATGGTCCCCACCTGCGGATCTTCATGATACCCAGGGGCAATTTGATCCTGCGGTTCACAGTACGCAGGGGATGACGTCTGTGAGCCTGAATGGCTTTTCGTGGTCGACCTTTGAACGGAATATGATGGAAACCTCGAAACAATTGCCTCACGCCCTGCCGTTCAATTTGGACATGAATTCTGGAAAGCACTTGGGTCTCGGTACGTCGACATCTTACATTGAAATATAATACAAGTATCACAACTGCATTGCATCAGGTTGGGGGCAATCCACAATTGGTGGTGGAAAGCGGAGCAGCTCAGCGACTTCATATTTGGCTCCAAAATATCTGCAGCGCAAAAATCTGCATGTCCTGCTACATGCGCAGGTGTCCAAGCTCACTAATCCTCGTAATACCGGCAAACTAACGTTCGGCGGTGTGCAATTCATGCAAGGTCGTATTTCCTATGTTCCGGTCTTCCATGCATCTATTTACCCATTGACGGCAGGAGGATACCTGTTCACGGCAAAAGCCACGAAAGAGATCATTCTTTCTGCAGGGTCAGTAGGAACTCCGCGTATTCTTCTAAATTCAGGCGTGGGCGACCGCACGATCTTGAAAGCCGCGGGAGTTGCCACTATTCTGGACCTTCCGAGTGTGGGGAAGAATTTATCGGACCACGCTTTTTTCTCGGCCAGTTGGTCGGTCAACTCCACTGAAACAGTCGAGTCCGTCATTCAAAATGCAACGCGGTTCAACGAGGCCTTCGCGGAATGGAATGCCTCGCACACTGGGCCATTTGTGGAGTTTGGAACCACCCATATTGCGTGGCTTCGCTTAGCAGACGACTCCCCTATTTTCGATAATCACACTGATCCCTCTCCGGGCCCAGAAAGCGCGCATATCGAATTATTATTTTCTGTGAGCCCGGTATGCAGTTATAAAGTGTTCATCGCTGACATAACGCTCTAGCCACGCTCAACCACTGGTGCTGTCGGAAATTTCATAAGCGTCACTATGTCTCCAGTTTCTTCACTTGGCCGTGAGTATTGTTATACCCTATTTCTTAAACCCTTACCGATATTATTACACTGTTCTTTCAGGTGGCTCGATCGGCATTAACAGCAGTAATCCATTTGCTCCACCTATCATCGACTCTGGCCTTCTCACCAGCGATTTCGATCTTTTTGCACTGCGGGAAGCGATTAAACGCTCTTATGAATTACTCTCGGCTCCTGTGTGGCAGGACTTTATCATTGGGCCCACTGAGGATCTGCTAAATTTGACTACTGAGGATTTGAACCAATACATCCGAAACTCCGTCGGGAGCACGTACCATCTCGTGGGGAGCGCCTCCATGTCAGCTCGCGATGCGGGATATGGAGTAGTTGATCCCGACCTGCTCGTTAAGGGCGTTAGTGGGCTTCGTATTATCGATGCGTCGGTTCTGGTATGAGTTCTTCTAGACTATGTTCTTTTGAGGATATTGATGACATACAGCCACGTACGCCTACTGCGCACACTCAGGCCGCAACTTATGTTGCTGCAGAGAAAGGAGCGGATTTGGTTAAACAACATTGGTTGTAGAAGTATACCAAAATTACATAGGTATATAATTTCTAAAATAGACGGGTGTAAAAATAATTCAAACGATAGTTATGTCATCACATCATATGTCCTCAAGTTCTTTCAGAACTTCCTTACTAGCATCGACCCACCCTCCCTCTTCATTGCCCAACCACTCATTCCCCTCCACAATGTCAAACCGATCGCCTGCCCACACGTCCCGGTGAAGATCCCCTTCATAGGGTGTCGCAATCGACGGGTCCGACGAGAGGCAGATTCGGATAATCGCGACCTCCGCCAGGCTCACGTCAGCCATCAAGACTCGAGTTCCAGAATACTTCGTCTTCAAGTCGCGCAGCGCCAGCTCACGCACATATTTCTTGCGCGACAAATTACGCAGAAAGGCGGGCTCGGTAGGCGCTGGGGTGGTGGGCTGACGACGATAGAGGCTTTCCAAAACGTAGCCATCTATAACGTCCCGGGATTTTGTGTGAAAGGGGCAATGGAACGTCCAGAAATTGCGCATCGTAATTGGCAATCGATCCATCTGGGTATAGGGAAGGGAATATAACGACCGGCGCTCGTCGTCGTCGTCGTTGTCGTCGTCGTCGTCATCGTCATCGTCATCGTACTGTGCAGGCGGCTGGAGCGCTTTATTTTCGGCTGCAGTCAGAATTCCCACTGGTATGTCGTCGTTTTGGAGGTAATCCCCAGCGTAAATAATTCTGTCTCCGGCCCACGAGTAACCGGCCATAATTTGGACGATGTGGCGGTACATATGCTCGCGTCCGATGTCGTAGAGGACCTGACAGGTAATACTTAGGCACACAACATCCAACAGCACTTCAAAGTGCGAATATATCTCGTGGATAAGTAACTAAGTTCAACCGGAAAGTTTATCAGAGTCGTAGAGATTGAGCTGTGTGCCTTTCAGGTACTGGAGAACTTGATGGACTGTCTCCTGAGCTCACCTGCGAGGCGCCTTTAAAGAGAAATACAATGCTGGGTAACTGTAAAGGGCCGCTTGATAGAGGGCCCCAGGGTCAAAGGGTGGGAAAACTACGGCCAAATCTGGAAGTTTGGACCCTCGCATAGCTGTCTCGAGGCTATCGGCATATGGATGGTCAAAGAGGAATTCTCCTAGTTTTCCCCAACCGCCGAAGGTTTTCTGTTTGTCCAGATTTATCAGCTTCCAATATTGCCCCATTTCCTTGCGGTTGATATGAAGATGGAGAAAAGAAGTAAAATCGAAAGTTGTGGGAAGAGAATAGGAGAAATTCCAATCAAACTCAACTTCAAGCTCCGCTATTGATACGTAAATACGTACACCGGCAATGTCCGCGACATGTGATCCCCGACGCATCTTTGCGGAGAGTCAGATGGTATACGTATACTTGTGGGCAGCTTGTGGGCGTCTTCATTATAACTTGATTACAGCCTGCTAACTCACAGTCGCCGGCCAACCTTTGAGGTAAAACGCCACTGAATAATCTGAGTGAGTTGGCAGACAAGTTGCAGTTAGGCTGAATTCTTTGCTCAGCACTAGCTCTTGAATGGATCCGGAAATTGCCAGTCGGACTTTGTCCCATTTTTGGCTGTTTCAATGCTGGACCACGGGATTCCTTGCTTGTCGGCGCCCAGGGGATAGTTGAAATCCCCACGTGGGGAACTCTCCAAAAATTGGTGTCCATCGCCCACGCCTCTCACGGAGGCTTCCTTCCCTCCGAATAATCTGCAAATTTCCTTCCTTGTACCATCCACGAGTTGAGTGAATCACTGATGTCTCGGCATTTCCTGACGTGATGATGCTGTCGAGTTCTGGTTATGGGGCGCTGGGCTCGAGTTCCGCATATTGCCGCCGGTAAAGAATACTTCTTGACAACGCCACCCGGGACTATCCTGCACTGCGGGGATCTTAATAAGAACACGAGCTGTATTCAGGGTCTCGCCGAATAAAGGTAAAATCAGCTACTACTCTGCACTCTTCTTACCTTCAGCATCCAATGTCCGAGCCAGATCCTTGGAAATTTCCCCGCCTCATCGTCATTCCGTCAAAGGAGGGCAGGAAACCGGTCATGATTCCGGATATCACCCAGTTCTCAGCGATCACAGAGGACCTGTTTGGTGTCGGGTGCGATGCGCCAACAGAAATGTACCGGAGTAGCAAATATAATGAGGTTGGTTTTTGTCGAATCTGTGCACTCGTTGACTTCCCTGTTACCTCAGCTGTTCGTTCTCCAGCTCAATTTGCCCGCACATCAGTCCTCGCTGCCCAGAAAAGTGCTTGCTCGCGTCGCACAGGATTTTAAGACGCGATCAGACATCAGTTTGGAGTCCGAGGTCAGCGGCCGAACTTGCGTCCACTCTTCACAGCTATAACTCAGAATCAGATTGCCACTATGGTTTATGTACGACAGCGCACGACCATACCCGTCCCGACAGTCTACGGCTACTGCCCTACCCGGGAGAATGTAATTGGCCAGCCCTTTTCAATTATTTCATTCGTGAGGAGCCTTTCGTTAATCTTCTGAACTTCATCGTGTAATTTGCGAAGAGTGAGGGCTTAGACATGAATGGTCTACCGTGGGACGACCTTCCTCTCGAGACGAAGCTCATTGGAGTCCGTGATTTCGCAAACGTCGTCAACCAACTCTCGCAACTGCACTTCAAGGCGATCGGGTCGATCTATTTCAAGTTCGGAGACCCGCACTTTCCGGCACCCGTAGGATTCGTACTTGGCCCGGCTACCTCGTGCAAGGGTGAATCCGCCGCGCGCGCTGCTGCATTCCACCATGATCGTGGACCGTGGAAGACGCCATCCCAGTGGCTTCGGGCCCAGTTGAACGATGAAATCCAACTTGTAGAGAAATTGCCTCAGTTAGCCAAGGAAACATGTGCCCGACAGAATGGCTGCGACAGACGATTGCGCCTGGCAAGACAGATACTCCCACAATTCAGAGATCGCATTCCGGACGACCGGCCTCTCGACCAATGCGCCGCTGGTCCATTTGTTCTCGGTCATATGGATCTCAACCCATGGTATACGTCGCGCATATTTTCTTTTGGGTTGATTATGGCTGACGCGTGCTCCAGGAACATGATCTACTGCCCAAAAGGTCCAAACACGGGGAAAATTGTTTCTGTAATCGACTGGGAAGTGTCACTGACCGTCCCATTATGGTCTCTGGTATGCTATCCACGTTGGTTTGACCGCTCGCAGTTGAGCGCACGTCCGACGTCGGAAGCACAAATTTTCAGGGACACCTACATCCGAGAGATGCAGAAACACGCGCGGGAGGCGATCGTACTCCGCGTCGTGCAGAACGCCCAATACGAGGCTCGGCGGCGCTTTGCGGAAATTGCTACACTACCATGGGACGTCGCTGTAGAGGTCATGGAACGTTGGCTGGAACATCACTCGTGATACGAAATAAAATAGGTATTCGGACACGTTTTATTCCCGCTGCACAACATACTTTATTCTTGGCACACGTATTCATGCAGCACTTCACGTCCAGCTATTTGATCAGCGTTCAGAGCAACGGATCGCGCGCACCTGCATTCTTGAACTTCCCTTCGATCTACGCCCCCGCCTGTCGCGTGCCGCACCGCAACCTACTGTTACAGATTTGATCCTCCATATAGTCCTCTAAACTTTGTATTTCTGGCGCCCGACGTAGCCCTGCTTTTGGTAATGCGTGTCTGGCATTCAGTGGGAAGTATTTAATATCGATTCCGCTGATCCCCGCACTTTACCCAACTTTTCTCCATGACTTCCACGGCGGGCATGAAGTATATGGGTTTCGGCAACGGTCAGCAGTCGGTGATAACGGCACAGATCTTGCCTGAGGAATATATAGGCTTAAAGTACGCATATAGATGGTGATAGGCTCTAAATCCGCTCGAGGAAAAAAGAAGGTTGCGCAGGTAGAAACTCCCTGGAGAGGCATCGAGAATTCCGAGATCGGGTTCGCCACCGATGATAGTATTTATTGGTTTACATTTGAGGTTTGCTTCACGTCCTCAAGACTTTTGAAGTGCAAAATGGTGACAATCGCGCGGGTGCTTCGATTCAGAAGAAGAGGGACTCGGGCCCAAATGAGACGGGGAGGCAATGCAATATAATTATTAAACCTTCCTGCAAGAGTCGAGTATCGGTGGATGGTTCCAATTTTGAAAAGCAGGGAGAAGAGATTTAAAGTAATCTAACAGGTCCAGTAGAATCGGAGAATACATTCCATGGGAGCCGCTGGGTTGAATTGGGGGACAGAAACCGGCGCTGTGGCGTGCTAGTCGAGGCCTTCTCGCGAGACATTTGGGCGATATACCCTCAGGTTGACGATTTACGAGTACAAGTTTGGTCATTGATTTGTAAACTTGTGGCCGGCCCCAGGAAGCACTGAGTTCCGGGCCCCGTAGGCTACCCGTAAGCCAGATTTTGGTCGCCGTTCAGCCAAGTAACTGCAGCCGGCTGCACAGACTTGTCCTTGATGGTACACACAGGTAGACGCAGATGTAGACCGTTTGCCCTCCTATGTCTAATCGTGTCGACGCAGTCTGTGTACAAGGAACCAGAACGCAGTGAGCTCTTGCCAAGAACTGTGGCATTTTGAGCAGAAAGTGGACGATTTCGTTGTCCGAAAGCGTCTTTTCGAGACGAAAATTTTACCAGCTCTTTCCTGGGCTCGGAAGTGACTTTTTCAGACAAGAAATTGAATTGAAACTACTCATCTATTTTCCATCGAGCCAACTTTGGTCCCAATGAAGATTCCAAGTACTTCATAAATCAGAACCAGACCTAACGCTTCAAGTGGTGTCAGTGGCACCTCAAGTTCCAAAGAGTTCCAAAGATTCCAAAGAAGGCGAGAAATCCAACGGAAAATGGCGCATAACATCCGAAAGTAGCTTATCCTGACTCCGCTTCCGGATAAAAGGTGGCTTTTCAGGCGATATTGTCCTGACGTAGTGGTGTGGACGAACGTTTTGATTGAGTGGACTCGTCGGAGGCCTCAGCTAAACAGTCCACGACAATGAGTGACCGTCATCCGTCACACTCCGACCCATTACCCGCCACCGTGTAATCCACCATGGACCGCCTAGAGTCTCTCGGCTCGACGCTCTCGCAGATAACGTTGTATGACATTAAAAGCATGTACAACCAGGTCTGTCCCTGCCTTTTTCTCAATTTTTCCTGGAGTCTGACTGATGCTATAACATTTTGTTACTCTATAGGCAAAGAACGTCGTGCTCAACGTCAGTGAGATCGAAGCTAAGGTTCGAGAGGCTACCAACGATGAACCCTGGTAAGTATTGGCATTGGAAATAAGCCATCGGCTTTGGTCCCTGTTATCACCTTTGGCTTTCAATTTCGGATTCTGCTGGACGATCTACGATTGGCACAGCACTGGAGTAAGCTACTTGGACATCCATCGCGTTATTATCGGCCACATATCCGACGATGTGGTCTGGGATGGCTCTATTCCGGATTCTGTTGGTGAACGAATGTCAACAAACTAACATATTTGCAGGGGAGCGAGCTCGACTCTAATGCAAGATATTGCAAACCGGTATGTAGTGCAGCTACGTCTCTGCGGTCTTCCTGACATTTCCACCCGCCTAGGACATTCAACTAGTAAGAATTTTCGAGCAGCTTCTTGCACCCCGATATTCATCGCCCACAGCCCCGACTTCAATGAAATTATGCCAAGCATTTACGCACGCTTCATGGAGAAGGAGGCACGGCAATGGCGCCAGATTTACAAGGTCCATCACCCCTTCCGTACTTCGCCGGAGTCGATCCTGACGTTCCTGACAGGCCCTACAACTCCTAGAATACCTCATCAAGCACGGGTCGGAGCGTGTCGTAGACGACGCCCGCTCCCATGTATCCACCATAAAAATGTTGCGCAACTTCCACTACATCGACGACAAGGGCAAAGATGAAGGCTTAAATGGTACAAAGTGTCCTGCTGTCCATCGCTATGTTTAAGCTGAAGCTTCTTTCTCTCAGTTAGGAACCGCTCTCGTGAGCTGGTAGAGCTACTCTCTGACGTGGAGAAGATCCGCGGCGAACGGCGGAAAGCAAAAGCCAATAAGCACAAGTACACTGGCACTGGACACGACGGTGGAATGTCTTTTTCCAGCGATACTGGTGGGCGCTATGGAGGCTTCGGGAGCGACAGCCTCGGCGGAGGCGGTGGTGGTAGCAGCTATGGTGGTGGCGGCGGCGGTATGTCTCTTGTGAAATGGCCAGCAGTAAGCCTAATAGTACCTCTAGACCACTATTCTTCGAACTACGGGGCTGGTTCCAGCTCTGGCGGCGGCGGCTCTTCGGGCTTTAGAGACGAACGCCGTCCTGGCGGGTTTGACGAGTATAACGCCGGCGACGATGAGATCGGTGTCGTCAACAGTGGGCGCAACACTTCCCCTACGCACGCCCGGAGATCGGTACCTACCCGGAAGCCTAGCGCTCCGGCGCCGCCACCACCACCTGCCCCTGCCCCAATCGTCGATCTTTTCGGCGACGATGACGACGGCTTCACGGCGCCGATCACGAACAACAAGGCACTCCCGGTCCCCACAATCCCTGCTGCCCCCGTCAATGTTATCGATGGTGGGTTATCCATGCTCTCCCGCGAATGTCCTTGTTCATGCTTGTTGCGCAGACGACGAGTTCGCCGAGTTCCAGGCAGCACCGGTGTCCCCCGCCGTGCCTACCGTTCCTGGCCCCGGCTTCGGTAAGCCGGCTGCTCCCAACATGATGATGGACATGCTTGCTACGCCAGCCCCAGCGCCTGCACCTGCCTACGGACAGACGCCTGGCCCGCCTCGCACAGGTGCAGGCATGGGAATGGGAATGGGCACTGGAATGGGCATGGGCATGGGAGGGGGCATGGGCGGAGGAGGAATGGGCATGGGCATGGGCATGGGCATGGGTGGGGGCATGGGCGGAGGTATGGGCATGGGCATGGGCCAGCAACCTGGCCACCGCGTCGGCGGCTCCATCTCCTCGCCGCCGCTGCAGCCCCAGGCACCGAACTACTCCGGGATGGCGCCCATGGCGCCGATGCAGAACAAGACCCCCGCGCAGGCGCAGGCACCCGCCGCTAGCAAGCCTGCGGCGAGCTTTGATGATCTGTGGAGCATGTCGCTGGGCTCGAGCTCCAAGCCGGCTACACCGGCTGCCGGTGCAGCGGGCGGGAAGAGCATCAAGGACTTGGAGAAGGAGAAGGCCATGGCTGGGCTGTGGGGATCTGGTGGAGGTCAAAAGCCGGCAGCGATGGGCAACATGGGGATGGGGATGGGCGGGATGGGTGGGATGGGCGGGTCGTCTTCGTCATCGGGCGGCATTGACGATTTGCTAGGATGAATGATGAGTTATGATTACACACACCCGTGGATAATAATTATTTCTGGTTTTTATGCGACGCTTGACCCTGGTGTCTTTTTTTCAGGCAGTTCGACACCAGAAGTCTTATATTTGCATTGACTTGAACCGATTGGAGACTCATAGACGGAACACGTTACGACTGACTACCTGCGGTTATGATATTGCCGACGGATGTTCTCTCTCTGAATACAGGTAACAATGCCTCATCCTTACAATGACCTAGTCTCTCCTAGCCAGACGCTTTAACAAATGAAGCTCGTACCTCGCTTGTTAACAATGACCCCGACGCCTTTCACGCCAGGATCAAGTGAATTCACTCTCCTCACTAAGCAGAAGCCACTGGAAGTGTTTGAGGATTGCTATGGTTTGGGAGCATTGTGGCGGGATTTGTACCTCAAGTCCATTCTCAGCTGCGGGCGGGTATGGCCTGCGACCTAGATATACTCCGGAGTGGATTCCGTCCTGGAAGCGGGAAACGTCAGAATCGTTGTATACCCTCCTGCCATGTCAGTCCACGTCCAGCAGTGCTACTTAGTTTATTTCGAACTCTTTGGATCCACTGAGCTCTTATGACAGACTATTCCCAACATGATGAACGGAGTTGGTGTATCGGAGGAAATTCACACCCTCGGCATCTTGCCAGTCATCGTTCCGTTGCTTGATTTGAATTCCTGACACCGACGAAGTCTTATCGTCACTTTCTCCTACGTTGGCAGTTTGACCTTCTTTTTGCAGGCATTCAAGCAGATTCAAAGCGGCGACCAAGGGCCGGTCGGTTGGTCCAGCCGCGAGCAAGCCACAAGGCTCGAAAAAAGCAGTAATATCTGGAAAGAATATCCCGCCCTGTACAGAAAAATAATAGAGCGAACAGCGGAGTGAATATGGTTCAAGTCTTCGAAAAATCGTCGCAGTGGTCTAGCACCCGAGGGCTCTTCTGGAATGAATGCACAGTACTACTAACAAGGAAACATATCCATCAGTCAGGAAGCCGTCAGCAAAGATACGCGTTCGCGGTGGCTTTCCTACTCCGTCTCCGCACTCACAAATCAAATTGCTCGCCCCCACATTTCCTTTTCCTCCTTACCAAACGGACCCAAGCATCATCCTCCCGAACCCATGTTTTTCCGGCGCTCCTTTCCAAGCTTGACGCGCGTCAAAGTCGGGTTATGTACCCCCCACGAGACAACGTGCGCCTTCAGCTTTTGATCCTCACCCTCATCTTCCTCGTCCCTTCCCGCACTCTGAATCCGAGGATGTAACCTCGATGGCTTCGGAATGACGAAGATGTGAAGCGCGCGCAGTACAGGCATGCCCGTAAGATACTTGTCTCCCAGTTCACGAAGGAGTTTCTGTTACCGCGTTCGTGAGTGACACGACCTAAGGAACAAATCAATACCTCTCGTGGGCGAGTACGACCCCTTATGTACACTATTTCTAATCGTTCGCACTGGGGCAGGGATCGGACTGCATGGATCAGAACCTTTTCATCTCATTTGTTCAGGGGACAGGGCCAATGTATGCACCGCGAGTGGAATGAGAGAATCGATGAGGTTGATAGCGTCGTGGTCTCCGGAATACGATCATTCACGACAACCTGGGGTGACAGCAGGGGCGCTAGCGACGACCGATGGCGACAATAGGGTATGGTGCAGAAATGTCCACAAGATGTGCAAAGGGCTGCGGGGGGGGCGAAGGCGCGAAAAGCACCAACATATTCACCAAAAATATTCCAAGCCGTCACTAAGTTCACATGAAGGTGCCTTAGCTGTGGCATGCGCTGCAGAGAGTCGTAGACTTCCTTTAGCTTTCCATGGTTGGAAAACCATCGATACCTAGTGATTTTGAAAGTCGTTATACGAGCTGCAGAGGTGTCGGGTAAAGTCTCGTCTCGTATCTTGCTGGCAGTAAGAGTGTGGAGATGCGGCAGA
>JARJCX010000501.1:0-62254 GCA_029282285.1 Mycena rebaudengoi | reverse complement strand
GAATACTTACCAACGTGTTTCCTCTTCTCCAGAGTCGCACAGCCGCCCGCAAGGAGCTCTTCGACCAGGCTACGAGCCCGGACGAATGCGAGAAGCTGTACGACGAATCACTGTGGTGTCTGTACGCGCTGCAGGATGACCTCCTGCAAATGGGAAACCCATTCATGGACGAAGACCGCACCACCATCGATACATGTGTGTCGTCGTCCTCCAGCGCTTGACCTTTCATGGCTGACCATTATTTCTTTAGGGATCAAACGTACCAAGCTCCGCCTAGTGCGCTGTCGAGCGCGCATGGCCATGAATGCTCAAGACCGCCTGAACGACGCCCGGGCCGACCACAACCTCGCGGATGTAGCCCGCATCCCTGCGCCATGGGATGTCAAGCCCGCGGACGCTTCTTAGCTCCTGCCATCCTCTTCAGACCCCACCATGCATCATCGGCCGCCCGCTGTAATACTTATAGAAGGAGCGTTTTTTTGGCCATCTCCCGTCCTAACTATCGCATTAATTATGATCGTATGGATCTTCTTGCATTGCATTGTCTATCTATCTCGTTCTCCCCCATCCATACAATGTAACACTAGGGTTGTCATCGTAGGAACGCTGTCATGTATCTTTGTGTCATATAGTCGTTTTGTCGCATTGTAGTTAATATACAGGTTTTAAAAGTCGAAGCTTTTGTTTAGATCTTCGTGCAGGAGCTCCCTCATTCCTGGGGGTAATTTGGGTTCGGTGCCGTCGGCGATGTATCCTGTGTCATTTCAGTCAGAGGAGAAAGCTTTAGAGAGATACAAGGGACTGACTAAACGGCATTTCGACGCTCTCTTTTGGATTGAAAACAATAGTCGGAAATTCCTAAAGGTACGACGTTAGCTGGGGTAATACCGGGGGAGACGAGACGTACGACGTAAGGAATCTTGTCCAGCGGAACTGACAAAGGTTATTGGGTCTTCTCGACAAGTCGGTCCAACTTACTTTTATCGTCGACGACCATCTTTGTGACACCGAGGGCAGTATCGGTGGTCATCTGGACGGGCCCAAGATGTCGCGTCGGGAATCCCAGAGCCCGCAATTCGGAAGTACGGTCCCGAGGCGGGTCATCGCCTACTTGGCATGTAAAAAATTGGCAAGTCGGTCGCAGCAGGGCGATGGCGCACCGAGGATTCCCTGAGCAATGAGGACTGAGTAACGACCGGAAAAAAGTAAATGAAACACTGCACCCCAAACAGAAACCATTCGAAGCGATCCCCGTCTTCGGGGGACAATGCATGCTCTGCCTTTGGATCGAGCAAGCACACTTTTTCCAACGCAGGAGCGCCGTGGAGCCGCTGATTTATCAGATCAAGCACACCCGTCTGGTGGCAGGCTGCGTCCGCCAGCGATTCCCGCGGCTTGAAAACTGACACAAGGCTTTCGCGGGAAGCGCTGGACAGGTGGGTGAAGTGGATTTGAGCACTTGGGCCTGCTAGAATCCGCATGTGCTGACCGAGACGAGTGTGAAGAAGCCGTAGAATGGACAGCCTGAGGGACCGACCGCGTACTCGAGTTCAACCCAGGGTGGAATGGTTTTCGTGCTTTCGTCGTCGTCTTCCATATGCTCTTCGGATTTTACGCGTTAAAACTATTTGAGACTGTGTGAGACGTCCAATGGACCTCACCGATAACGTAGACAAAGCCCATCGCGTCGGGGATGCCGTTGCAGAAAGAAAGAAACTTCAAGTATACTTACCTGAAGGCGTTGGCATATACGCGCAAACGCTGACAAACATCTTCTTTGAAACTTTCTTTCCTTTTCTCATACAATTCTCATGTAGCTCTGCTCCATTCTCACACACCTGGCTAAAACCAAAATACAATTCTACTCTTTGGTCCCTTGGCAACCTCCATGATGGGACGACCTGAAGGAGCCTGAAGGTCTGGTAGTACTTACGAGACCTTCAAGTTGCCTTCAAGAGCCTCCAAGTCCGTGCTGATTGCAGTGAAGCAACACCGAAGACAGGCATAACTTCCAGCCCGAAAAAATCAGGTCCGGAGGAACTTGCCCTCAATACCGCATACTTTGCTCGCCGAACCTTGGGGGGGGGCGAGGGTCGATGGATCTACAACTTGAACCTATCTACAGCCTGAGAACTGTCCCAAATTTAGTCTGGTTTGATGATGTGGCCCTTAAGCACATCTGTTCTCTGTGCATCTAGAGTCTCTATTTTTCTCGCTGGATTCTTTAACGCATCAGAAAGATGAACAGAAGAACAAAGGAAGCTGGCAACCGGCAGATGGCGGCCCTCAAGCTTCATAAAAAAAACGGTTTCACGCTCATATTCTGCGGTCTCATACCCTCCCTCCCCCCTCTCCCCAATTATTTCTACTACCCCCTGGGAATATTTCAAGTATAACAGACGTGCTTTCATGCTGAGATAACTCTCAAATTTATCCTGGACTCCTACTCATTCCGTGGCGGGAGCCCACTGGCACGCATGCTATCCAATCATCGATTCCATCCCGGGTATTATGTTTCATCAGGTCGTGAGACTATCTTTGTCTGGTTATAAAACACATCACGACGTCGCTGGACCATTCCCAGTGCTTCCCTTCGACGAAATAGCCAACCTCCATGGCCTCTGATTCCTCAGTGCTCATCGGAACTTATGGGGCAACGGAGATCGGTGTAGTTTTCGGAGCCGTTCTTCTAGGTGTACAGACTCTTCAGACTCTGAACTATTTTCGCCTATTTTCCAAAGACTCGCTTCTCCTCAAGGCCACAGTAAGTCTGTCTCTGTGCATCTTCCGTGACTGATCATGACGCTGCGAAAAGGTTGCTGTAGTATGGTCAATAATATCATATATGCCGACCTCGCATTATCTGACCATTCTGTAATGCAGGTTTCTCGAACTCGGTGAAAGTACATGCGGTTTGCATGCGGTAGGCTGCCCTGCAAATAATCTTATATGTTTTGTTAAAAAATCCTGTTAGCTCTACGCAATCACTGTCACGTTGTATGGGAAACCTCCTTCTGAAATACTCGCCAATCCTCCACATTCCTATGTGCTCAGGAATGTATTCTTGACGGTATCGAACACTGTGGCCCAAGTTCGTATCCTTCTTCAATTTACTCAGAATGATACAGATATACCAGTAGCTATTTTTCAGCAACCGAATACGGAACCTGTCCGGAAATTGGCTCATCTTTGTCCTGTGCTTGGCTTTATCCCTTTTCCCACTCATCATTGCTACCATTTCTGAAGTCCAAGTATGGACATCCACCTCGGCGGTGACTTCTGTCGAAATGGAGCTGCGGGGTGTGAAGATTGCTGCGATGTTTGTGACTCCCATTCTCGACATTTTCATTGCCAGTTCCCTATGTTTTTATCTCTACCGTTTTCGGGAAAGAAGCGTTAAACGGTGCGCATTCATTGTGGTTCAAGCTTGTTTCCCTTTTTTCACAATGAATAGAACGCATCAAATCTTGGATACATTGACGCTGTGGACTATAGGTAGGGTTAGCAATTCGATTTTATCGACCATCTGATTTATTTACTGAAAGAAACAACCCTTCTGACGAGGTTGACACCAACGCCGAATCTCACTTCTCTAGTCTCATTAATATTCTAGTGTTTGTGCGGTCACACAAGCCGTTCTCGTAAGCCCTTCTTGTTCGTCGCCATATGTTTTGGCTCATGCACTCTGCCAGTTCACTGTGCGCTCCGACTGTGGGTCTTAGTTTCAAGTCATCATGATTGATTTTTAAATTCTATTTTTTATAGTGTGGTACATGGTCCTCGCAAGTATCCAATCTAAATGTGAGCCCTATTTGAGACATGAATTATACAGGTTCACTAATACCTCGCCGTAGTGTTCTCGAATTCGATGCTTGCAGTGTTGGTTATCAAATGATCATGTCATCGTTGGCTCACGAAATCTGCTAGGCTTAATGGTCGGGGGCGGTTTCGTTCCCAAGATGAGGTGCCTGGAATCTCAGAAGTCCTTGTCTTTGACCTGTCGGAGAGGAGGAACGATGGCACCATTAACTCCGTTTTTTCGAGCCCAATCTCTCGTCATAGTCACAGTGCCCGAGAACAAAAAGAAACTCTCGAACTTCGTTTACCATAACCAAACCACATATGGCGGCCATACATGTAGATATATTTGTTGTGAGATCCATCGAGATCCAATCGCGGCTAATTGGATTTGGGGTAGAAGGTTAGATATGTTGATGCAAATTTGAACCGACATATCGGCCCCACCGGGGTCTTCTCGAAAGTTGTACCGCCGCGTGCCGAGAATTTGGATTTAGCCGCAAAAATAAAATAATAAGGCCCCGCGCCAGCGGAGAAGGCAGCGCTAGCGAAGGGGAGGGGTCTGGAACTTTCCCCCAGTGTGCCGGGAGCGTGCCGGAATGATGGTGGAGTCCGGCAATACAGCTCGATAATGGGACTCGCCACATGATGGCATCAAGGACGACTCGTCCTCGGAGTCCCATTCTCGTATATACTTAATATGGGGATCTGCATGTCTTCCACTACGCAGCATTCAGCCTGCCACCGCCAGAACATGTTTTTCATCATTGTACCGCGCGTATCTGTGCCTCGCTGTCGCGGTCTAACCATGGCTGGGCCCATCTCAAGGTACCGGTGAGCTTTCAAAGTCCTTGTAGAACCCGCCCTTACCCTTAGTTGTCTGCGCACCGGCGGTACGGTCACAGGCGGTATATTCACGCCTCCGATGCGCCATGTATCCGTCGAGATATGGGCGATTTTACGTTTACCTCACTTGTCCTGACAGTTTCAATAATGGCATGAGTGAACGCAGGATTCGGGTTCTCGGTAAAGTGTGTGCTACTTGGAGGACTTTTGGACCTCGTCAGGCACCCTTAGCAGCAACCTACTGCCGCTGGAAGCGGCGGGAAAGCATATATAAGGGCTCCCCTACCTCTACTTTCCTTACTCCACGAACATTCCTCCCTCTGACTGTCCTCCTCATTAACTATGCCTAGAGCTATATTCCCCACTGTCCTAGCCTTCGTGGTGTTGGTACGCCACGATATATCGTGTTTGACTCTTGCTTAAATCCCTCAGGCCACTGTCAGTGGCGTGTTCGCTGCTGGCCCAGCACCAGTTCTGCTAGGAACCGCCAAAAAACTTTGCCATTCTAGCGAAAAACCGGTGTATCTACAGTCCCAAATTCCGCCGTCAGTGAGTATTCGTTCCTTTTTTTTTCGCTATTTAATTTTTTAATTCCATATTGCGCGCCAGGTGGCAACGTTGGGATTAGTCCCGCCACAGTCACCTCCTTGACTGGGTTTCAGCCTCGTCCGAGATGTCAGCCAGCAATTTTGGACATCGACGCAAGTAAACGGCCATTTGATGGGTGCCACAGATGCCCTGCCCACCCCGGGGCTTTTGACCATCGCTGTTCTGGATATGCAGACTGCGTTCACTGACGCAATGAGTCAGTTACTTCCATTGACTCGCTCATCTTTGTATATTTAGACTCCATTGCCTTTTCCAGACAGGCCGCGGCCGAATTTTGTGGGATTGAAGGCGGGTGAGTTGAATTTGTAGGATTCCTCGTGGCCTGTGAAAGTAATTTTTTTCTTCTTAGGTCTCATCGGAGGCTCGATTCTTGTCCCTGGACTTTACAAGTGGACAACAGGAGTGACCATATCTACAGGCATCACAATTTCTGGAGGTCCTGGAGACAGTATGTCCATCTAGCGACATTGATCACGGTTTAACTTATCTCCTCTTTTTAGCTTGGATTTTTCAAATCTCAGGGACCCTGGTGCAGTCCGCGAACGTTCGCATCACCTTAATCGGTGGTGCTCAATCTCGTAACATAGTTTGGGTAGTTGCTGGCACAGTTTCCATTGGAACCAACGCTGTGTTTGAAGGTAACATTCTTGCAAAGACTAACGTAGTGATTGGTACAAATGCAATCGACCACGGCTGCATCTACGCGCAGACCGCCGTGACTTTGCAGAAGGCCACGGTTTCGTGCTCCGGAGGGGGTGTGGCCCCCGCCCCCGACGTCGTCTCCCGCGAGCTCGCTCCCTCCGACCTCGGCCCCTGTAAGCACGACGCCTCCTCCCACCATGAGTCCTTCGCCTACGAGCAGCTCACCAACAACGACGTACTCAGCAAAATGCACTCCAACTGCGGCCCCATGCTATAGCACTGCGTTCGAAAACCTCGAAGCATCCATCCACGGGGACGACTATCTCACCTATATTCTTACTGATACCGTTGATGGTTCGTACCTTGAATAATCAGACTGTTTCTCCCCGTTGGCTCACTCGTCAATATCAACAGAATGCATAAGCTTTTGCGCTTGCCGGACTGGCTGCGCGTTCGCAAACCGTACGTGGTGATAACTGTTCATAATAGCAATGGATCAATTGATTTGTTTAATGTTAGCCTATCACGACAATAACGCCAAGGTCTCGTCGCATATTTTTGCACATGCTGGTTAATTGACAACCCAGTAGAACACCACGATGCTGACCTGTGCAATCTACGCCGGATGCCACACTGCTGCCGATGCCACCAACACCGGAGGGCAGACGGAACCGGACGGGGGTGTCTCAGCAGTCACTAACAGCAGTGGGTACTGCCTTAAGGCCTGTGGATATGGCTACTAGTACTTCTCGGATGATACTCTTGGACTGGCTGTGTGATATGATGCGATGACTGAATATTTCTTTCTTTGGGGTTTATTTCTATTTTCGTGTTTTCTGTGAGAGTGGAAGCACCTAGATTGAGTATTCTCTGCCAGCATTTCGGATCGCCTAGTGCCATGCCGGTTGAAACATGATCTGCAAAATGTTGAACCTCTATTTCAACAATATTTCGACGCTTGACATTTTACGGAGACTTCGAGATACACTAGAAGATATTTGTGTCAATTCTGCCGAGCGTACGGAATGTAACGCACATCCTCTACGTAACCTATCTCGAACCGTGTTGAAAACATTCAACAAAGTAACGGCCGGCGATCAGTCCGGCAAGTGATGTGAGGATGCAGTTCGGCAAACCCCTATCCGCCACGATGTCTGGCTCGTCCAGTCTGCTAGAACCTGAAGGCACAAGGAAAGGACGACTGGCCGGGGCTTGCGATATCTGTCGACGCCAAAAGAGTACTTATGCCAACCACCTTTACCCTTTGGCTCTGTCATTCATTTAATGTTAATCGCTGACACAATTTCATAGTTCGCTGTAAGCAGACCTGCGCGTTGGATTTCGTGGGCTAAGTGAACCAAAGGTGACAGCGCAAAAATGATCAACAATATATGCTCTGATTGCATATCGCTCAACTCTCCGTGTACATAATGGACATGCTGCTGTACATGTGTTCGTAAGGAATTCACAGCGTGCTCTGAGTTGATGACGAGACAAAGATCGGGAAGTGCTGCTCTCCGCTTGTCTATTAATCAGACGCTAAATTTAATGCCAGCTCGTTACTCATACATATTTTCCAGGTAATTTGGCGCGGATCCTCCGAGGCTGCTGGCAGTTGACCTCAGGCCCCTTCCTGAAAATTATACTGGATAATTGTGCCGCGGCAGTCACCCGGTATGTCCCAGTGGACGCCTGATGAAGGGGGCTATAAGAAAATGGGTGTGTTGCAACTGGGAATATGGGCTGGCAGTGGCAGTACAGTGGCAGGACTCAAATAACCGGCAGTCAATCTGATGGCATCATACAGGTTGCGAGAACTTTTTTCACCGGTCATTCGGCACCCTGTATGGCAAATTGTGTCTGAAAGAAGGAAAACTGGCGGAACGGGTAGCCAATGTGTAGTGCCATTATGCCGTTCAGATGGACAAAAAAAAAGATGGGTTGATGCAGTATTCTGAGAGAGAGGAAGATGTTGACAAAGTAAACGAAATAAAAATAAAGTAGTCAGGATATAAATATAACAACCGCAGGATACCACTGCAGATATCCAATAATCAATCCGGAAGTGTCCATAAAAAGGACTTCCCAGTGTCCTCCCCATGACAGAGACTTTCACTATGCGAGAGGTTAAAACATGGAGCTGAAAAGTGCGAGCCACATACCCCACAAATTTTAGTGCGCTGACGGCTGGTGGTCGTTCAGCTCCCTGAGTGCGAACCTTCATCGTTCGAATTGTCAGGAACTCCCACACAGCGATCTCATCTTCAGGTGTGCCATCGGTGGTCCAGGTCCGAAGTGTGATAGACCCATCAGACCCGCCTGTCGCGATAACACCGAGATGTGAATATTCTCGTTCATGGAACGCAAGCGAAGTTATCGACGGAGGAATATCCGGTAATGAGGGATTAGTGAGGTCCAATACAGCCATTGGCCGCCCATTAATCGTGTGTAGGCACAACTTTGAGCGCGAACATGTGGCGATATAACCCTGGACAATATAAGCAACGGTTAATGAAGGGTGTTCGTCATATACTCACCGTGCTCTCGTTCACTGCCACCAGATTGACAGCCGTCATTTCTCCAGCGTTCCCATGCCATATTGACCTAATGTAGATGCCGCGGTTCAAGTCCCAAAGTGCTGCGCTGCCGTCTTTGGAGCCACTCAGAACCAGAGACCACGCCCGCGAAGCAGTTACGGAGATGACATCGTCCGTGTGGATTCGCATGATATGGGAGAGGTCGATGTGAACCATGTTCAGGTTTGAGCCGGAGCCTCGCGTAATCCGCCATAATCGAACAGTGTAGTCGCTGCAGCCGGTGACGAGATTCCCGGAGTCTGCGAAGGCGGCACATACACACAGTGCCTCCTCGATTACTTGAACGACCTGAAAAGCGAATCAGATCTTGCAGGGTTTCAACCTGCTTGGCTCACCTTCTGATCTACGAGGAAACGCAACTGGCCTGCAGCAGCTCGAGGCGATCCCCATTCGAGTCTTTCATGTGGTCGCCAGGGAACGCACATAACACCCTCTGGACAGGGAAGGATTCTCTCACCAATCGCATCCAAGATAAGTTCACGAACAGCGACGGTCGCACCGAGATCTTGAAACCCAAAGGTATGAGTAAAAATGAATCTACAATGAGAAACGGAATACCGTTGAAGCAGCGACCACCCTGTACAAGTAAGTGCGGATCTTCTTCTATCCCATGAAGTGTTCCGATTGGGAGGCTTTGAACTCCGTAGTTGTAACGCTCCGGGTGCGGTGTCGCGAACAGCTTTCGAGGGGTTTGACCAACTGCGTGTAACCGACCGTGAGTAAAGTATATAAGTAAGAAGAAAATTTGCGAACAATTGTGAATGATTCCAACTGTTGCCTCTCGCTCCAACTCGTCCGTAATTGCGTCCAAGTCTGATAACAAACATGTCAGCCCTTCGTAAATCCCATCAAGAGTTCAACGAACCGATTGAACCCTCGTAGGAGAGCGGGGTGAAAGGCATTTAAAGATTCTGGATCTCGTTGCTTGCATCCCCAGATGAGATCGATCCATGCAGGCAGATTTTCGCTGACGTAGACGCTTTCGAGCGCCTAAAAAGATATTCTAACAGGGATTCTTTGTGAAAAAAACGGACGTTACCTTTCTATTCAGAATAATGAACAGCAGTGGATCTTTCCGGGCCCAGGCTGGGAGTTTTGCGTCATGGATCCTCTCTCCCGTATTTGTTTGCACTCCAAAGTCTAGATTGGACGAATTTTCGAGGAATCTGCAAATTATTAGTATTCAACAACATCGAGCGTGCAGAGCTCGTACTCGGGGCAAGTGAAGAATTCTGGGATAAGCTCTCGTACGTCACCGCGAATATCGTTAGCGGCGGATTCGTAAGCACGTGGAACATCACTGGAACAATGATCAATGAAATGTTATTTTCGAGAATTTGAACATACCTAAAGAGGCGATCAGGCAAGTCCCAATCACCGCCTTGCAAAGTCTTGAACATGTTTGTGAAAGGGCTCATCCGTATCAAAAAGTGGCAAACGATCATGGAGGAGCTGAAATGGGTTCCGTAATGGAAAGGGTCCTCGCCCACGCTCTCCAGGTTTGAGTATCGCATTTCTGCTGCCTCCCGACGAGCTTCGGTTAGCGCGCCCATCGGTTTTGTCAAACTAGATGGCAAGTAATCAGGCAGGATACTTCAGGCAATAGGATGCGACGTACTCTCGGTAAGAGTCTGGAGACGTCAAGTCCAAGGTCTTCGAGGTATAATCTTTCAGAACCCAAGCTAAAAATTCCAATGAGCAGTGAAGGAGAATTGTTCGTTTGAGATTCATACGAAAGATAGGATACTGAGTCGCATCACTAGGGGTACGTCCGGAAATTTGGTTGATAATGCTCAGGTACGTGAACTGAGGACGTGTCAATGCAACAGTTGCGCAACAAATGAAAGGCGTACGTTGCTGATTTCTCTAGCTTGCCATCTCCGTTGTGCGCTGGAAAGCTCATCGGACTTTTGGAAGACTTTGCCGAATAGAGGTGTTCGCATGCGCCCAGGGGTAGCAGTTGCGGACACAGATAGGTCGGATGTATACCGACCAACAATATGGAAAAGCCGTTGGTCGATGTCCCGTCGACGCTGCTTGTCAAGGAAAACGATCAATAAGGAGCGGCTGTCCTTGAAATAAACTTCAAGGCTAGATAAACTATACATTAGACAGAGCAAGTTCAACAAAAATAAAATACGTGCGCGACATCACGGAACAGAAACGTCTTGTCGCTGAAAGTCAGTATTTGCTCATGGGACCTGCAGAACGTTTAAGAACTAGATAATTAATATTGAGTGGCACGGACCATCGTTGTGCCTTTTGAGGGCCGTCCAACTCGACAATACTTCCTGGTACAAAGAAAAGACGTCTAGGAGCTTCATGAGCATCGATGATCTCGCCGTCGTCATTCTCCACGAGGCCGTCCAACATATAGATATGTGTTCGGCCGATGATGAGGAGGCCGGCTGTGATTGAACTGTCAGTGACGGGATATTCGAGTTTGATACCGACAAACGGGAAGAATCAACGCCTGCGATTCGAGCAACAGTGGTGACTGCGTCAATGACGTCTCCGGGCTCAAGCTCGTGCCGCACTCGACGATGTTTGTCGTCGGTGATTTCCTCCGCTAATTGACGGTCTATAAAACAGTGAGATGTGAGATATAAATCAGACGTAATTCATCGTCACTCACCCTCCATCTCGGTGGCAGAAATTTCGTATGATTCGGCCCAAGGTGGAACCTCGACCTGGACAGATTGCGATTCCACCTCCGGCGCCTCGACATTGCGGATATTATGGCCAGCGGTGTCCACCCTGATGGCAAGGGATTTGTCGTTCTCAGGCTCTAGTTTTTTCCTACAATGGCAAAGGCGTCAATAAGGCCGATGCCGTCTGGCCGGGAATACGCACCGGACACGATGCGGTCCTTCTGTCTCATCCAGTCGCCATGTACGCTCCTCGGGGTTCGACCATAAGCCACGCTCAGAGGTCAGCAAGTTTGACCATTCCGTCAAGCGCGATATCTGTCGTCGATTTTCTCGCCTGTATGATATTGGTCGGAACAGATGAATGGAGTAACCAAATGGGCACGCACAGGTCCAAAATGTTCTTGCGTAGTCGCTTCCGTTCCGAAGCCTGAATAGTACTGCGCCACTCGCTCATCCGAGCCATGGTCTTGATCACCGTTCTCTCACCAACTTGAATACTGAATCTAGCCGACGCGATCCTCTGGCGGACGGTGCGCGAATCTACGACGAGATGGGGATCTATGGCTGTTTTTTCTGCCGACGGGCTCAGCACACTCTCCGCCTCTTGCAGGATATCCAATATCTAACGGAAAGCGGTCAGCTCGAGCTCGATAAACGCAAATGTATACCATACCTCTCGCTTTTGAGAGCCCGCGACCGCATTGTCAAGCGCCAAGCCGAGGCCGAAATGCGTGAGTTTTTCTAGGATACGAATGGTCCGCTGGTTGACTTCAGGCGCGGCCGTGACTTTGGCCACGAAGGACTTGTAGCTGTCCACGAAGAGCTGCGTCGTCTGCTGGGATCTGAACACCTCCCGGAAACCGCTGCTCGACGCATGCAGATCGATCAGCTCCTCAATCAAGACCTCCATGGTGGATTCAACCGCCCACGACCCGGTTGATGGATCTAAATAAACGATTAGCTCGCTCACGCCACAAATATACGAAAGCGACAAATGGTACCTTCCATTACATCGCAATTTCTGGCGATCGCCCCCAAACCGGCCTGCAGGGCGCAGAAGATGGTGGGCACGATATTTGGGCAGACAATTGTACCGGGTTCCCGCTTCGTGTCCTCGAGACGCCCCAAAAGTATGTCGAGCGCAGCCTCGTTGACGCTTGGGTCCCAACAGGAAGGCAGCACCGTCTTGAGAACGCTCCATCCGCTGATAAGCTCAAACTTCCTCGAAAACGAGGCGGACACTCTGTTGCTGACGGCGATCAGCACAAGGATCTGGTTCGCGACAACCGACGTCGGCTTGTCGCCGAGGAGGAGCAGACAAATGCGAGTCAGCGGCAAGACGGCGGTGAATTTCTCGTAGAGCGCCGGGACCGAGAGCAGTGAAATCAGAACCTCCAGGACTTGTTCTGCTTTGTCACGTGGGTCTTTGTAATCTATCCGCGAGAGGATAGACTGAGGCGAGCTGGCATCCGAGACCTCGAGTAAACCGCCGTGAAGATTCGCCGCTAGATACGAAACGATGGGCTTGATCGCCTCCTCTTTGGAAAAGTCCGCTTGCGCCGCGGATTTGAGCGCCTCCACGACGTACGGAATGACTTCCGGTTGGTACCAGTTCGTCTGCAGAGCGAAAAGCAGCTTTCTGACGAGGCCGACCTTGGCGAATCGCTGCCTGACGTTGAACTTCTTGTACCGGCTAGCGATCAACAGCGTGGTGAAATGCTCCAGATGCACCCGCTGAACCTCCTGGCGCGTTTTTGACCACAGCTCAAAGTCGAGGGCGATGGCTCTATACGCCACAGCGTTCGTCACGGTTGAATGTCTATAAAAAGTCAGCGACGCTGATTCTCGTGCTATGAGCAACTGGCTCACTCTGGAGATCGGAAATTAAATCCGAGGAACTCGAAGATCGTCTCGAACCCGGTCATGTTGACCATCTGAGCCTTGGGACGCAGAACGCTCGCGAGGATCTCATACCCACGAAGCCGCTCCATGTCCTCCGAATTCTGCCAGCTATTTCGCAGGCCGTCCGTCAGGACGCCAAGCGCCCGGGATACTTCATGAGGGGTCTTGAAAATATCAACGAAATGAGATCTAAACACGCGCAAACAAATTGAGGTTGAACATACATTGGCGACCTGAACCAAACGCAGAGCGACGGCGGCGCCGCCGATCTTCCACAGTGACATATCGAGGCACGCGGCCTTGACGACGAACACGTCACCTTGAATATGGAATTGCCGAGAAGAGCCATTCGCGGGGACAATTGGGCTCTCAGAGTCCAGTGAGCAGCTGAGCGGCGAAACCGAGAAAATGAGGGACGACTCGGAGATCCCCAGCCCGTCTTTTACCACTTTCATCAGCGGGGTGGAACCCACAGGTGATTGGCTTTTTGCCACTACGGTTGAGAGGTACATGTTGAGCGACGTGGACGCCTCGTAAGTCAAGAACTTGACGAGAGCCGGATCCTGGAAGTTGCTAGAATATCGGGGCCCGAGATGGTGAATGAACCGCGGTAAATCGTCGCCTAATAATTTTCTGTTAACCGTAGGACCCGGAACAAATAAATATATATAGTTACCGAAAGGAAAGGCGCTGAGATGCGCGGATGCTATGCTCCAGCTCATCTTGGTCTTTTTGGAGTCGTCGCCGAGAACATACTTGACCGCCTGAGGTTGAGATTCGAACTTCGGGTAGGTCCAGCTAAACCCGTCATTTAACACGCCGTCGATGTACAATCCTGAACAAGATGATAAGATGAGAGACATCGAATCGAATGACATGTCTTACGGATAGTTGGATTTGACACCCGGTGCGGATAGTGCACCAATGTGATGTGAGTCCACCGTGCTTTATGAACGTTGGATTTTCTGAACACGCCAACATCTCGATTGGAGGATGTCAACAACTCCAGTTTGCCGTCGCCACGCAGACTGAGTGACACCATTGTTCGTGTGTTTATGCGAGCAGAGAAAATCGGATGGGTCGTAGTGGGGAGCTCCTTGATCCATACCCAAATCTGCGAGTCGTTAGAAAATATAAATATTTCAGATTTTAAACGTACCATAAACGTGAATCCCATAACCGGCTGTAGAAAAAAAATCAAGCAACTGACTACTTGCGAAAAGAAAGGGGCACGTACAAGGCCTTTAACTCCTTCCTCCGTCAAAGTTAAAGAAGCCGGTGATTCCATCGAGAAATGCTCTAACCACCGCGACTTCATCCCGTGTCGTATGACCTCCAGTATTTCCGCGTCCAACGTCTCGTCTGGCTTGACAACGGTCTGAAACAATAGCCGTGCGACAGGGGGTGTCGCGCCCATGTCCAGCAGCCGCCGAAGAAGCTTCTGCAGTACGTTCCGCTCCATTTCAGACACAGAACTATCATTTCGCGCCGCGCAGAACCGCTCCAGCACGGGCTTCGCCATGTCGAAGCTGCTGAGGACGACGTGATTCCGGTGGGTGGTGTTTGAGATGAGCTCCAAGAGCCGGAGGACGCCATAGCGCATGATTCTGTCGCTGCCGATGAGGTGCGGCGTCAGTTGCCAGAAGAGTCGCAAGGCACCAGGTCGTCGTACGACGCCCAGGCGGGCGGCGACTTCCTGCATGCTGGTATCTACGTCGGCGGATCTCCCTCCCCGTATGCTCTTGAAGGCGCCGGACATGGAGAAGTTTCGGAAGGCGAAGGAGAGAAGCAGGCCCATGGTCGTGTCCACGGTATCACTGTCCAGGACGAGTGAATTTATGGCGGAAGCGAACGAGGCGTACCCGACGCGTTTCTGAACATCCGGTTACCCATGTCCAGCCAACGACGACATTTCCGACGCACCTGAAAGTACTCCGTGTTGTCTGCATGGTCTGTGATGGCGTCCGACGCTATCATGAACGCCAGCCGGCTGCATTCAATGACCTCGGACAGCTCCTGCTCCGAGCGCTCGCCGCCTCCGGGCTGCGTCGTGGAGAGGGCGCTCATGAGGCCGACGAATCCGTCCATCTCTCGGAAGACGTCCTTCGTCGCCCCAGGCACATCCTGTAGCATTATTCGCTGTATCTCGGACAAAACCTGCGACGAAATTTGAGACCCCCGGGCGGACTCCATGGCCAAGCACACGCACCTCCAGTCGTGCATGGACAGTCTCAGCCAGCTTAAGCTTATCGACACATATGCGCATCAGCTCGATCAAGACATCCCGCGCAAAATCCTCCGGGTCGAGCTCTTCTTCATCGGGGATTGTGGTTGGGGTGGTGGTTGTGGCGGAGCGGGGAGAGTAGTCGAAGCGGGCGCGCAGTGGGGTGAGCAGCGTCCGTAGCATGTCTGCAGCTCCTGACGAGACAGCGACCGACGCCTACGTCGTGGTTTGTTTGGTTATTTGATGGCGTTGATGTCGACATATTCAAGGAGGTGATCTTATCTTATCAACGAGTTTCAAACCTATTCTTGCCCTGAACTCGCATCGCCGCAATTATGTGGGCCGGCTCCCTGTAAACTCGCGAGAGGTTTCAGGATTATTGCGGGACTTACTTCCAAAAATCGAAAAATCAGCGAAATTCAAATCCGGCAAGTAAGTTGACTCAGGCACGGGTACAAACACAGCATTTTGTGCGAGAAGCCTTGACCCTTCTCCAAGCTATATCAGTGGAACATTGATGAATGGCCTCCGCATCTTCGGGAAACGGATGCAAAAATAGCCATGGAAGCCGTACACTTGTTTCAAGTACACCCATTACAGTGCTTTCCGCTCCCACTGAATGTGTTCAACAGCTTCTAGCGGCTATGGTTGCAAGATATTCAAGAGAGGCTCTGAGTCGTGATCCAGCTCAGTTCACGTTGATAAGCTAAGATACAGCATTGAGGCGCAGATGTGGCGTCCAGAATCATTGACCGCGGTAAATGACTTTAAATGACTTGAAAAATGTCGTGTAGTTGGTCTGTACCTGCAAAACGTGGACGGTCTTGTCTCGCATACCCTCGGCCTTCCTCCGTGAACTGTTCAGCGCACACCTGGACCCTCCGGACATACCGCATATAGAGGAAATTTACACGGTGTCAATGATGCCGGTGATGATCGTTGCGGCTGTACGCGGCGCCGGTGCCGCCCCCGAACCGCCCTGAACCGCCCTGCGCAGCTCCGCGCGTACGAGCGCCGACGACCATGCGTTGCTCGATAGCGACGGGTACTATGCGTTGCCCGACTGTGGCATGTGTTGCTCGACGGCGACGAGCATGTGCATGCTGGCCGACGTCGGAGGCGTTTCGGAAGAGTGAGAGCCGCTGAGATTCGGAGCGCGGTAGTTGCCCGGAATCGCCAGAAGCTCTGAAACGGAAAGATCTTCAGGGTGTTTCCGGTTCCCGCGGTATATAGTAGTAGGAGCCCCGGTCCACGTTTGTGCTGAGAAAAGGCTTGGACTCAAGCGTCACCAGAATTGTGCAATCCCTGGGTCGAGTTTGGGTCGAGTAGGGTGAGAAAGGTTCATCCTGGACTCCAAATAACAGACAGGCAACTTGTTGTAGTCTCTCCTACAGAGGTACCTCGTACGCATCACGGCCCGTGGTGCAAGTTCAAGAGCGTTTGTGCTTGACATCCATTAGGCTCGAGTCCAGCAGCAGACGCCAGCACTGGACTTTGATGACAGAGGGTGGACGCGGTGGACGCGGTGGAGATAACGGGGGCGTTGAATACTTTGAGAGCAGTGCGAGATGGGGGTTAAGGGCAGAGAAGCAATGGTCTTGCATTCCAAACGTCAAGAATTCGTCCAAAGGGGCTGACAGGATCGCGCGAATGTAGATTATGGATAAAGTCCACCGCGGATGTATTAGATTCGGATATTTTGTAAGTCTGTCAGGTTCAGTAGGGTTCAACCAAGTTGTGTATAGTTTAGAGAGGGAAGGACGCAGTATTGACGCAGATGGTGGAGGTCAAGCACCGCCTAATGCTGCGGCGTCTTGTTGCGGAGGCGCGGGAGACTGGTGCACAGCACGGGTGTTCGATGTGCGCGAAATATTCCATTAATATTACTATTGCCCAGGGATAACCCCGCCATTCCAAGGGTGATCGCAAATCAGTCAGTAGACCGATTAAAACCGACAGTGCTGGGCGGCAAACCCTAGGCTCCCAGAGGCCGTTTCCCGGCATCTCGGATCCCTTGGAATGACCAATTTTTCCTCCATCGTCTCCGAAACTCGGGGATGTACTATCGTCCCCCGGGGCCTAGAACTCGGGCACCTAAGGAAAATATGTGAATATATAATATCATTTTATCCGCGCTCAAGTTGAGTATCTTGATCGTCAGTAATTTGTCTTTTACCCAGGTCACAATTTTTGTTTCATAAGAAACGGGCAAGAATTCACCCCAGTGTCCCAGTTCTAGGTGATGGCCGGATTTGGGATTGATCCCATCCTCTCGCCCTCATTTCTCAACCGATTTCACTGTAACCTTGTATACTGCTTCACCTCAATCCAATCCAACTTCTTGTGCCCCATCTAACCCTAAAAATTATCTTCAAACTTCAGTTGGATGATTTAATTCTGCGGGATCAGGGGTTGTTTTCAGCAACATGTCTGTAGAAGGTTCACTTGGAGGGATATGAACGAGATGGAGCTCTCTACACCCTTCCTCATGTCCATTTAAACTGTTTCAAATGGATTTTGCGCTGTTCGAAGATTTGTTCCACTGATGCCAGCCTCATTGTGGCATCGACAATAAACCGGAGTTGGCCACATCCTCAAATTCCAGCTTGGCATAGATTTGAGTCAAAATTCGTTATAAAATTGTGTAGCAGTACTCGACCCAATCTCATGAACCATCTGTGCATTTCAGGCCTCCCATAGTACCATCTTCCGTGGAACAGGCCAGACCCCAGAGCTGGAAATCTCTGAATTTCAAGATTGTGGTGGAACCAGCTTATTTCCTACCATGAAACCTATTATCAATGTTCATTGACACTATATAAACATTATATGGTTCATTAATTCATATCTATATGACCATAGGATCTTGGGTGAATGCATATATCTAAAAATAGCCCATACACCAAATCATTTCAAATTATCCTGGATAAATCTCTTGGTAACAATTCATAGAGGGCCTATTGCGGATTATATAACTCCAAAGATCAAAGAAAACGGCCCAGAACTGAGCGAGATACACTCGTTTGTCCGAGTACTAGGTTTGTCCGGAATGGTGGGGGACGATAGAAACTGTTACATAGCAAAGTATGTACATTGTACACGAAAGCTAGCAGTCAAACATGTCTTTATCTTTCAACTCGCGAAAAAAACGTTGAAGGCCAGAAGAAGAAAAACCTGAATAAATAAAGCCGCAACTTGAGGAGTATATTTTCCCGGAAGGAATGAAGAGTAACTCGCATCGGAGTGCCCGTCGGATGTAGCGAGTGAGGACAAGTAAGAGGTTTCAGTGTCACCAGAAGCGCTCATGATTATCGGACGTGAGTTTCTGTCGGGGACACCTATACTAAGCATGTTGTGCGCCTCATCGTGTACTTGGTCCAAGCCCACACTTTCCGATGTCCGAGTGGTGGATAGCTTCAGGCGATGGCATGTCAATTAAGCCATTCGGTTAAAATCAACAGGCGCGACTTACAGCATATGCTTGACTTGGACTATCGGTCCTGGTATCCTCTGGTCGGCGCTGAGGAACTCGCGGTACAGAGAATATGTCTTCTATCGCTGAGGCAGACGGAAACCCGGAGGAACCTATGGACGATCTTCTGCGCAAGCATGAAGAGCGATTCGCATCAGAAGATGAGACTGGGCTCTTGGTGCCACTTGCAGGGCTCCTGGGTAATGAATGTGATCTGCGTTGGGGGTTTCTTTCTGGAACGGCTATACCAAGCATGTTGTACAAATCGTCTTGCGCGCGCTCCAAGAGCGCATTGTCCGTTTCCGATATAGGAGGCGTAGATGACTGAAAACCGCGCGTCAGTTGACCCACTAGTCTCGAGGGACAGACAGGACTTACATTATATGTGTCACCTAAAATTTCAGTGCCCATATGCTCCGGTTGGTGCTGAGGGGAGATCGAAGAGTCCTGACGAATCTCTTCTATGAAGGCAGACAAGCTGCTGAAAGACGATCGCCTGCTTGAAGAAGCGGTGGAAACTCGTATATTCAAGTCCTTGACGGTAAATAACCGGGCAGATTGCGCATGCTGGTTGGGGCCTCTAGGCCCTCGACGCCACGGGGAGCTGTCCATCCGTTCAGCTAGATTGTCGTATTCAACCGCGATGGCCTCGGCATGGGACCACGCTTCGTCCCTTTCGGCCTCAAGGCTCTCCATTTGGGTGCGCAGCCCCTCGGCTTCCGCGATCTGCTTCAAGAGACTCGCATTCAACTTGCGCAGGGCCATTGCAAGAGCGCTGGCCGAGTGCACATCTCGCGCCGACTTCAACTGTGCGATTTGTTCGTCCGCAGCCTGTAGATCTTCGGCAAGGCGATCCAGGTCCGTACAAATCCCCTTGAGGTTTTCCGCAACACGGAGCGCGTAGGCCGAGTCCGCAGGCTCGGTCCCATCGAGAAGAGAGGTCAACTTGTCGAAGAAATTTGCTCGTTTTCGCGTCAGCATTTTGTACTGCGTTTTTATATCGGTTCGTTGCATTTCAAGGCGATGCAGTTCATTTGGGATCTCACTGTCCACCGTTTCCTGCCGAAGAACGCGGATGAAAGAAGCCTCTGCAGACTGCCTGATGGCCCTCGATACAATGCCCTTCAACTGATCCGAGGTGAAGGTCCATTTGGCGGCGTCCATAGATAATCCACGCCACTTCCGAGTCAATTCAGGGGCTGCGAACCGGTCAAATTGCTGCAGAGAAAGATATTACAAATTACGCACGGTTCCAAGCTGGGTAAGAACACTCACGGATTTGACTTTTTCCATCGTTCGTTTCGTCACACCTTGGCCGAATTGAGCCTCAAGGAGGACCTGAGACATCAGCCCCTCCAGCCGCTTCAGTTTAACTTGGTTCTCGACGTGGTTCACAAGCAACGATTGTTCAACGCGGAGAGTGGTATTCACCGCACAGTGGGATGTATCTTCGATGCGAGCAGCCGTTTGCTCGATTCGAGCAGAGGAGAACGCCTAGCATCGGTAATGGTAAGCACATATAGTGCAAAGAGAAAAGTGCGCTTACCGTGAATTGAAGGTAGCATTTATTCACATGCTCCTTCAGACCCTTGACTTTTGCCTCGATTTCGTCCCGCTTAATCCATGCTTTGAGCTGGGATCCGAAACCGAGCCTACGGCGGCTGGGCTGCGCCTCACAAATAGCGCGGCAGAGTGAAAGAACGTGAAGCATGTCTCTAAACAACAGATGTGTCAACACAAACGGCTCGAATATGGCAAGAAACACTTACGCCTTCAGATTCGCTAGGGCGCTTAATAGCATCGGCGCTTGGAATTCATCCTCATGTCCTCGAGAAAGGTTGGCAATGGCCGCAAGGCTGTCAAGGATATCATTTGTGAGTACTCGGATTCGCCGTCGGTTCTCTCCAACCTACTAAGCTCAGTCGACAAACCGGCCGACAACTTTAGCTCGCACCTTTTCTATTGAGCGCTTAATGCTCTGTCCCATCTCGATAAGGTCCACGATGAAAGTCGCAAGTGTGATGACTGTCGTGGTAACCGTTAGTGGGTCCATGCTGGCTTGGGGGGCGTCGCAAGAGAAAGAATGCTAATAGAGATGAAATAAGCGCCCAGTAACAGCTTTCGCCCAGTAACGTTGAATAAGTAACGTTGAATGTATACATGTTTCGAGTTGTTTTCACAAGCTATTGCCGAAGTGACCTTCTTTCAGTCAAACGCCCATCATCTACAACTCCCGGCGTTCCGGAACGGGACCGGCCGTGTAATCCTACCTACCTACCTACCTACCACGGCTATGGACACCATTTCAGACTCTGGAGAGTCTACCTACTCCGATTCTGTCCATCAGCTGCAGTTTCTCGACACATCCGAGCGCGAAGCGCCAATAACGACGCTGCCTCCTGAACTCATTTGCGAGATATTCTCCTGAACTTTGCCGGCAAAGAACTATGTGGCACCTTCACCAGTATCTTTCTCCGCCCAGCTCAAGGGTAGTCCCTGGATTTTGGGACGCGTATGCCAGCAATGGAGAGCGCTAGCTCTGGCGTGCCCTACCCTTTGGTCCACCATTACCATGTTCGTGCCGAAGACCTCCATTAACATGCTGGCTCCGACGAGCCCCGTTTGCGCCATATCCATCCTTAAAACCCAACTCCGCCGTTCAGCAGATTCGCTCCTGGATGTGTTCATCATTATTGGCGACGTCAGCTATGATCCGGAAAACGCAGAGCTTCTATGGATGCTCGTTGGATGTTGTGGACGGTGGCGCTTTCTCTACACAGAGGTTTTGGGCCCAATATTTGATCCAATTCGAAACAATCTCCCTCTCCTGAAAGAGCTGGTTGTCGGCCGATTATTTCGCCGAGCGACCAAAAAAGTCGATGATACATTTCTGAATGCGCCAAATTTATCCAAGTTTGTCCTGGCGGACCTGGTCAGAAGTTCAAGTTATTGGAAGTCTGACATTATTCTTCCCTTGGCGCAACTCACCGAATACAGCGCTTTGTCCACCCCCCTCCACCATTTCGGCCACTTGCGCGCAGCGCCGAACCTGATCCACTGCGACATCACCGTTAAGATGCATTACTTGCATCCTCGCATCGTTTACGACTACCCTCAGTCTGGCCAAACCGTGACCCTCCACGCACTGCACGTCTAGTGGTCAACAATGACAAATTCCTCGATTGCCTCGTTACTCCTGCTCTCGGTGAGCTTTTTGTCATCAGAGCATGCAATGCTGTCCAACCCTTCCTCGACCGTTCGTCCTGTGTGTTGACACGCCTCACACTGTACATGTGCGACTCCTACGACAGCATCATCCCCCTTCTGCACAACACTCTATCCCTTTCCACCCTCCAAGTTGACTTCTTCGGCGGCGCGGAGGAGATGAGCAGCCTCATCTCGGCTCTCACAGTTGATGCAGGATCTGTAGGGCCTTGTCTCTGTCCCAACTTGACTTCCATCTCATGGGCGGATCGAAAATGTGTCCTCAGACACACCACTTTCGTGGACATGGTGCAGTCGCGGTGGCAGGTGTCTGATACCACCCATTGTCGTCGCCTGCGTTCTGTCGAGATCCTCCTTGGCCGTGTTCGTATATTCACAGCTCGGACAAGTGGTAGACGGCTGGAGGCATTTCGTGATGAGGGTCTGGAGGTATCCATTCATAGCCGTCGTCGGGTCCCGAATGTGATTGCGAAGTGGAGGAAGTGGTAGAGAGTTTCATGTACTATACATATTTCAACTGGACTCACCATCCATTCAGAGTTCCGATATTTTGAAGGCCCGGTTCCGCGACTGCAGAAACTCAGTTGAGCGTGATTCAGTAGTGGAAGCCGCGTTTTATCATCGTTTGACTTTTTACATATATTCAAAGAAACGTTAACACGGCCATGGCAACATTTTTTAATTCAATTGGTCCAAATTCGGTCAGTCTAGCTTCTCCCTAGAATATTAGACGGATTCTCCCCTCCGGGCAGGTCCTCAGGGTCCAAGTTTTCACGTTGATCTGCGTAGGGTTCAATTCTGGTATTAAAAATACCCTACCCCATACATGCGGTTCCCTTCTCTTCCTCCACCGACAAAGCCAAAATATTGAGAAAATATAAACTCTTGACGCCCTTTCTTCTAAATAAAACTTCCTGCTCAACAAAGCCGAAACCGTGACAAAGGCGCCCTGGCATTGACATCGTGGGAACGGAAATTAGACGCCCAGATATGAGCGATACACGATTATTTTGCTCATGCGCGTCTGAAATCTTAATGAGTCGTCCATGGCATCTCGACGCGAGCAAACGTACGCCCGCCATTTCGCATCTGCCCAATCCCGCTGACCCCCCGCAGCCTCGAGGCGCTCGTATCCTACATCGAGAAACAAAAGGCGGTCCTTGCGACCGTCCAGTCCGACATCGAGCGGCTCAGGAGGCTCCAGGAGGACGCTGTCGCAGACACCACCGCTCTCCCGGACCAGGTGCGCTTTTCTGCACTCTCTGGCCGGAACAAGGCGATATTGACGCCCGGGATAGCTGAGTGGCAGCAGCGCTTTTCGTCTGAGCGAGCAGCGGGACTATTATGAGTCCCAGGTTCCCGACCAGATAGACTGGGCTCTGTTTGAGAAACATGGTGAGTGGCTGTTTATCGGGGTGGCTCGCGAGATTTTGGCTTCAGGATCGATGATTGCCAGTTTTGTGGGCCGGGTGCGATACTATCTAGCTGCTACAACGCGCTGCGTGTAGTTGCCGAGAGGAACGACGGCTAGTCTATGGGTCACCGACGGCTTTTCTTTAGCCTAGGGCGGTAGACTATGATTGTGTTCTTTGACGTCGCCAGGAACTCCATTCCATGTCTACACGGCGCAGGACGTATCTGCGTGGCACTGCTGGCGAAGATGTATTCTTTGCCTGGACAAGAGGCCTACCTCCCTGTCATATTCCTGGCGCTCTGATAGAGATGGTCAAAAGACTATTTCTTGGACCCGAGACGTGGTCCCATGCGTCCCCCACCGCACCTATCGTCTCTCGAGAACTGCTACGCATATTGCGATAGCGTTTCTCTAGTGGCTCATCGACGAGCTCATCGCTCGCGTCCTCTTTCTTTCACTCCGAGAGGAAGGACGGCTGGTCTGTGGGTCACCGACGGTTGTTCTTTAACCCGTTGTGGGTTCTCTGGTGTCACCAGGAAATCTATTTTATTGTGTCGGCTGTCTACACGGCGCGCGACTCAAATATTGCCTGGACCCATGGCCTACTTTGACTGTGATATTCTTGGCGCCCGCGATATATTTCTCCAGTGGCTCGTCCTCATTACTAACAAACATTCAGACCCCAGACCGCTGCAAAACCTCGCCCAGACGGCGCGCACCACCTATGCCGAGCGCAACACCCCCAGCGTTGTCCAGCGCTCCGACCTCTCCGACCTCCAAAAGCTCGTCAAGGAGGCGCGGCGCACCATCCTCGACCCCGTCCTCGCCCTCTTTGCCGACCAGCTGAACGACCCCCCGCCCTCCCCCCAGATCCAAAAGACCCACAACTACAACCTCAAGCACAAGCCCGACGCGTGCGGCGCGCTGACGCTCCCCCGTGGGCCCTCCGGCCTCTTCACGCGCCGCCAGCGCGCGCTCACCAACGCGACCGCGGACCTCGAGACCACCGCGAGCACGACCGCCGTCATGGACGACACGTCGCCCGGCACCAACACGACCTTCACGCCCAACACCTCCCCCGCGTGCCGCACGCCTGACCCTGAGCCCGCGCCTGAGCCAGAGCCAGAGCCGGAGCCAGAGCCAGAACCAGAGCCGCTCCCGATGGCGCTCGCCAAGCCCCCGCGCACGCGCCGCATCTCCACGAAGCTGCGGCACCAGAATCTCGACCGCGGCCCGCAGCCCGCCACGCGCGCTTCGCGGCGCCGGTCGTCCGCTGCGACGCGCGCGGAGCCCCCGCTCGTAGCCCTGGAAGACCCCGACGACGACGACGTCGTCAAACCCGAACCGCTGGAGGCGTGGCCCCCGCCGCACCGCGTCGTGTCCGTGTCCGCGTCCACGTCCAAGGCTGTGGCTGCTGCTGTTGCGGCGCCTGTCTCTGAGAAGGATGAGGAGGAGGACCCCGCGCAGGTGCTGGGCAAGCGCCGGCGCAAGCCCGTCAAGCCCAAGCCGGACACGTACAAGCAGGCATGGACCGTCGAGGAGCAGAACACCCTCGAGCGCCTCATGGAGCAGTATCCTGAGACGGAGGACCGCAGGTGCGTGTCCCTTCCCCTCTATAATTGATTTATTCATCCATTCATCCAGATTCCTCAAAATCTCCATCGCGATGGAGGGGCGGCGCACGCCCCGGCAGGTCGCGAGCCGCGTGCAGAAGTATAATCAGAAGCTGAAGCGGTTCGGCGCCGAGGCGTAGTCGCCACCACCATGATGATTTTGTATCAGTGTACATAGAAGCGTATTGTCCGGTATTAATATTATTCGAGTCGCTGCTTGTACACACCAATAATAGTATCCTACCATCTCGCTGTAGCTGTTCTGCAGGATTATCGCGAGTAACTGTCACAAGGTACCTCGGAGATCATCTGCATACAGTAATAAGAGTAATTGCTTCCTCACACACCCACGTCGACGCCGCCAGCGCATTACCACCTCCACCAACACAACACTCCTTCCAACTACCACCATGGCTACGCCGAGCAAGCCATTCGACCCCAACACTGCCCAGAATCTCGTCGAGATCGAAAAACAGTGCGTCCGTCCGCCGCCCCCGCCGGGGCGCATGCGATGAATGTGTGGATGGCGTGTCCTGACGACAGGAACATAACCTAGATTCGCTGTAAAGGCCGTCGAGCAGGCGCAGGTGCGTCTCCACGCATCACATACGTGTGTGCGTCGACGTAGGAACGAATACTCATTCATGCTTGGTACAGACATACTGGAACCTGCTGGAGAAGGTGCACCCGAAGGAGCTGCGGCTCACCAAGTGCGTCGCCTTTGCAATTGTCCGTGCTATTGCTCATAGGAGGCCCGCTGTAGACTAGACGACGAGATCTTCGAGCACACGCTTGCGACGTTCCCGGAGCTGGTGAAGGACGAGCACGCGGGGCTGACGAAGCTGGACGAGGACTGGATGAAGAGCGAGAGCGGGAAGGAGCGGTGGCGCGTCTTCATTGAGAGGTACGTACACCGTTGCTCGCTTGTGCCCCTAGCTCGCAGTCTGACATCTGTGCGCCGCAGCTACAAGAATAAGAAGGAGATCAAGGACTACAACTTTGGCTCGCTCATTCGCACGGACGCGCGCCAGGAGTACGGGGAGACCAACACCATCTTCGGTGCGTGTTTCCCGGCGGAGCCTCTGCGTGTGCTCACGAAGTAATTAATTCATGTGTGCAGTGACCCGAATACAGGTTCGTATTTTTAAAATTATGTAGTGCATCCCCCGCTGACGCTGACGCAATGCTTTATGTAGTTCTACGCCATCGAGGTACGCGCCTTGTCTTGGATATATTATTATCCATTCATGCACTAACACCCACCCCTCTCCTCCAAGATCTCGCGCAACAGACTCGGGCTGAACGACGCCGCGCACGAGCTCGCCAAAGCGGAGGCAGCGCGGGAAAAGGAGAAGGCGGACAAGGAGAAGGAGAAGGCGGAAAAGGCCGCCGCGAAGAAGAAGAAGTCATAGACTTTGCGTGGTTGACTTCGAGGGCCTTATAAATAACTCTCTCCTTTCGAGAGCGGAATTTATTGAAGGGAAAAGCGGTTGAATGTACAATTATATGCTTACTAAGCGAGTATGTATGGACTGGCATTTGTGGAGTTCAATTATACTTACTTAGGCTTATATGCGTGTGCAGTTCTATTTTAGCTGAATGTTCTGTGCCGGTGAGTGTGCCGCCCACGAGCAGGCCAATTTATCGAAGTCGCTCAAATTTGAGAGTCCTCGATGTCGACGTTCATTAATCCCAGCATCCAAAGTTCATACCATGTCCACGGCTGCATTGAACAACAGCCGAGACACGCATATAAATTAAGTGTACCTCACTGCGCGTTCGCATCCGCGATGCTCTCCCAAAATCTGTGCGCAATAAATAACTAAGCCAATCACGTTCGAAGTTCGAAGCGCTGTTCGCGACACTCACTCGCAGCGCTGCACCAGCCCCGAGTCCGTCTGCACAGCTCGCACGAACGGAACCCCCTTCCCCACATCGAATCCGAAGTGCATCTCCAACCCGGTTGCATTCGCACCCCAGGCATCCCACGGGGGAAGGCTGCCCCCAGTACCAGTGCGCAGCGTGTTCGGGTCGAGGGTCAGCGCGAGGGACACGAGGGCCTGGCGGTAGGCGGCGAGGAAGGTGGGGTCGGTTACTGTTGGCTGGGGGGCGAATCTGATTATAACGTCGAGTTTCAATTGCCATGGTTGAATAAATAAATAAACACGGCGTATGTGAAGAAGGTATACGCCAGGTCCTGCGAGTGGAGGCCTGGTGGGATGGCGAACTGCACCTGTAATCACGGACAATTGGCGGACATAATATAAGTGAGAAAGCCAGCCTTCCAGGTGCGAGATTTGAACGCCCGAGCAAGGTAGTGTGCCGGGCAGTCGAATATGGCTACACAAAATCAATGAGTGTTTGGCCATTTTCACGAAGTCATGGACAGGATACAGAAGGGCGCTTCTGGAGTCATATCTGGAGCGGCTTTAAACGAGAAGGAGGAAGGGGAGAGTCAAGAGGAGAAAGTCACCCGCCACCATGAATATAAGCAGCTACGGGAAGTAGGAACCCTATATTCTTCTCAGACGGAACGTGTACACTAATAGACTGTTAGCGGAGATCATGGTAGTCGCCACAAGCACACTTCAAAAAGAGACAGTCTTCGTTGTATGGTCCGACGTCGTTCTTGGGCCAAGATATGCGGAAAGGCTCCGGGACACAAACGCCTGCAGATGATTCCATGTCCATTCTACTGAAGGGGGGGATGTGGTCGATGATCCGGGGGATCCAACCAGCAGAATGTGCGGCGGCAGTGCGGTAGCCTATTGAGTGCCTACGACTTGGGGTGGGAGCTGAGGCGCTCTCCAACGGCGCTCACCTGCACAGTAGCGTAACAAGTCGGCAATTGATATATGTACAATGTAAAATTTCGCCTGTTGGAGACGCAGCATAGTAACTTGAATGCCTAGAAAGCTCGTCACGCCGTTTTCGAGGCTCAGGTCGGACTGGTAAGTGGCATAATCGAGGTGAACAAGTTTACCGGGTGATTCGAGTTCCAACACAGTTATCCAGTGGAAATTCAGGAGCGCAAAGAGTTGGACCAGTGAATGGGGCATGAAGTGCGTCGACAGGCGTCGACAAGTTGGTTGCAACATGCCATGACCATCGCCCACAAACGCCCACGAAGAACCGCAGACTGATGCCAAACTGATGCCAGGTCAAAAGGCCGTAAACTTTAGGATGCTGAGAGGGTGGAAAGTCGCTCCCTTAGTCTCCCCACAAACCAATGTGAAGAAGGCAATGACAAGTTGAACTTGAAACTCCGCCTGATGTCATCGTGGCCAAATTACTTATCCGGATCAACTTGAAAGCCATAAACCTGGTTGAAGTTGAAGCAAAGTTGAAGTTGAACAGTTGAACAACCGGATATCATCTGCAGCGACCACCTGGCAGTCTTGCCAATCGTTAGAACGACCTGTCTGTGTACGCTGATAAATATGTCTGTGCACTGCTTCGTCTAACATCTCGTTCCAGCATAGTTTCCTCTGCTCGCTATTATATTCTTAGTTTCTTTACGAACGGTGATGAGAAATTCAAGATGCCAAGCTTGCAAAGATGTGCGTCATTACACCAACTCATAAATATTTCGAATTGGATAGCTCGTGCGTAAGAAGTATCGACGTGTATTCCAGCACGGATTCAATCATGGCAGATATCAATCCATTCCAACTGTATGTCTTTTGTAATTTGAAGGCAATATTCTCAGCTTCCAGCTCGAAAATACGCTTCTTCTCCAAAACTTACTCGTCAAAGAAATATGACCACCATCTGAGGATCTACCCGAACTGTATCAATAATTTTCTAACTTGCTAGAGCGCTAGTCCCAGTGAGTGGAAGAGGAAGGGATATTGAGGGATTCGAACATACTCAATGGCACTCATGTCCATGTTTACGATTTTTAATTACGTATTTATATGTACATGCATCTAATCGTATACCGAAATGTCATGGATGCGTAGGCGCAAGCCGCGTTCGGTGGATCCACGGGAGTGCCGGATTGTTGGCTACAAAGGCGGCTTGTGAGGATGTGATGGACATAATACGGACCCCTTGTTCCGAATGAAATGGATCCAGTTCTGAAAGAGCGTCTGAAGGCGACAATCCAACGCTAAGGAAGGATCCTTGGGAGCTCATCGGGGGCTGGGCCGCTGCTGCTGGAGAAGGCAAGATATCCCATCCGTCTGTATAATGTTGTGCAACCGGGGAGTTTGCGACGACAGGGGGCACCTCGACCACGCCAGACGGCGGTCGAGAAGAGAGTATGCGCTCGCGTGGGCGGCGTTTGGCCACAGGAGAATAGCTGTCCACTATGCCATTGTCTGCAGCGAGCAAAGATGGCCCCCGAGGCCCCGAAAAAACATTCCCCTGCGCTCGCCTGGAACGACGGCATAAAAGAATCGTGAGCACGATGCCAAATACGAGCGCAATAATGGCAGCGAATGTGACGCCAACAATCCCCCCCGTATTCTGTGCAAACGATCTTGGGCGCGATGATGATGTCGAGGTCCCGGACGTTTCAGACGTCGATGTGCCACCCCCTCCGAAGATTGTAGTTAGATCTACTGGAGTCTCGGAGACAGTCGATGGAGTAGAGGACGGTGAAGTAGCTTTGAATGCATTGGCTTTATCCGCTGTGGAAGACATCGGTGATGACCCGGATTCGGCCTTCGCATTGGATCTCGAATGGATGACACCTGCGGTAGCAACCCGCGTTGTCGACAATGATGAAGATCTTCTTTCAGTGTTAGTTGGACCCCGAAGAGTGCGACAAACAAAACGTACGTTGGCAACTCCACAATCGCTGAAGCCATATTGCTCTGGGCAGTGGTCATGAAGATCGGAGAAGACGGACCGGCTGGGTATGTGTAGACTGGGTATTTTACATCGGAGGTGTCCGAAATTAAGGATTTTTTCAGGGATTCCTTGGAAACTGCCGGGGTAATCTTGACAGAGAAGCTGAAAAAGGTGGAAGACGGAATCGAAGGGAAGGATGCGGTGATGTTGGCTGGCAGGGTCTTGGGCTTTATGCTGAGTGAAGGCGTCATGGTCGTGCACTCGGATGACGAGAGAGAACTGGAGGCTTCGGACGTGGAAACATTATTGAGGCTGGAGCATGGCAAGAGCGAAATAGATTCATCGAGGGTCGCAACTGGCGGGCTCGATTGAGAAGCTGGGGGTGAAGAAATTGCCGTAGACATCGTGCCAAAACTGGTTTAAATTCAGTGAGAGTAACTTTCATTCGAAAGTAATCCGCAACTCACTTATTACAAGCCTTCTTACATATAAACCAATTGCTCCGGTCGCCGAGGCACAGGCGTTGCGATAACGAAGAGCCTACGCAGACTGCGCAGCGCGGTCACTGGCAGGATTGAGGTGAACGGCCAGGGAAGCGGGCGGATACAAGTTCACGATCAGGCGAGTGCGGGTTACAAAACATTCGCGCAAAAACGAAGTGGACTACCTCGCTGATATGGAAAACACAACTACCGGAAGACGCATCCATATGCATCAGCAACGCCATCTGATCAGCTTGTGAGTTTCACATGTTCGTGCTGATGCGATTGTTCGCAGAGCAGTTACATTCCAATGTACCAGAGGCTGCCAGAGGACAAGTTTGCAGCATTTCTTCGGGAAGTCCACATAATACCAACCTGTGGTATCCGACCAAACTTTCCCGAAGTGTGACGTTGACGGGACTGCGTCGGCGGTCACCAGTACTATCGCAGATCATGATCTTCCCTTCCCTCACACACAGGCCGGCAACACTGTTGCGGCGACAACAAAGATAATAAGGGTACAACAGACTGCGGGTAGTCTCCCTAGTCAGACCAAATGATCAGAATCGTTTTTCTAAAATAAAATAAAAAGATGAAAAAGAACTGATGTATGGACTGCGGGTCCATCTGGCTGTTCGAGTTTCGAAATCTCAGATAACAATTCATGTTGCTTCTTGTTTTTGAACCGCGGTGGATATACGACTCTGCAGACACCATCCTTGTAAGGGGGCCCTAATTTCCTACGCACAGTGTAGCCAGTCCGGATCCGTCGTCTAGCTTCCAGAGTGATCGATGTAGTTTTTGTTGCGACGCCTGACGATAGAAGTCGTATTCCAATTGAAAAGATGCTAGGAAGGGTCAGGAGCAAATGAAGCTCGGCCAGCCACGGAGCCAAAGAAGGATAGCAGGGCCAAGAACGAGTTTGAACACGACAGAGCCTCTTCGAGCTAAATTAGCTTGGAAGTAGCCGCCTTCAAAATTCAATTCAGAGTTGGCCCCAAGTTGGCCCTGAAGTTTGACCATACCACAATTCGTCGCCAATTAGTCGTTTAGAGAACCCCGTCAAGAATAAGACGGAAATAGCAAGGCACAGTGGCAGCAGTCCCTGTACAAAGAAGTTGAGGAGAAGAGCGGTACTATTTGACAGCATTTGCGCCTGTGTGTCCGACTTACAAATAAGACCTCTCTATTTCACCGCAATCCACGACGCGATGGGATTTTGTCTACGTTATCGGTGAGGTCCATTGGTCGTCCCAGACAGTCTCAAAAAAATTTAACGCGTGAAACCCGAAGAGCACATGGAAGACGACGACGAAAGCACGAAAACCATGCCACCTTGGATTGAACTCGAGTACGCGGTCGGTCCCTCAGGCTGTCCATTCTACGGCTTATTCACACTCGTCTCTGTCAGCAAATGCGGATACTAGCAGGCCCAAATGCGCAAATCCACTTCACCCACCTGCCCAGCGCCTCTCGCGAAGCCTTGTGTCAGTTTTCAAGCCGCGGGAATTGCTGGCGGACGCAGCCTGGTTCTCGATCTGATAAATGAGCGGATCCACGGCGCGCCTGTCTTGGATAAAGTGTGCCTGCTCGATCCAAAGGCAGAGCATGCATTGTCCCCCGAAGACGGGGATCGCTTCGAATGGTTTCTGTTTGGGGTGCAGACTTCGGTCGTTACTTAGTCTCATTGCTCAGGGGATCCTCGGTGCGCCATCGCCCTGCCGCGACCGACTTGCCAATTATTTACATGCCAAGTAGGCGATGATCCGTCTCGGGACCGTACTTCCGAATTGCGGGCTCTGGGATTCCCGACGCGACATCTTGGGCCCGTCCAGATGACCACCGATACAGCCCTCTGTGTCACAAAGATGGTCGTCGATGATAAAGGTAAGCTGTACCGTTTGTCAAGAAGGCCCAGTAACCTTTGTCAGTTCCACTGGGACAAGATTTCTTACGTCGTACGTCTCGTCTCCCCCGATAGTACCCGGCTAACGCCGTACCTTCAGGAATTTCCGACTGCTGTTTTCAATCCAAAGGAGAGTGTCGAAATGCCATTTAGTCAGCCCCTGTATCCTTCTAAAGCTTTCCCCTCTGACCAGAACGACACACAGGATACATCACAGAAGGCACCGAACCCAAACTACCCCCTGGAATGAGGGAATTCTTGGATGAAGATCTGAATAAAAGTTTTGACTTTTAATGTTGAAATGTTAATATTTGAGATCGGTGGGATCGCCGCCACCTACTATAGTTATCCTGCCAGCGTTTTCTATGACTCAGCGAGAGCCGCGCTGGAGATCTCCAGTCGGGCACTCTGCTCGATGACCGGATGGCGTATTCAAATCCATGTCAATAGAAAGATAGGTCGAACGCTTTTGCGATCCAGACAGCTGCATCCAATGGCGAACAGTGAAATTACAGGACTTTCTTTGGGAGATTAAACACATTCACAACGATCGCCACAATATCCCGCCATTCAGTCATCGCGCCGATCCCTGCGTCGCAAAATCCCTCAATACGTGTTAAAATGAGAGATTGAGGGACTGACCAATGTCGCCGCATGCGAGCGGCTTTCCGATAGGCCCGACGACGTGGTATTTCACAACATCACGCACAACGCGCAGGTGCTCAGCAGTTAGCGGGTGCTCGTACATAAGTGTGTTCATCGCGGGGAAGATGTACGTCGGCGTCGTCGGCGCAAGTGCACGCATCAGCGACGTCTATCAAGTCACTTAAGGGGAAGCTAATCAACGATGCCGATGGAAGGGACGTACGGCGAGGTTATCGCACACGCCATGCACGATTTTCGAGAGCGTGTTGGCGGAGCAGGGCGCGACGAGGACGATGTCGGCCCAGCGTCGTAGTTCTATGTGAAGGATGGGATCTCCAATCTTGTAGGTCGCCTGCTGATCCTAAGCGTGCGGTACTAGTGGAAGCGCTGGACAAGTCGTACCGGCCACTCGTCGTCGTCCTTCCATACGCGGGAGCCCGCTGTTCTGATAGCTTCCGGATCGTAGAATACGAGAGACGGCTTGGTGGCTACGATCTCTACCTTGACTTTTTCATACTAGATCCCATGAGGCGCTTCAAGGACCTGACGTAGTAGGGAAAAGAACGAACACGGAGGAGCTCCTCAACAATGAGAGGGGCCTTGACGGATGCGACACTGCCTGTTATGAGCAAGACGTGCGTGTACCCAGATATTCGTTCAGCCTTTGCGACGAAAGACGTCATGGCGGTCAAAGCAGTCAATCGTGACGGTTACGTAACAACCATGACAAAACTATTCAGAAAATATACTAGGTACTCTATCTCGGATCTAGGACGGGACCAGAGCAGGTTCGGCCTGAGAATTATCTACTGGCTTCATCGCGGGGAAGAGAAGCACCTCCTTGATGTCTACATTGTTGAAAATGATGAGAAACGATCAGGAGAAGGGGTGTAAAGTGCGTACTGTTGGAGTCGGTAAGGAACATGACCATACGGTCGATGCCAATACCCCATCCGCCTGTTGGAGGAAGACCGTGCTCGAGGCTATAAGAACAGCGGTCAGCAGGACGCAGACAGGTAACGAGAGGAATCATACGCGTCTATGTAGGTCTCGTCTACACCCTGGGCCTCCTCATCGCCCTGGTCCTTCTGCTTGACCTGGAAAAGGATCGATGATGAGATAAAAAACGAGGAGAGTAGATATGCTACGCACCTGCTCCTCGAAACGCAGACGCTGCTCGAACGGATCATTTAATTCCGTGTAGGCGTTGGAGAACTCCTTCCCGCACATGAAGCCCTCGAAGCGCTCGCACAGTCCCGGCCGGGAGCGGTGCCACTTGGCGAGGGGCGACATCACCTGTGGGTGTCCGACTGCGAAGGGATGAGAAATCGAGATTTACGGCACCAAACTATGTGCGTACCGATAAACGACGGGGAGATGCAGAGGGGTTCGATGTATTCGCCGACGAGCTGGGCAAATGTTGGTTAGGAAGGACGGGCATAATGAGCCTGCGTACCTTGTCAAGGAGGCGGGCATTTGTCCTCGGCTCGCTGCAGTCAACGTTGTTCTGTGCGCAAATAAGTCTACGGCAGTGACGTAGGACGACGCAAATACCTTCGCGCAGACTTCCCGCAAAAAGGTGTTAGTTTCGGCGGTATGGAGGGTCTCTCCAGGCGGGAAGGTCACCCCGAGCTTTTCCTCAAGTGTCTGAATCATGTCGTACCGCTTCCACGGCCGCTTGAAATCAAGCACCATCTCGCGTGCGCCCTCCTGGCCCTTGTTTCCATCCGGGTGGTACGTGATCTTGGTGCCCCCGGTGAGATACTTGACCAGTCCCTCCAACATCGACTCGGTGATGTCCATGAGGTCCGTCATGTCTGCGTAGGCCATGTAAAACTCGCAGATGGTAAATTCGGGGTTGTGTGTAAGGTCGATGCCCTCATTGCGAAACACGCGCCCGATCTCATACACACGGTCCAGTCCACCGACGACGAGCTCCTTGAGATAAAGCTCGGGAGCGATCCGCAGATACAGGTCCATATCTAGATCGTTATGGTGGGTGACGAACGGCTTGGCGGTCGCGCCGCCCGCTTGGAGGGACGTGATCGGCGTCTCGACCTCCATAAAGCCAAGGTCGTCGAGGAAACGACGAATATAGTTCAGGATCTTGCTGCGCGTGATGAACAGGCGACGAGTATTATCGTTGAGGATGAGGTCAAGGTACCGCTTGCGATACCGCGTCTCCTGATCCTTGAGCCCGAAGTGCGCTGATGGGAGTTGATGTAAATTCGGCGCCAGGAGGATCATGGAGGAGGGCAAGATGCTGAGCTCGCCCTTCTTGGTGCGCGACGGCTTGCCGGTAACACCGACAATATCACCCCGCTTGAAAAGTTCGTGGGTGGCGAGGAACATGTCAGGATCGTTGGCATCCTGTTGGCTAGCCATAATCTGGACCTTCTTGCCTTCGCCGTGCAGGTCATAAAACACGAGCTTGGCGCCACTGGATCGAATGTTGTGAACGCGGCCAGCCAGACTCTCTTCATTATCGAGCCTGGTCCCCGCAGGGATCTTGCCTTCTGGGCCGTATGTATCGATGTACGAGGTGATGGACCGGGTAACATGAAATTTGTGAGGGTAGGGGTTGGGCGACTGTGTCGCCTTCAAATTAAGAATCTGACGCGATCGAAGTTCATAGTATTGCTAAAACACGGTCAATAGCCATAGTTCGCGCAATGGCTAGCCCTTACATTTGGACTTAGATCGTCCTCGGCAGGTGCAGCTTGATGTGCAGCAGCTTGGGGTGGTGGAGGCCTGCTGGCTTTGGCTGCCTCCTTGGATCGCTGCTTTTCACGACGCTTCAACTCCCTGGCTCCAGCGACGAGTCAAACAACAGCACGGCTGCCAGGATAATGTTACTGACGACTTGGATATCATCTCTCCAGTGACAGGGTCCAAATGCTTTCCTGCAGGTTCTGTGGCCATTTTTCGCAGTGAAATCGCGTTCAAATGAAAGTTTGGGGGTCTATAAGGACGGGGAATCAACAAGGATGGAGAAGGTCGAAAAAGACGGTGCATACAAAAAGTCGAGTCACTTTTCTGTCGCGGTCCTGTGACAGACCCTAACCCTAAACGATCGAGTCAGCAACCAGTCTACGATGGCCAAAAAATCGAAAACCCAGAAAGCGGCAGCGGCAGCCCGTGCGCAGGAAATAGATAGGGCGTTACCCCCTCTTCCTCCAGCGGGTAATTTCCCCTTCCTTAGATACACCTCGGCCGTAGGAGTCCATACCAGCCTTCTCGCCTTCTCCGCTCTCTTTCTTCCCCGCACCACCGAGGTCTTTGAGTTCTTGAAACCGGACATCGACCCAAGCCAGTTTACTTCCAAAGACCGACCGCAACACCCTTTCCTCGACGCGCTTACCCTAAGCCCTGTGTCCACCGTTGCCTGTATATGTATCGGCGCGTCGGTCTTGCAAAGCTGGTGGGGAGGCTGGATGCGTTCGTGGTGGATAGATTTTGCGTTGGACGGGTCGAACCTCGAAAACCGAATGGATAGGGCCGCTCTAGAAAAGCACCGATTCACAGCATGTGCTTTCTCTTCTTGTAGTTGCGCAGGAGAATCACGAATTAATTCGACAGATTTTTTTGAATGCATGGCTTGCAACAGTCGCCGGGTCCATATTCCTCCATGCTATTTTAATCCTATTCGGGGCCCCGATTACTAGGCATGTTTCTCTCTTTTAAACTTACTTTTGTTGAACAACCAGGATTATAGCCACGTCCCGGAAACCTACTCTTTAGCTCTCCTAATATCAATTCTGACAATATTACCCCCGGCCTATACTCTGGGCTTTCCGCTCGCTTCAAACACAAGCACACTGTTAAATAGGATGACTTGGACCAGAGTCTTTGCCGAATTCTCGTTCGTACTTTTCTTTTGCAATCTTACTTTACTTACCGGCTACGAAGAACTCGGACCCCTGTCGAACGTGCCATGCTCTACCCCGCAATCGGCGCCATCCTCGGGTGCTGGCTCGGTGTTATTCCCATCGCGCTTGACTGGGACCGGCCATGGCAGGTTCGTGGGCACGACTTCTCCGCATCGGTTGGATTAAACAGCGCTGAATGCAGGCCTGGCCACTGACGCCCGCGTTTTGCGCAGTCGTGGGCTATATACTCGCGTCGCTCGCTGCTCTGACGGCAAGTGCAACTAGACACCTTGCGGACGAACACATACGCTCTCTGCATGCAGCAAAACACAAGACCGACTAGATAAACAATCTGGATGTAAAATTTGAGCCGGACATCAGCTCCACCGGAGTCTTCTCGAAACTAGTGCCCGTCATGTTAGATAATGTGGTTCTTGATATCAGAGAGGCAATGACTACCTGGAACTGGAATTCCCCAAGATGGCTCGGCCAGTGGACTAGCATCGGTTAGCCACAGGGACAATTCCCCATCGTCAAAATCCAGCAATCTGCTCAAAAGTCCTTCAATAAATCGAGGCTTGATGTGCCACCAGGCCTCGATGTGCACATGGCAGATGCGGACGCATTCCGCGACGTTCCAACGAGACTTCAGCATCGCAACCAAAGTTTCCAGATTTAAGTACTCGAAGCCCGATTCTGAGTTGCTGTCGGTGTCCAAGATGAACGAGATGTCGTTCAACTTCGGCAGCGGGATGGGTGAATCACGTTGGACCGTGAGCATGGCGAAGAAAGCGCTGATGTCCCCGGCGCAGTACATTTTCAGGTTGCAAATGGTGGGGCAGTGTAGTAATGCGGAAAAGGATATGGTAGCGGCGGCGGACTCTGGGAGAAGGATCGTGACCGATTGCAGATCACAGCCGGAGCGAGATACAACACGGGGCAGGGTATCGAGATATGACGAGTTCAATCTGATTTCCGTCAGCCTCGGCGCAATGAGGGACGAAGGAAGAGGCATCCTGTCGAGGTATAATTTTTGGAGAGCAGGCAATACGATGATATCATGTGCAACAATGTCATCCTCCTCCCTAAACCAGCCTCTGAGATGGGACTCGACGACGTTGACGAGTTTTGGAAGAATGCGGATGAGCTCACTCGAGTCGGTGATATCACCCTTGAAGTAGGTTAGCTGCGCCCAGGGGAAATCGCTCTCAAATCCCCGTGACGATTCGAGGTGCCGGAGCTGGGGCGCCTCGGCGAACAGTTCCCCGCGCGCAGGATCATGGGAAAACGATAGGGATTTCAACCTGTCCAACCTTCCCTTGATGCGATCCATGGGTCCGCCGGGAGAAAACCATCTCGAGATGGCTTGAACCGTTTCCCACCGCGGTGAAGAGTCGGATAAGACTTCTATAACTTCGGGAGAAGTAGTCGAAGGGAGACCGAGATGAATGTGGAGTGGCTGATTTGCAGACCTATGGAGCTGCATCTTCAACCGGCGGAGAACTAGGTAGGGTCCAGGAGGTGCACTATTTTTATGATCGTAGTCCCTCAATTGATTAATCGAGACGGTGGTCCAGAGTTCCGGTAGAGCGAGTGCTATCTTTCTCCAGCGAGAGCAGATGCGACCTACAAGCCATGGACTAGAGTTAAAAGAAGCTTTATACGGCACCTTTTCCTTTGAAGAAGGAACAAGAGTTGAGAGGAATATTTCCCCCAAGATTTCGGGAGGAACTCGTCGAGCAACAGAAATGACGCTCTGATGCCGCAGGATTTTATCCGCTGTGGAATTGCGTTCATTGACGAGGGGTTCTAGGATTTTTCGAAGAGCGGCAATTTGGGTGTCGAGATCCAGAAGACGGGACTGCTCATTGGCAATGATGTCGCGTATGACGGGGATTTCTGCGTCGGGAGGGGGATCATTTGAGATCAGAAGAGACTCCAAGGCGGTTTGAGCTTCCATCTGAATGATAGTTGTTCGTCAATGGAGGTGCTGCTGTGCTCGCAAGGAACTCACAGCGCTCTTGGACGGTTCAGACTAGGATTACTTATGGCTGAGGGAAGTGCCAGTTGCAGACGGACGATATCTATGAATCAGACATTAAATTCATACCGAGACTCGCTAACTCGTTACTTATACATACATACCAGATAATTCGGCGATGGCCTTAAGCTTTAACCTCCTTCAAGTTCCTTGAAGTCAGACCACTTAGATAATACAGTCACTCCGTATCTCCCTGTATGCTTGACCGGAAGCCTAATCATGAATGAGACTATAAGAAAATGAATAGTTCCACTGGAAACAAGGGCTGACTGGATGGATTCACAATTTGGTCGTCAATGTCAGAGTCAGATCGGAGTTTGAACTTGTGCCGGCATTCTCTGATTCAACCCCGGCTTTGATCCGACCGGCAGTCCCCGACGACTCCTGTACCCCCCGATAAGGCAATAACGGAAGACGCAAGACTTGAAATCTTGAGGCACTCCGCTTGCACTCCCCAGGTAGTTTTTTGTGCCACCTAGGACTTTCGGGCAATCCAGCCCAATGTACCCGAGTATTACAGCAGTAAGTAGGTGTTTTCTAGGGAATCATGGGCTGCGTCGCACCTGGTGCGTTTCTTGCAGGGTGTTCCCAAATTGAGATGTGAACCGCGCGAAATTTCCCTTTGCGGCATTTAAGACTGGGGTGATTTACTTTGTCCAGTGAGGTTTTACATAAATCGTGGTTACTAGTTTGTGTCATGTGAAATGTAGCTTGCCTCATTTCTGCTTACAAGGACGCGTGTCCGAGGCGACTATCGTAAGAGGGTGGAGATAGTTCACTTACTTGCGGCCAAAACGCCTGTACTTCTTCCTCGAACTCTCTCTCGTGTGACTGTGATGTACTCGGGTCTAGAATAGGAAACAATTAAATGAGGCACAGAATTGAGTGTTAGCAAGCACATACTAGGAGCAGCTGGAGGTTCGAGCTGAGGCAATAACATGGGCATAGTGGGAGTAGCTGCTGGCGGTTCCCACCGCAGAACTATTTTTTCTTTGTTGTGGGACGCTGCATTGGGAGGATCGGGAGTGTGTCATCTTCCGGATCAGATATGCGTACATGAGGTGGGGACTGGCGGTGTTGGCCTATCGCCTTGCTCCCAGCGACGAAACTCGTCCGGATCGTCATGATTTGGGAAGACTCCAGTGCCTTTAAAAAAAAATGGATTGATAAATATTACGGATACAGGGCGGAAATTGATCACGCACCTATGGGAAGGGATTGAATTTCCAGCTTTCAATGAAGGTCGAAGTCTGCAGCTGGACGAGCAGAAGCTGAACTGCGACGACGGAGGTACCACAACGACAGTCCCCCAAGGACAAAGAACACAACACCGGCTACGGTGCCGCCCGCGATTGCGCCGACGTTGCGCGGATGCGGATGCGGATTTGGGATGCATGAGGCGATACGTACGTAGATTACAAGTGGAATAACATACGAAGTGTTGGAAGCGGCATTTGAGCTCGTCTGCCTGTTGGTGGTCTGGCTGTCACTGGTGGAAGAGCCACTACTGGTTTGGCTGGCACCTTGGGTGGTCAGCGGCACACCCTGTGAACCAGAAAATATGACATGATGCAGAATGTGAGTACGTGGAAAATAGTTCACAACGGCATTGCAATTATCAATTTGAAGCTGGAGAAGGGCAGCGGCCTCCGGTGCACCGCCAGTCTAGTCTCTCTTAGACGGACCACAATAACTCGTACCGCAAGACTGCAGTTCGCCTGTGTGCAAGACAAGAGGCTTGTGGCATGCTCCTGGCTTTTACAGAGACAGGCTAGGTTAGTGGCAGAGGAGCAGCCAAAATTGTCATCGCTGACGGCGCAGGCGGCAGTGCTGCACCCTCTGCACGATAAGGGATGAAGGGGGATGTCATGCATGGTGGCCCTGGGGTACTGGCGGGGGAACAAAGAGGTTTGTGCCGATACAGCAGAGAGCATTATGAGGAGAGGAACCAGATAATATGAAGGGAGCCTCACGACGGCGCTGGTCCAAGAGTGGTCCAGCAGTCGAGCTCGCCGTCGTCCATGGATTCATGGTTGATCCATCATCCACGGTGTGTGGTCGTAAAGGGCGCCGTGGCCCTAGTACTGCCTCAGTGTTCTGGGCCTGATGCGCCTGATGCGTTCGATGCGTTCACACGTCCGACAAATTTTTTTTTTTTTTTGGGGGGGGGGGGGGGGGGGTGGGGGGGGGGCAAATACACGACGCTAGGAACCGAAACGGTGACAGAGGTGGAGGTAGTCCTCTTCGTTTTCTTTCGGTCAATTGTTTTGCGCCAGAAATGAAATCGACTCTCATTTGTGCATTACAAGGATTCGTCCCCGAAGCGACTATCGTAAGAGGGTGGAGACAGGGCACTTACCTGCGCCCGAAGCGCCTGCACTTCCTCTTCAAGCTCTCTCTCGCGCGACTGCGATACGCCCGGATCTAGAATAAGTGAGACACAGAATCGAGCGGAGGCGATAACAAGCACATACTAGGGGCAGCTACTGGCGGCGGTTCCCACCGGAGGACTAACGGCGCTTTGTGTTCGTCGTCGTGCGACGCTGGTTTGGGAAGATTAGGAATCTGTCATCTTCTGGCTCAGATGTGCGTACGCGGTGGAACTAGCGGTGGTGGTGCCGATATCGGCGGTGGTAGTGCTGACACAGGTGGTGGTAGTACTGATACAGGTGGTGGTGGTACTGATACAGGTGGTGCTGGTGCTGGTACAGACGGTTTCGGCCTACCGTGTTGTGCCCGGGGACGAAACTCGTCTGCAGCATGGTTTAGGTGGACTCGAGCCTCTATGAAAACTTGAGATTGATAGGACACGGAAGAAATTCGATTACGCACGCATGGGAGGGTATTGGATTTCCGGTTGTTCAGCTAGGCGAGCAGTAGCTGAACGACGACGATGGAGGTCCCACAACATCAGACCCACGAGGACGAGACAAACGACACCGGCTACTGTGCCGCCTGCGATTGCGCCGACATTGGGCGGATCCGTATGATGATTTGTGTCTGTCCTGAAAAGGTTGGTCAGTGAGGCAAGACGTACGTCGATTGCAAGTGGGGATAACATACGAGGTGTTGGAAGGGGCATTTGTGCTCGTCTGCGTGTTGGTAGTCTGGCTGTTGCTGGTGGAAGAGCTACCACTGGTTTGACTGGTACCTTGGGTGGCCAGGACCGCGCCCTGTAAGCTAGAAGCTCAAACCTCATACAGAATGGGATTCTGTAGACGGAAATTCTCACAGCGGCATTACAAATATTGGCTTCAGCCTGAAGGACGGCAGAGACGTCTTGGGCAGCGCAAGACGCTCGAACACAAGATACGAGGTTTGCCACAAACTCCTGGCGTTGACAGATACAGGCTATGTCGGTAACAGCGGGGCAGCCAAAGGTGTTCTGTATAGAGGTGCAGGTGATGCTGCACCCTAATTTGAGAGTCGGTAAGACGCCATAGAGAATAACGATAAAGTCGATACGTGCGAGGGAGCTGGCGGCGGAACAAAGAGAGGTGTGCCGATGCAGCGGAGAGTATTAGGGAGAGAGTAAAAACGGGGGCCACAAATGGAGGGACCTTCATGATGAGCGCAGGACCACGCCTTCATCCCAGTCTTCCTCGTAAAAGCATGCGGCACCGTAACGATCAGCCAACTGGGTGGTGGTGGGATGACATCAGAAGTAGTGGGATAGTATGCGCTGGTAGTGAAGTGCTCTGATATATCTGCTGTTTAGTATGCTTCGATTGGCCTTCTCGCTGGGAAATCTCAGTGGGAATCTTCAATCTTGGATGTATGATGCAGGCCAGATCTGAGCGTGAAGATACTGAGAGCCGTCAATCAGGTACAGGTCTTGAGCTAGTATCGACCCGACATGAGGCGTTTGAACGAGAGAGATCAATCTCCCTGTTGAACGCCGATCATCTTTTATAGTGGCAGTGCTGTCATGAGCATCGATTCCAACACAGGCCAGGATGATCCTCAATTGAACTGGTTCTCTACGTCATGAAAGAGGATGACCCTACTGGTTCAGAGATACCTGCACTCACGCGCTACTACCACAAGCCGCTCCAGCTCGCGTCGCACATCTCCACCTCGTCCCCTCGTCTTCGCCCAGCTCCGCGCTTTCGGAGCGCCAGCGCACCCCCCACAGACTCGTGCCTTTCCCCCCCCTGCCCGCCTTCCCCTTCCCCACGTTTGATTACTGACTAAATTTCTAGCTACATCTTGACTCGCTTCCTCTCTTTTTTTTTTTCATTCATCCTCTCCCTCATCTCCTCGACCGAGCCCGACTGTGTACCCGCAAGAGCCCCGCGCGCTATGCTCTAGGCCTCGACACTGGGCCGCGGACCAGCTGCATACGCGCGCGCCCGCGAAATCGCAGGCGGGGCGAACGTGGGCGCGTCGCGCGCCTGCGCACCAACCACGGCACCACAGCATGCTCGCCGCAGCGGCTCGCACGGGCGCGGGTGCGGCGTGCAGAGGCGCCGGCGGGTTCGGGGCTTTGCGCTGGAACGTGCTGGGACTCGAGTGTGAGGCGTGCCCGTGCGGGGACTTCGCGCTGTTCTGCAGCTGACGTAAGCACTCCTCTCTTCGCCGCCACCGCCACGATGAACAACAAAAGAGCTTTTGGCGGCAGTGGGGAGACCTCGAGTAGCAGGAAACTGAAGAGGTCTGTTTTTCTCTTTGCCTTGTGTATAAAGTCCCCGAAATCCTTTCCGTAGCAGCGATGTGAGTACAGCTCTCCTTCCATTTTGTCTGCTCTTAAACTCATGTCCTGTAGCCTACCGCAGCCACTGATACGGAGACCCTCGAAAATCCTTATATCTTCACGCTCCCTGAAATTGAAACCCGGCCATCGGGCTGGTTCATCAAGCCGAATGACGCTAATATGGATTGGTTCCATGATATCTACTCTGCCCTTTACATCCGACAGGAGTATCAAGACCTCCTCGCAGTCATACTGGAGTGGGTTTTTCGGGCCGACGGAGGAGGAGGAGGAGGAGGAGGAGGGGTTGAAGTCGGATTTAGGAGCGAATGAGCTGAAGTCGGATTTAGGAGCGAATGAGCTGAAGTCGGATTTAGGAGCGAATGAGCTGCAAGCAGATCGTCCCGTCTCGGCTCTTCCAATGACGGTGGAGGAGATGGAGGAAATGCACGCCATCATGGCCAGCCCCGTCTCCGCCGAATATCCTCAGGACGACATCAAGGTCGAAGAAATCGAGCCTGACTCCGTTCCCTTGTCCCAGTGGGCATTTCGGGATCTCGAAACGCCTCTAATGAACGCCGCATCCCCTCCTTCGAACCCCTTTACAGAAGACAAGCATCGAGCTCTGGTGCTTGATCGACTGATAGTAACGGGTTTACCCGGGATAGGTGCGTCGACCTTTTGGCCGGCAGGTAGCGCGTCACTGACGTATTCTGCAGGGAAATCGGCATTTGCGCGTTATATCCTAATATTACGAGCTATAGCGGGTCTCCCGACGGTAGTCGTCTACAAAAAGACCTTTTTGCATCTGTACGCCAACGGCAAACGGTTTGAGCATCCCATGAACTCGGACCTTGTCATGCAGCTCCCTGCCAACACCTGGTTCCTTGTAGACTCCGGCACGGACCTTCTCGGAGTGCCAGTGGATCTTTGGGTCGCTCGTGGATTCATCATACAGTTCATGTCCCCGGGGGAGGGCCGTGCTCAGTGGATGAAAAAAGTACTCCCGAGACCGGTCGTGGTTGCGATGAAGCCGTGGTCAGCGGCAGAGTTGATAGCTGCGTGCGTTTTTCCCTGTTTTCTTATAGTTGATTCTATCTTATTTCCCCCTCCAGCCGATCAGTTCAGGCTAGAGTTCCGAAGGTAACGAATGCCCAGCTCCACCAGTTCGTCGGACAGTACGGGGGTTCAGCTAGAGACGCTTACGGGTACGCGGGCGAGCCTAGGCGCTATTCTCAAGAGCTGGACAACGCATTAGAGAATTTCACTCCCGAAAACGTGCGAAAAATGCTTGTGACGCATCCTCTTCCCAGTCTCGTTGAATCTGGGATCTCGCATCATATATTTTCTATTTACCCGCAAGTGCAAGAGGGCATTCGCGACGTCACCCTCTCTTCACCAACGCCTCACGTGCGAGACCGACTTTTGGCGTATATCTCCAAGCTCGAGACACAGCAAAGGAACGAGATTTGGCGCGTTTTACTCCACCACCCATACGGCAAGACGCTGGCAGGCAACATGTTGGATGCAAACTTCCATCGGGTTCTTCTCAACGAGCCCGTATGGCCCCTGGTTGTCATGGACCGTCGGTCGATTCACCGCCAATCACAATCGAACTTCTACGTGCGGGGGAAATCACTCACCAATCATAATCCCGCCGGCAATTTGGGACCATGGACCGGCATGAGTCCTCCTCCTCCTCCTCCTCCAGCTGCCTGGCTGTCTCTTCGAGACAACCCTGGTATCCAGAGAATCGGGCCGCCGCAACCCGGTCAAAGCCAACTGCGCATTGATAACTTTGATGGTCCCGCTCCGTCAACACTCATACCGAGCACATACTACTTTCCGAAATCCAGAACCTACGCCTCCTTCGATGCCTTTCTCTTGACCGCGCCTAAAACAGCCATTGTTTTTCAGGCCACCGCTGGCAAGAGGCATGGCAACGTCCTTTCAGGTTTTGAAAACCTGAAAGCCCTTGGCGTCGACACGATCAGTTATGTCCTCGTCGCTCAGGAATCGAACGAGATCGAGATCGATTTCCCTCGTGCACTAGAGAACGACAAGTCGAAATACCCTATTATCGACGATTACTATCTCCTCACCGTCACCAGTCTCTGGTATGTAAACCCCATTTGTCTTGCGTGTGTGGCTGAAAGACTCTTGTAGACGAGGAGATGGGGATGAGTGGCAGTTATAGCGGTGTTCTAATATTACATATGTATACTTTAACGCGACTGAGAGTTGACCAAGTGCGAGACTGGAACTCAGAAACCGAAATTTTTGGAGATGATTAAGGGCACACCCGCAAAGTTTTAAGTTTTAAGTGGGTAGTAGTGCAATAGTAGTGGCAGCTGGAAATTCTTTGAGTGATGCAAGTCACAGTCTGCACGTGCTGTGACAAAACGCACCTTCGTCTTGAAGTTGTCGGCTCGGGCTCTCTCAGGCAAAGCCTCCAGTCGTTCTAAATCTCTGTAACAAGAAGCTCGCGTCTACAATTCTTTGTGGTTTCTGTCTGCTGCATCCAAGAACGCCACAGCTCGACACTTTTCAAGCTCATTTACAATTATTCGCGGTGATCATTTAGCGGCGCGGAATTCGCGCAGCACTATCTTCTCCACGGCAATAGATTGTCTAGGATACTGCAGCCATGTCCTACTCAAGCAGCGACGACGAGCAGGAGGTTCCTCGCGACCCTATCACCCACAAGCCACTCAACCCGCGGCGCCTACTATTTGAGCCCGTCATCGGCCGTGTTGTTGACGCACTTGGCGGGTACGAGGCTGGAACCTACCGTCTTGGAGACGAGGCGAATGGCTGTCTCAAAGATCTCAAGAAGCTGTGGCGCAAGGACGACACTGACGACGAGCGAACTGTGGCGCGCATATTCTGGGAGAAACGCGTGCTGTCCAACGACTTGATCCCTATCCTGCTGCTGACCGCCGGTGCGGGGCAGGTGGAGGACAAGCGGGCGATCGCGTGCGCTGACCTCATGTCCGCAATGACCTGGCCCATCGACATGGCGGCAGAGCTAGCAGATCTCGAGACCAACGATCGCGCGGAATTTACTCAGCTCCGCCAGAGCCACAACCACTACAAGGCTGCTATATTGCAGCCCGCCGTCATGGCCGCTCTCTTTGGACTGCTGCTGCCACCTCTCGCCAAGGCACCAAAGGAGCGTACCCCCCGTGACGGCCAGGTAGCTGCGCTCGTGCTTCATATCGTGCGTAACCTCGCTGCGATCCGTGACCCAGACGGTCTGCAGTCGCGCCTGGTGACCGCCCTCCAAGAAAACCACCTAACCGACCTCCTTCTCACTGCGGCCGCCAATGCCGACGCCGACCCCCTTCTCGCCAGCTGGAACACGCTCGTTCTCGAGATCCTCTTCTTACTTTTCCGTGGGACCCAGCCCAATCTGCTCTTGGAGAAGCCCAAGGTTGTCGTTTTACTTTCATTTCTACTTCCAATTCTAACCTACAGCAGCCCGCGCTCGCCAGCCTCCTCGAAGCTGAAGCTCGGGCAAAGTCCGTGCCTTCCAGCCGCCACTCGCGCTTCGGCACCACCATTGCCATATCCACGCGTGTCGCCAAAAATACCTCAGACAATAACCTTTTTTCACCTAAGAAAATCCTCGTTCCCAAAGCCCTCGTGCACACAACCGCGCCAATACCGCTACTCCTCGACGCCAACAAGCGCCCCGTCCGCCAGCGCAACATGAACAACGCCCCTGCCCTCGACGACGATCTCACCCCGCCGGCGCGCGGTGTGCTGCGTGACTTTGCGCAGACACTGCTGAAGGAAGGCGCATTCAACACATTCGTGGCGGGGCTGCTCAAGGACATGCGCATGGAGCGCTCGTGGGCAGTGGGCGAGAACGTCGGGGTGTGGATGTTAGGTGTCGTACGATGGGCCGTGGCGTTCTTCATGATCGATGGGGCCGACGGCGATAAAGAGAAGGGGAAGGGAAAGGCCCGCGAGTTCGGGTATGTGGCGGCGGCGGCGGACAGTGGGTGTGTTGCATGGGTGCTGAAGCGCATGCGTGAAGCGACGGAAGATAAGGTACCTTTTCTTTTCTCCTTAATTACTTTTCATAATCGGCCGAGTAACCGCAGCCGAAATCATGGACGACGATCCACGCGGGCATGGGGTGCCTCACGCAGATCATCGCTCTGCTGGAGTCCGTTGCCAACAATGCGGCATTAGAGGAGGACGCCGACGCCGCGCGGACGTTGACGACTCAGCTTATCTATGCAGGGGCGCCGCTTGATTTGGCTCTCGAATGTTTGAAAGCTGCTAGTGGGAGGGTACGTAACTTGGCATTTAATTTTCTTGACGCTGATCGACCCGCAGGGTCCGGCGTTCCTGGACGCGGCGGTGGGGTTTGGGTATGCTGTTATGCGGATGGTGGAGCGAGGTGGCGGGGAGAATGGGGATAATGTATATGTGCGCAGGACGAAGAAAAAAGGCAGGCGTGGTAAAGACGGGGAGGAGGAGGTGGATATGACTGGGGACGGAGAGGACAAGGACAAGGAGGTGCGGGTCACGACGTTCTCGTTGGACGCGTTTGAGATGGTGTGTGGGACGCGCTGGGCTGCTCCATCAATTGCTTACTTAATCTCTAACCAGAAATTCGCGTCGGCGGAGATCGTGCGCGCCCTCCTAATGCAGCTAGCGCGCTTCCGAGATTTGGAGACAGATGCGCTCCGACGCGTCGTGAGCCTTTTGCATCGTATTGCCGTGCGCGCGAAGGCGGAGGGGCTGTTTTTTAATGTGAGCTTTTACATTCGTTGTTTCGCTGCCAGTACACCACTGGGTTCGCTTCTAGACTGCCCCCATCCACTCTTGTCCTGGCACTGACTGAAACCTCCCGTAGGTCTCAACTCTGAACCTCTTCCAAACTATCCTCGGCGCCCAAAAGACATTTCCGCGGGACCAGCCGCACCGCGACCTCGTCGCGCTCGTCAACTACCTGCTGAGGCGCTTCTTCAAGGCCCTCGAGGAGGAGCCGTTCTTGGCGGTCGAAGTGCGTATTCGTTTCGATAGGGGATGTTTTCTTCGTCACTTATTCCATGCTAACGAGCGCGTATGCCAGGCTTTCTTCCCCAAGAACCGCGGGACGTGGAAGGCGTTCTCGAGCTGGGAGCCGCCGGAGAAGAACGCGCGGGCGTTGCGGGAGAAGCCCGGCGCCGGCGAGGTGCAGGTGAAGCGCGGGTTTTCGTGGAGCGAGCAGTTGGGTATTGTGGTGGCCGCTCTAGTGGAGGCGGACCAGCGGAAGCTGGTGGATTGGACGAAGGATGTGAGTGTTGTGGTTGCTGGTCTCCCTCGGACGTTGATCTTACGCGCGATACGAGATTCTTGCGACGGTGATACGGCAATGGGAACGGATCGTGGGGGAGGTGGAGGCAGCGGCGAAGGCGGCCAACATGAAGGAGGGGGATGACGAGGAGGATGATGACGACGATGCGGTGGCGACGCGAATGGCACAGAAGCTCGAGATGCCTGCGCCCGAGGTGCGCGCCAAGATGGTCGATTTCCGTGAGCTGCTTCGATCCCGTCCCCCCTGTGGAGCACGCTGACTGATGTCTTGCATGCGGGCAGTCATTCCGTACCGCAACGACGAGGAGGCAGACGCCGCGACGCGAAATCCGCAATTGAAGCTTCTCTTCCGGCTCGCCAAGTTTACGCTCATGGACGAAGGTTCGTTTTGTGTACTACCTCGGTTACATGAGCATGTAATACTAACGCCTGGTATGTTAATGCCGCAGACCCGGACGTGTCGGACCTCGAGTGGTTCGTCGGCGCGAACATCCCGCCGGCCGATTTGCAGCGCACACTGAAGGTTATCGACCAGTTCCTGGCTACGCCAATTAACCTCGAGAATGGCAAGAAGGCGGGCGAGCTTCTGACGAAGACGCGGGGAACGCGACGCGCTCGCTCGCCGTCACCGGATTCTGATGGGTCTGCTGCGAGCGGAGGGGAGGGAAGAAATTCTGACAGCGATGCACCCAAGAAACGCAGGAAGAAGAAGGAGAAGGAGCCGCCGAAGCAGCAAGAGTACAAGTCGGCGCAGTTCATCGAGGACAGCGACGAGGAGTACGGCGATATTGACGCATTCCTGGAGAAGGAGAAGGAGATGCGGGAGCGGGCCGTTGCGGCTGCAGTTGAGAGCGGCAAGGTTGATCGCCCCGCGATGAAGCCCACTGGGACGAAGAAGCGGCGGCGGAAGGACGCGCAGGGCGAGGGGACCTCTAAGCGCAAAAAGCGCAAGAGCGAGGCGGCGCCCGACGATGCGGCGGACAGCGAGCCTGAGCCCGACGTTTTTGGCTCCCGTCCCGTTGGCGCCCCGCCCGAGAAGCCGGAGCCTGCGCCACGGCCCCGACCGCGCCCGAAGGCGCGCCGTAAGGCACAAGACAGGGAGTCTGGCACCTCGTCTCCGGGCGCTCAGCCCAAGTCGCCAGAGGCGGGCGGTGATATCTCCGCTGGTCCCGCATCCGCAGCGGCCAACTCCGACGAGGAGGCGACGGCGATACTTGGCCGACGCAGGAAAAATCGCTTGGTCATCTCTGACGACGAGGAATGAAGCGACCTCAACTGAGTACTGCCGACGGGCAAGTCCACGCCGCTGGCTTGGAGCCACCAGGCGATCTAGAGTTTGATATCTACCCACTGTTGCCAAGACTAGAGGTTGACGGCGGCCACCTGGCCTCTCCCGATATAATCGATCGCAGTCGTTCTTGTTTACCTTCCTGGATCTCCTTCCCTTATCCTCGTATCCCTCGCATCCCTCATTAAACGCGCAATTGCCAGTGGAAAGGGTGTAAATCAGCTATATGCGGGGATCAGACAACCGTAGGGCGCCTACCCTTCCCTGTACTTATCAATATCACCAACGAAGATCTGTACGCATGCGTGGAGAACTGATTAAATCCATCCTTTCGAATCTTCTACACCATTCGTTTGGCGAAATAAGACACCTTTTGGGTTAGCTCCTTGTGCTCCGCGTAGGCGGGGATAGCGGTAACTAACTCAACAATACTCTCAAATTCATGGTTGAGTGAATTCCGCTTACCCTTCGTTGCGGATTCAATTTGGATCGCACCATGCTCCGATGTGGCCCTTTCGCGACTCTGGGGGCTGTCAAGCAAAATTGCCGCGGTGTTCAAAACGTCTATGGTGGGCTTACTGAGGCGATTCTATGCTTGCGTAGCCTCTTTTACCTGTCTCTTGGCCGGACTGAAAAGTATATTTTCTCATCGACGGGCACCCTGCTTGCGCGTTGTATCTTGTCGACGCGCCGCCGACATCGGAGGACTTTGCATCTTGCTCCCCGTGCCGAACAAGGCCAGAGTAGCATTAGCAAGCATTAACAGTGCGAGCATCCCGGCCGCTCACCGTAGCTTGATGATGTCGCTGAACCGACGTAGATCAATCAGAATATTCCTGGCGTTCGAATGGCATTCACTTTGAACACCTTCGGTCCAGCTCCTGTCGACAAATTGAGGGGCGGGTTTGTTGCCAGGCATGTTTAATTTTCGCCACACAGCAGACGGCGCATTAATGGATGGAGCACTTCCCTCTGTCAGATTCGCACAAAACCGCATTTCGCGCGCTCGCAGGCCGCGCCCGACGCGCCAGGAAATTAAGTGGGGTGCGGGGTCGAATAATCAGAGCTTCAGAGCTTGCTGGCCGCGAAATCCCGGTGCGTTTAATCCTGGGGGACAAGTATTTTTACTAGAAAAAGTCGAAGATGGAAATTCGATTCGCCCAGATGGGCAATGTGCTTCCCGAAAAGAACGGATCTTACGTATATCTTGCAAAAATTTACTTCCGCTTTCTTCTTTTGTCAGTTGTGGAGATGTTTTTTTTAAATAGCCGCTGTCCGTTGTGGCTCGTGGGCTTCAGCTTCCACTGCCGCGGAGTATGAACTATCGCCGGCAAGCAGAGACTGCACAGGAACACGTAATTCCTCCAGGCGTTTTTTGATGGCGGCTGGTCGTCGCCTCATGTTTTGCGTGTTCCCGACAGCTGATAATTCTCGGGTTTGTCGGATACTCGCAGCATGGTCTGTTGTTGCCAAACACAGAAACCTCCATGGCGCCTCGGCGAGACAGCGCTCTGGATCCTATGACGAAGACAGGCAACGCCACTGGCCCTTTGGGAATTGTCAGAAAAGTCAGATGGGAGAAGAAGTAGCGCCAGTTCAGGCACGGAGACCGCTATTTTGCGTCGAAGATTGGAATATCTGATCGGGGACTTCCAGCCTTTTGCGTCCGTTTTGATCTTGATAGACGCGCAGCAACGGCCGCGTTGCCGACGGAGAGATTGGAGGATTTTGGCCGCGATCTGCGACAGAAAAGTCTCATAACCTGTGAGGCAGCCCTCGAGTAGCCCTCAGACTAGCTCAGATGAATCTAGAAGGTCGTGGATCAAAAATCCGCTGAAAAGATGCGGGGACTGGGCGTTTTGGAAAGTTGGAGGAATTGGCCCGAACGGATGGTATTTGGCAGTTTCACAGGATGTCGCCTGATCAAAGAATAACATAAAGCAACACAACCTCCCCGCGCCGCACACCGCTCCTTATAATACGCCTTCACTCCTTCGTCCTGCGGCCTCTGTTTCTCCTCAACTTACGTTACACTTACACCTGATGTCGTCTGTAAGCGGTCATACGGCACACTCTGAGCGCCCTGAGCGCAGCCGTAACGCCAAGGCTCAGGCGAGGCATCGAGCAAAAAGAAAAGCCTACATCGAGCAGGTCGGTGGCCTCGTCGCAGCCCATCTAGCACACTCACACCTCTTTTTGCAGCTCGAGCAGACCGTGACGAAGCTCCAGACAGCCCTCGGTTTTACTCCAGAGCAGGTTGCTGCGCTTCCCCCGCCACTAGCAAAAATTCGAGAACTCGAGCAAGAAAATGCCCGCCTTCTCAAAGAAAATGACGACCTCCATCGCATGCTGACAGAGTCGGGCAGCAGGCCGCTTCCGCTCGATCTGAGCCGCAGGAACTCGTTGACCTCTTTTAATGAGGGACGCGCTTGTGATCGGGATTACAAGCGCCGGAAAATGGACAGCATCGACGACGTTTATATCGTGAGCTCGGTAATTTCGGCCCTACGCGCCTCTACTGACCAGCTGCAGAGCCCGTCTGGCTCATCCCATAACGATGCTCTTTCACGACCGCCACCGTTGACAATTCCTCAGTCGCAGTCGTCCCTGCCCCACCATTACAATAATAATGTGTCGGCGCACCCTTCCAGCACCCATGCCAGCGCCAGCCATACTGGACCCAGCTCCATGTTCGGCCTGAATGGCCCGCCCTTCCAGATTCCCAATACTCCGTCTGGGTCGAGCTCCACATCCAGCCCACCTTTTTCGGCGAGTATTTTTCTCTCTAGGCGTATCCTGCTGTGACCTACTTGGGATCCTAGTGACCTTCTTGTCCCATTTAGCCCGCCCAAATGCACCCCGGCACCTCGACGTCTCCCATAAGCCACAGGCCACCACTGTCAAATCACCCTCATTTGTCAGGATACTCGCAATCCGGAAGCCAGTACAGTGTATCGGCAGTAAAGGCCGAAGACGAAAACTACGTGAGCCGCCCGTTCTCCTGCCCAAACGGTGCTGACCTGCTCCGGCGCCAGCAATCGAATCACCACCACCAGTCGTCGTCGCATCAGTCGTCGCAGAGCCACGGTTATACGCTGCCGCCTTTCTCGCAGACCATCCCCGATCACGGTATTGATAATTGGCATGGGTATTCCTCTGAACGCGCACCATTACATCGCTAGACCTGGCCTCTCTAAGCTACTTTACGTTTCGGTAGATCGTACGCTCTCAATATGTCTGTATCGTCGTTTGCCGCATTTGCTTTCGTTGTGCTTTGCTTCATCCTGGCCTTTTATTCAAATCCACAGTGGAATTCCCCGCCGCGCCCACGTTTACCTACATATTTCTTTGTTCTCGCCCACTCGGACCCACCCAACTACTAGATGAGAAGTTTGTTTGCTGATAGAAGCCGTTCGCAACTTTCATTATCAACCGAGATCCAGACTTTGCCGATCTTACGCTATTTACGAGACTGGATCTGACTGTCTATGCCGTGAAGTGCCGTGAAACGGGTTCTCGATGTCAATCGCTGCTTATACTCCCTCCACGCGTCATCCCAGTGAATACTGACAAAGACCACTTTGAGAGAAGACTTTAAGCAATTTACCAAGGAATAATGCGCTTTGTACCCTGCAGTGGCGTAGGGAAGCTTCTTTGTTCGATGCCACTAGCAACGGACTTGACATGTTCTGATCTTAATTTCTCCTGTTCTGCGCACCATTTGCCCCGAACTTCGCCGCTAAGAATACGTGCACCGTAGACGCGCATCAACGCATGTATCACCGAGGTCCACCGACTGATGTCCTGCCAGTGGATCAGCCTGCCGGTTCCGCACTAGCATCTGCTTCTCCTACAACGCGTTTTACTTCTGCACGCGCGCGGTCGGTGCGAAACGAAAGAGTGTCCCGCGATCACAGCCTCCCCCGCAACGAAGCACCCCGGAATCACCAAACCGTCCGACGCGTCCTGCGCGACACCAATACCGCTGTCATAGGGAGCACGATTGATTTCCCAAGTAAGGAGGTTGGATCCCTATTAAATTGAAGCGCCACTCATCTACACGCGTCTAGCCCTTTCTGTGCACGATCTCAACGGCTCCGCGCTCACGCCTGGGAATGTGCTGGCTGCGGTGGAATCCAATGACGACGTGTATTATCATCTCTGGGTCGCCGCGAGGCATGTTGTGGACGAGCAGTACGTCGGCGCTAGTCCAAATCTTTTTTTGGGCCACTGAGGTCTGGGTTTAGTTTGAGTGGCGGCCTCGATGGTGGCGCCCTGACAGAAGCTGCAATGAGCAAATTCGTGCGTGCCACATGATAAGCGTTTTCTATACAGGATATATTGATGCCGGGCCAGCTGGTGGAAGTGGGGGTCGCGGTGGCCCAACGAGTCGGTGGGCCCCAGTTCGTGTTTGTGGATTCACGGAGGAACGATGACGCTGCGGCAATGGTGCGGTGCGCCCGACGATTGGTCGAGTATTTTCGCCAGAGGGGAGTCGCCCGAAACAAAGTCCTCATTAGCGTCAGTCGGCAGTGGCGCGGCATCCAGAAAAGTACTGACTCTGTAGATCCACCCAGATCCCTGCCACTGAAGATGGCGTCTTGGCGGCACGGGAGCTGGGGACCGTCCATGGCATTCAAACAAACCTGATACTCGTCGCCAGCCTCATGCATGCGGCCGCTTGCGCAGAAGCAGGCGCCACTAGTATTTCCATCGCAGTCGGTCCGGTGCGCAGTTCTCTCCGCAATTAGGCATTCCATGGATAGCAAACTCATGTCTGTTTTCGGCACCAGTTACTAGATTGGCATGAGCGGAAGCGGAAGGCCGTGTACCAGGACCTGGACATGCACCCCGGAATCGAGACAATAAGAGCCACCTTGGCATACTTCAAGCTCCACGAGATCCGCACAAGATTGGTGGGTACGGATTTGCGGGAGGTAGGCTGGGAATATTGCCAGATCACGGTCTGCTGATTGAATTTATTTATTTATTGACAGTTGAGCGAACTGAGTGTCTTGGGAGATTTCGATGCTGTCTGTCTCTCGAAGGACCAATTGGAGCGCGCGCACTGGAGCGCAGGGATTCGATCTGCAGGGATCCCTGATGGCTCGCATGCTTCTTTGCGAGCCCAGCAAGCACAACATCCCACCACGTTTCTGGAAGTAAAAACCGGGTTCCTGGGAGGTATGTCCGCCGAGACGCGGAGTATGGTCGCGGGGACGATGTACAGCAGCCTAGGCCGGATGGAGGTCCAGATGAACAGGCTCGAGAAGCTGGTCGAGGCGGAGGTGAAGTGGCAATTGGCGCTGAGGACGATGACGATCCAGGCGCTGTATGATGTGGAGAGGGCGCCGCCACCGATTCCGAAGACAGATACCAGAAGGAGAAAGGAGCGGGCATCAAGTGTTGAGCCCGAGGTCCAGGATGAGAACAGGCGACCAGAGTCGTGTGAGCGAGAAAATCGGAGAGATTTGATCGAAGGATTAGAATATTTTTGAAAAATCTTTTTTTTTTTGCGCTAGGATATCGATCCAACTGCATGTATTCGGGCGGAGAACTGCCCGCAAGATGCGTTGTTCAACGGCGTCGTATTTTATAACCGGATAGTAGGCCGTGAAGATGCGGACAGTAACTGAAAACTAGTGAAACTTCGGGGTAGGAAGCCGCGCGCCAAGAAACTCGGTGATACACTCGTAGTTGTCGTCCTTGGAGCTAGCTCCGTCGGGAGAAGAGTGGTCGAACCTGGAGTCGGGATTGTCGGCCGTAGTGGTGTCCCTAGATGGAAATGATCCAAAAGATGGTACCTGGGAACATTCGCAAAGTGGGGTACACTCGAGGGAAGAAACGTTGAAGTTAGCAAGTCAGTGAGACCCACAAATAACGCAAATTGCCGTAACTCGGCGCCGATCGAATCTTCCCACAGCCTGTCCTTTCTTGTCCACAAACGTCATCATGAGCTCCCGCTTATCCTCTCCCACCGACTACGAGACTTTGCTGGACAAATATGACACCTGGATGTTCGACTGCGATGGAGTACTCTGGCATGGGGATCGTCTAATCGACGGTGCAGTCGATGTCCTCGATATCTTGCGGAGTAGAAGTCTGTGCTGCTGCTGTGTCTTCCTCGAGGACTCGAATTGACATGGTGGCGTAGAGAAGAAGGTCCTCTTTGTTACCAACAACGCGACCAAATCCAGGAAGAGCTACAAGGGAAAATTCGACCAGCTAGGCGTCGAAGCACATGTCGTGAGTGCAGGATCGGCGGAGATCATAAATTTGGATGTAACATGCCCAGGACGAAATTTACGGGTCGGCATACGCAGCTGCTGTTTACATTTCGTCGGTCATGAAGTTGCCCAAGGACAAGAAAGTCTATGTCATCGGAATGAAGGGAATGGAAGAAGAGTTACACGAAGAAGGCGTCACCTTTCTTGGTGGAATGGTAAGCGCCTATCGTGCATATACTCTTCTAGTACTGAGTATTGCTCAGGATCCTGCCGACTGTACCCTGGAGCCCTTCAACTTGGCCAATTTTACTCTAGATCCAGACGTTGCGGCCGTACTGTGCGGCCTCGATACCAACATAAATTATACCAAGCTTTCCAAGGCGTTCCAGTATCTTACAAGAAATCCAGGATGCGCCTTTCTTGCGACTAATGAAGATAGCACGTACCCCGCAGGTGATGGTTTACTCCCAGGTGCAGGATCCATCAGCGCTCCGCTCCGTTACGCTGTCGGGAAGGACCCGGTGAGTATAGGCAAACCCGCTGCCACGATGCTCGACTGCATCAAGGCGAAGTAAATATCTTGCGCTCCGTTTGAGCCAATCCACTAATGTCGTGTGCCAGAGTCAATTTCGATCCGAAACGTACCTTAATGATAGGTGATAGACTCAACACCGACATCTTATTCGGTCAAAATGGCGGACTTTCGACCCTCCTCGTTCTCACTGGTACGTTGTTTATTTCCTTTAGCCATTTGACCAATAAACATAATTTACCAGGCATAACGACGGAAGCAGAGATCACTGGGCCGAATGCTTCAAGCATTGTTCCCGACTTTGTGACGCAGTCCATCGGCGACCTCCGTGTCATTGGCAAGTGATCATATGTAGAACTTGAACGTGTAGAAATTTAGAGCCTTTACTGTAAGGACAAGGATATCAAAATACCTGATCCTCCAGTTTATAGTACTTAGATGAAGGACGCGGGCAAGTTGCAGGCAAGTATAGTTTTTGTTTCACTCAGTTGCACTGTCGCACAGCGTGTATATTAAATAAAACGTCTTGAGACTGCTAGAATCCTGTTAGCTCTTGCCTAGATCGTTCACAACTTGTGGGTTTCATTTGCCAGGCTTCATTAGGAACTCGCTGCTTTGCAAGATGGGTAACCCTTTTTGGCGCTTATTTGATGCCATCAGGAAGGGTTACGGTCTGGTCCGCTTTCGGACCAGCACGACTGTCACGACAAGACCACGACCACAGAGTCGAATCCATCCTGTCAGCCCTTATTCCCAGTTGCAACACACGCGCTCTCTTTCTTAATCAGGCTTCTGCTGGAACATACAGGGTCAATACACAGTTGTCGAGTCTACTACTAGTAACTTTAGAAAGTGACCTCGTCACAACTTGCCTCGTCAGCGCCGAATTACCTGGTAAGCACGCGAGCCTCGGTTGAATTTAATATCAAATTAATAGGTATCGTCCGTCTACAATTAGCGAGAAGCACTTCCTTCAGCCTTAATCTCTGATTCTTCGCTGACTCTGAACACGCTGTGAGTTACTCGCGAAATGCAGTACTTCCTTTGACGAACAAGAAGTATCATTCAGATGGAAGCTAAATCCACCTTGGAGTCCCTTCTGATCTCAAACGATCCCCCTCCCGACGCTGAAATTCCCGTCATACGCGACATTATCGCCGACGAGCAGTCCCGTCTTCTGGATCTCGACACCCAAATTGCCGCGCTTCAAAAAATCTTAGAACCCCTCGTTGATGAACGGAATGCCATAGCGGATAAAATTCTGCGGCATCAAAGCGTCATTTCCGTGGCTCGACGGGTTCCTCCCGAAATCTTGGGAGAAATACTCCTCTTGACTCTACCCTCGCAGGAAGATGGCATGTCAGATAAAGCTTCCTGTGTCGACTCTAGTCCGTGGCTTGTAGGTCGCATCTGCTCCCGCTGGAGAGAGATAGCCCTCGCTCTACCGGAACTCTGGACTACGGTCTCGATTAATGAATTGAGCTACGACCTTAGGGGAAATGATGTACATCCTTCCATACTTCTTTGCCGGTTGAAGATGCAACTCCATAGGTCGGCAAATCAGCCGCTGTCCATTGTTCTCGGCTCCCCGTCGTATGAGTCGGACTGGACTATATCTCCCGAAATTCTGGAGATCTTAGCTGACTCCTCGCCGCGGTGGGAAACCGTTCAGGCTGACTCAACTTGGTTTTCTCCTGGCAGCCCCATGGATCGCATCAAGGGCAGGTTGGACAAGCTGAAATCCCTCTCGTTTTCGTACGGTCCGCCGCAAGGGGAGCTGTTCGCCGATGCGCCCCAACTCCGGCGTCTCGAATCGACGCAGGGGTTTGCGAGCGAATTTCCCTGGGCGCAGCTAACTTACTTGAAGAGCGGCATCAGCGGCTTGAGTGAACTCATCCGCATTCTTCCACAACTCGTCAACGTCGTCGAATGCGATATGACAGCCTGGTTTGTGGAGGGAGATGACACCGCTGCGGATGACATCTCATTGCCTGCTCTCCAAAAATTAACCCTCCAGTGGATGCCTCTTCCTTCGTCCCTCATTGCGCCGAGGCTGACGCACCTCGGACTCGGCGCAGGATTTATTGATACCATCGCCCCTGTTGTATCTCGTTCTGGCTGTGATCTGCGATCGGTCACGCTCCTTTCACGTCTGGACAGAGTTTCCGGCGCTACCGTCTCATTCTCCGCATTACAACACTACCCCACCATTTGTGAGCTGAAAATAAACGACGCCAGCGACATTAACGCTTTATGCGCCATGCTCACGATCCAACAAGAGTCACCCATCGCGTTGCCGAAGTTGAATGATCTCATGTTTTTCTTGGCCACCGATGATCCGACGTCGGTATCGGGCTTGAATCTAGAAATTTTCGTGGCGATGCTCAAGTCTCGTTGGGACGTCGAGGGATGCGCTCGCATCCGCCATGTGCACATCGACACAGGCTGGTGGCATGGGCTTCCCTTTATTGAAGGACTTTTGAGTAGATTGGTGGAATTTGACGACAGGGAGTTGTCCCTGTGGCTTACCGATTTCACTCCAGCCCAATCACCTTCGGGAGACGCCACCATGGTTCAAGGTAGTTGTTGGCACTGTACTATCAAAGCGTTATCTGAAATATGACTGGCTCTAGTGTCGAGGAGACTCCGGTGGAACTAATATGCCATCTGGTTCAAATTTATAACCCGCGCTCTTTCATTCTTTCTTGGGGGGCGATGACAAGGCGATGATGTACTATATAGTAGAGTAACTAGTTGAGTTAAATGTTGAAAGTGGTGTTTACCATCGGAAATGACTGGCTGAATCCTTGGAATGCTTCTGTAGACCAAGTCTCATTATCCCAAACGCCAAAAATAAAAGGAACTGGGTGGTGTTTGCGGATCAAAGGCGGCCCGCGTGCCGCAGCGGCCACTGCAGTTGCAACACTCCACCATGTCGGACGCCGGGCTAAAGACCTACGAAGGCAACTGCCACTGTGGCGCCGTTAAATTCACCGTGTCCCCCCCCCCCCTCGAAACCACACCCCTGCACGCCTGCCAGTGCTCAATCTGCACGAAAAAGGGGTACCTATTTGTCTTCGCCACGAAGTCCGCGCTCAGGTTCGCCAAAGGCGCGGGCTCGGACGGCCTTGGCTGCGGCGTGCTGCGGGACTACGAGTTCAACGACAGGCAGATGACACACCGCTTCTGCGGGACGTGCGGGACGCCGTTCGGGATCGTGCGCGCGGGCCTGGGACCGGCGGACAAGTTTGCGTTTAATGCGCGCATGCTGCGGGATGTTGACTTGTGGGCGCTGGAGGTCAAGACCGGCGCGGGGATGAGTACCAAGACAGCGTATGCGGTGCCCGTATTCCCCGGCTTGGCGGAGCTAGAGCAGAGTAAAGCCGAGGGGGAGAAGGTGTACAGCGGCAGCTGCCACTGTGGCGCCGTAACGTTCGCGCTGAAGAGCGCCGCGCCGCTGGAGGTGCAGGCGGCCAGCGGCGTCGAGGAGGACGCGGTCAAGGAGTGCGATTGCAGTATTTGCATCCGCGTAAGCATTCTACGCTGCACCTGCACCATAAGTTATAAACGGTACTCGTACGTTTTAGATCGCAGGACTGTACACTTACCCGCGCCCCGCTCACACGCGTCTCGATGCACATCGTGCCCCCTGATACGCTCGTCTCGTACTTCTATCCGCTGGGAAGGAAGTTCGGTGCGACGCAATTCTGCGGGCTGTGCGGGTGCGCGGTGGGACAGCACATCGAGGGTCCGCCCGCGGAGCGTGTCGCGACGCTCCCTCCGAACGTGCAGGCGATAATCGCGGAAAAGCGCATGATAAAGCCGGTGCACCTGCGCGCGTTGACGCTGGCGCTGGGGCGCTCGGCGGAGGAGAAGGCGGAGTGGGAGAGGATTGTGGGGGCGGTTCGCAGGGAGAGGGGGAGCAAGGAGGGAACGCCGTATATCGTGCCTGAGTAGGTACTGGGAAAAAATATCTAACCTAGTATTCGGCCCTGAAATTCAGAACATCAGAAACTTGAACGATTACGTTGCCAGCAAAAAACAAATTGACGCAACGTGCGAACGCGGACCCATACTTACTGTGCGAGGATCAGGCCAGGAATCAACCGGAACAATCCCCGGTGCAGATCTGCGCTTTGGCCTCCACGCCCATGTCTCATGAAGCGGTGCCTTTTACCTAAAGGTTAACGGTATGTAGAGGTGCCACATCGTGATTGATCGTGGCAGCTGGACCGGCACCATCATGAGAGTCCCTTCACACTTGAGCAAGCCAACAGGCAAGGTGACAAAAAACCTATGCCTGCGGAGTCTCCAAGATCTCAGGTTTTCTTTTTCTCTATAATAAGGCACGTCTTTTGTTATTCCCTTATTGAGATTCTGGAGTAGTCGGGAACTGCCGGACGGATCAAATTCATGCTTCATTCGGGGGATGCCGGAATAAGTTCAGACTCCGCTGTCTTCTTCCAACGTCCGACGAGCCAGCGCATGAGGCGGCTTTAAAGCCCTGCCTTCGCATTCTAATTCAAGAATTTGCCATTGAGTCCTCCCCGCTAGCGCTGTATGGTACTCTTGGCCTTGCTGCTCAGGCTTCCTGCTAGTTTTCAAGTTTTAGGCAGGCTGGCAAAACCAAGTTCAGCTTTTCTATTCGACGCCCTGTCCATATATACATACGTCCGTGGTAAAAGGGTCACTTTTCTCCTGGCCCGTAATCACCGGCTTTTCGCACCCTCTGGCGGTCCGAAGACCGACGTTCAAATATCACACCGCACATCTTCTCAGGAGATGATATTGTCTACATCTGGCTGCCGCACCTTCGGTGTTTTTAATTCGAAGCATATCAACTTCGAGGAGGAATGAAAATGTACTGTACACTGCGGTTGAAATTCCGCCCCTCCCATAAACAACGTGCCACTCCGAAGACTGCGGCGAACATGGGGCCGCACAACCCAGGCCCCGGCTAACTGCGACTGCTTCTAAATCTGTATCCGGCTATCTAGCCCGTTTCTTTCAGAAACCGTCTTCCAATACTATCTATTAAAGCCACCGATTTGTTCCTGGCCCCACGACGCCCGCAGCATGCTCACCCCCACGTCTTCCGAGTCAGAAAAGGCAAAGGATCCCGTTGATATTGGATCTGGACTTCCGCGGGTTGCAAAAGCCAACGCAAGTTCGACGAGTCTCGACAAAGCAATCGTCTATCTGCAAGAAACCGGCATTGAATCTGATGCCCGTGAAGTCCAATCTGCCCGTCTCCTGCGCAAGATCGATTGGAGAATCGGCCCCATTGCGCTGATGGTCTATACGCTGCAGGCCCTGGACAAATTGTGAGTTCTCTCAACTGGGTTCCTTTATACATTTTTGACGTGCTACAGAGATCTCAATGTAACGATCTTGTCGTCATCTTCAATGTTTTTTTCATTTACCTTTCTCTGGGGAACTAGTACGCGGCCGTTATGGGAATAAATCAAGAA
>JARJCX010000500.1:0-62405 GCA_029282285.1 Mycena rebaudengoi | reverse complement strand
GCAGAGACCGTTGGCCAGCTCAGTGACTTCCATAGCAACATCGGGGGTTTTGTGCTTGTCGCCGTACGCAGGGATCTCGAAGGCGGTCTGGACGGTCCTCATGGCATCCCGTAGGGTGAAGATACAGACGGTGATCATCGAGAGCCACTCCCAGCTCTTGTTAGTACCCTTCGCATTGTAGATAATCTTCGCCCAGAAGTTCTGGTGCTCTTGCAGCAAATCCACGGGCTTGAAGCCGAATTCCCGTCCGGTTAGATTAACAAGCCAGTTGGCAAGGAAGAGCTCTCTGTAAATTCATTAGCACTCATATGCTTGATGTGATTCACGTCGTACCGAAGCTTGGGAGGGAACTTCTTCAGCCGCACAAGTGTCTCGAACATGGCGTCAGCGTAGCGAGGCATTGTTTGGGTGTTCTCATCATGACCATCCATATCCCGAGAACGTTCAAGACACGCCCGATGTCGCCCTTCTTGATGGCCCAGACGAATTCCAGATAAAAGAGTGCGTCGCGGTTGTAGAGGATCGCGTTCTCGAGTGTGATGTCACGCTCCGAATCGGGACACGCCCGCAACTTGTCCACCGCCGCCGTGGAGAACAGATTGTCAAATACTAGCTTGGAGACTCTATTGAACTCGTCCATGGTCGCCGTCTCCGCCCACACCGAAAGATCCTCGTGGCGGCAGTGAATTCGGAATCCGTCAACAATATGTGCTGGAAGAGAGATTGTAATTAGCTCGTGAGCTGGCTCCCACGGCGTCGCCTTCTTCGCAGACCAGCCGGCTGAGAGGGGCTTGCGCTTCAGAAGCTTGTTATGCTCCCACCAGAGCCCGCCTGGCCAGAGCGAATTTGGTGTTCCCCAATGCTCGTTAACTGTGAGCCGGCCACCGGCCATTTTCCCATGGAACAAGCCCCAACGCCACACTCGCTCGCAGTCCAGCCAATGGAGTGTCACTGTTCCTTCTGGCAGATTCCATCTAGGGGCCGGTTCATAAGTGAAGAGCTGGATCAAATTTTCGAGGACACCGGTACCTTTTCTTTCAGAGAATCCGTCAAGAGATCCCCGTCATCGAACATGAGGCCGTGGGCCTCCAGCTCTGCGTCTCCCATGCCCATAGTCTTCAAGATCTTAGTAGACTGTGAACGAGCCCTCTAGAGTCGACTCCTCATCGTGCATCGCTGGCAGCGGCAGCTGTTCCGTTTTGTGAAGCGGGATCTGGTTGACTACAGGGCACTCGCGGAAATCCTGCCTGAGTCGTTTCAGGCCAGCAATATGGTCCAGTGCAAGACTTTGAAAAAGCCAGTAACAGCTCGTCGAGAGCTGCTCGGCATTCTCGGGCGAAGGGAGCACATCCTCCTCGGACCAGTCGAGGACGGGGAGTGTCTGCTCACGCGGCGGCTTCATCGAAAGGGGAATAGTCCCGTGGGGCACCCTTCCTCCCGTTGTCGGATCGAAGGTGGGTATGACAGTCGCCGTTGTCCCGTTATCAAAATGATTCTTTGAGTCAAGGCGCTCGGAAGCGATGCGGAATGCAATGTTTAGGTTGTCCCACACAATCTGAACCATGCATGTCTTCACCAGCTCCCGGATGTTCGCCAATCCCTCCTTCGACAGCTTCTTGACATGGTTAGTGATGCTTCCGTAGGATATCGACAATCCAGCATGCGCAAGGACCTCCATTTCTCGCTTTGACGCCCCGGAGCCTAGGAGAAATAGGCCGATGACGAGCTGGAAGTTGTTGGCTTGCTGTGAGCGCAGTATGCTAATAAGGGCGCAGATCGTTGTGAAAACCTGTCGCCGGATGGTAGACATGTCAATGTGAGTGCACGGAACGATAACGTACCAGGCCCTTGTTCCTCCGAGGCTCGCCGCTGATCTCTCGACGCGTCGACTCGTCCGGCGTAGTTAGCACCACTAGGGCCATCCATAGCTTTGGAGCCGCTTCTTGAATCTGCGCCGCCAGCTTGTCCATGGAGAATTGTTTCAAGAGGTCGGTCACTGTGGTCGTAGAGTTGCGTGTCAGGATATCCTGAATAGCGCGGCCTTCTTTCTGGAAGATCTCGGCCAGCTCGCCGTCGATATACTCGTCTCGCGCCGGTGCTGAACGTGCGAACATGGCTTTGGCGTGTTGCGCTCCATGGCTGTGGACATAGCGAGTCAGATTTGCTGACGCTTGGTAATCCCCGCCAGTGCGAAAAATTGCTGAAAAGAATTCATCTAGGTCCTTGAAGTTGTAGCCCCCATCCTCGGTTGAGGCGGTAACGTCTGCGAGGACTTGCTGGGCATCGCGAGTCTTTTGTGCATGTAGGGCAATTTTTTCGGCCGTCGCTTTCTCCTCTTCCTCTTTGGCAACACGCTCCGCAGCCTCAACCTCTTCTTTGAGGGCTGCAGTTCTGCGCTCAGCACTCGCAGCACGTTTACGCTGCAGAGTTTCGCTTGCACGACGGAACTCCTCTTGCTGTGCCGGTGTCGACTGCCCTGACCCACGGAGATGCCGAAGTGTCGAGTGGAGTATGTGGGTCTCCAGAATGCTGGGGTCGACCTGGCCTTCGCTTCACGGGCTTGGGCTTCACGGGGGTCAAATTCATGACCGACATCGGGGACGAAGCTGGCGGCTCAATAGATTGCCCACGGTGAGGTGTTTCTGGGAAATTTGTCGTGCTTGCACGCAGCGGAGAACCATAGGGGTCGGGAAAAGAGCAGGAAGAGGAGTAGTGGTAGGAGTGGTCGTTCCGCCTCTGGTGTCACAGGTTCGGGGCTGTCGTGAGTGTGAACTGGAGGGCCAGGGGAGCTGGGCGGCATGCTGACTGCCCTCTCAGTGATGATAGGCGGCGCCTTCTTGCGGCGTTTCGACGCAGGAGGGGCGTAGTCGACATCAGAGTCCTCGCGGGTGCGTGAAAATGGCATGGTAGGCCCAGAGGATGTGGAAATCGAAGGCCTCGTTGTGTAGCCCCTAAAAGTTAAAACCGAATTTTACGCGTTCAAATTTAATTTACTCGGAAATTCAAAAACATCACGAGCCTTAGAATTTGAGGCACTACAAAACTGCCTCTTTAGATTTGTGGAACGAGGAACTTGGTCCTGGAGTCGTCGAAATTTTGGCTAAGATATTTTATTATCCTCGGCAATCTCCGACCGTACTCGGTTACGGTTAAATTGTTCCAGTCGCTACATCTTTGATCAAACGATTGTCTTTGATCAATTTAAAGTACGACTGGTTCGAGTCGATTGCCACATATTTCGGCAACTTTTGGTTACAGACTGGTTACGAGTCCACATGGCACAAACAGCTGCTCGATTCCTTCAGCCGCATATGATAGTGGTGTGTGTCCAATGCGGTCTCTCGAGTTAACGTCCACACGACTCCGCAACAGAAGTTTGATAACATCGACGTGACCCCCTTGTGCGGCATACGACAACGGAGTACGTCCACCTTGCGCCTTGTTCCTGAGATCATCCAGAAGAGTGTTCATGCTTGTACCTGGTTCATCCGCCAAGTCCGGGAGAATGTGCTGGAACATGAGGAGAAACATTCACGACGGCAGAGTGTCCGGATTGAGCTGCATACGAAAGTGGTGTCCGACCATCTTCGCTTGAGAGTTGGAACTTACATCGAAACGTTTTAGCAGTGCGGCAATTTCCACCCGATTGTTTTTGGCCGCGTGCGAGAGCGGGGTGTGCCCATCACCGTCCCGAGAGTTGATATCGACCGCCCTTCTGGAGAGGATGTTCCACAACCTCGCGTCGGCCCTGTTCCGCCGCGAACGACAATGATGTACGTCCACCGTCCTAAGCCTGAGGACTTCGTTTATCCGCCAAGTCAAGCTGGGCAACTGGGCACTGTAAGAGAACCTCCACCACCACAATATGTGCGGACTGAGCTGCATACGAAAGTGGTGTCCGACCATCCTTACATTCAGTGTTGGGATTCACATCGGAGCGTCTCAGCCTGAGTATCAAGGCGACGACGTCCACCCAGCCGCATATGTGAGAGAGGTGCGTCCAACACAGTCCTTGGAATTGACATCGACACTCATCTGGAGGAGACTTTCGACAACCTCCCGTCGGCCTTGTGCTGCCGCGTACGACAACGGGGTGCGTTCACCGAGCTTCGTGGCCAAATCAGGACGGGTCTTCGAGTCCTTTAGCAAAAGCACGGCCACGGCAAAACATCTGTTTTCCGCGGCGTAGGAAAGGGGAGTGCGTTCAGAATGATCGCAAGAATTGACGTCCAAACCACCCCGCTCGAGGAGAAACTCAACAATCTTGGTTCGGCCCAGTGCTGCAGCGTACGATGATGGTGTGCGGTGGGTCACATCCCGCAAGTCAGGTTTAACGCCCGGGACGTCTCAGAGAAGGCTTCTGCATCGTCCCGCCCAAGTGCTCCCTTTCTGAATTAAAATGAAACGGCGGGGAACAAAAACAGAATTATGAAGAAATATTATGATCCATCCCAGAGTCGAACTGGGGTCTCGCACATATGTAACTTCTGCCAAGACATCAAAGTTACTGTGGGTGCGCTACCGCGTGCGCCAACAGATCGTTCTGGTATCATAATTAAACTGCAATAGTATACATAGCTTTGGATTTACATGAAAATGAAATGACCCCCCCCCCCGAAAAAAAAATTGCCCAGGCTGGAATCGAATCTGGGGTCTTCCACATATGTAATTCTTCGACCAAATATGAAGTTTGTTGCGGAGTGCGCCAACAGGTCTTCCTGGTATGTGAATTGAACTACGATATCTAGTGGACGGTTCTGAACAAGGGACAAAAAACACGACATGTGGTTCGACCCCAGCCCGGAGTCGAACTGGGGCCTCCCACATAACCTCACTAGGAACAATCAGTTTATTGTGGGTGCGCTGCCATCTGCACCAATACGATTTTCCTGGAACCTGAATATAGGCTGGACTTTGAATTCAAACCCGGAACGAAAATGCTTCCAGACAACATATGAATGACCCATCCCAGATACATACATAATCCACGATGCGGACGAGGGAGCAGTTGGTTGAGCCCCTGAGTCGTTTTATTTTTTAATTTCTTCGTTGTTGGCTGGCTGGCTGGCTGGTTTTTTTGCAAGGGAGAATTCACGTGTCGTGTCGTGTCTTTTATTTATTTCGCGCGTCGCGTTTATTTATTTATTTGTATGCCGAGCTTGAAGTTGTAGCGTTTACATTTCGTCATCCCTCCCCATGGCCAATATTTTGTAAGCCCTTGTCCGGTTTGTTCTTCCCCGATTTCTGATTCCCCTTCGTACGTGCTGTCTCCCACCCCTCCTCGCCCTACCTCAGACATCTCATCCCTCATTGGAGAGATTCCGAAGCCTCAGCGCGTCGAATTCACCGAAACAGATTTCTGATTTAACCTAATTGTGTTATTATGTTTGAGGCTCGCGCCGCTATCACGCGAATTTCACCTCTACAAAACACCTCAAACAGAAACTTTTGGCCCCCCAATCAGTTTCCGATTCTATATCTCGTGCCCGGCAAGATATGCCGGACAAAGGCTGACGTGTGCCGACATGGGTCAGCACTGGTGCCGACAATGCTGACGTGTGCCGACCTAGGTCAGCACTGCGTGCCGATCGCATCGGCAGCGGTGCTGACCCATGTCGGCACACGTCAGCCTTTGTCCGGCATATCTTGCCGACAGAGCCTCGGAACGCAGTGAGTTATTTATTGTGGGCGCGTTGCCGAGTACGCCAACAGGTCCTTCTGTTATCTTAATTGAAATCGACTACAGGCTGGGCATTGAGGCATTTGACAAAGTGAATAAATTTAGGCCGGAAATAAATTTTGAAAGAGAATCACCCATCCCGGAGCCAAAGCGAGTCCTCCGAGTTTGAAATATTCCGATGGTGGAACTTTATGGAACAGATCGATCAAATTGAATGAGTGAATGGCGAGGACAACAAAAATATTTATAGGATTCCGACACAGTTTCAGTTTGCAGAAATAGGTCCCCCGCGGTGCAGTGCAGATGGATGGACGAACGAATGAGAGAGAGAAAATTGACACCTTAAAGTAAACCAAATCCGACCCTCGCGCAGAAGATTGAGGATGCGCACATACGCGTTATGTTTGCGAGTTGAAGCACCAAATAGAAGGTGTTTTTCTCATGAACGTTTATATGCACTGGAGAAGAAAAGCACAAAGTAAAAAAGAAATACACGGAAAATGGATATGACCTGTCCCAGAGTTGAACTGGGGACTCCTGCCAAGACTCATTTTAGCCTGGGCATATTTCAGCGGGCACACTACCAACTGTGCCAACAGGTCGTTGTTAACAGCATGGAACCGAAGCAGCTCCCTCCAAATGATATTTATAGTTGAACTGATGTCGGCCCGAAGAAATAATGGCTGATCTAGATCAAATTTCAAAGTCCGAGACTCGTCACTCCATTTTGTCCTCTTCCCTCATCACTCGCAAGTTGGATGAACCACCAATGGTAAGCCTCGAATTTTTGCTGAGATACGGGTATCAATATGCAACAAAAAGCAATCATCTTGAGCGCGAACTCACACCTTGGCGATTTGGGCGGCTCGGAACCTACTCCGATGCCATCTCGGGCATTGACCTGTTGGTGTCGTGGTCAATTGTGGGCAGATTCGGACACTAGCACGTCTCGCAACAATCCCGTCATCATCGGCTGGCCGTTCCTGGTCGTTGCGTCCGCGTTCCTAGTTACTGGCTCTGGGCTGCTTATAGAATGGGCATGCAGAACTCACTTCTCGCCATCCAGTGCGTATATACACGCTCTGCCTGGCCGCAAGCCACCCTCGCGACGGAGCTTGGCAAGTACCTTCTCAAGCGACGTGCTCATGAATGGTCTCTCTGTATGGGAGGATGGCGTATACTCGGTTCAAGGAAGTAATACGGTCATGGTTCGGGATATATAGCGCGGTGTGGGTACTTGTAATACGGATCCTGAATTAGTAATATGGCTGTACATTATTACTGTTGCTGTAATCTAATTGCAATTCATCGTTCGGTCGGTGTGCGCTCGCGTTGCCGTTAGCTTGGTGATTCGGCAACTCTCAAATGCAGCCAAAAGACGGGTGACCACATCAAAATGAAAGAAAATCGGACACAGAGGAAAAGCGAGCAGAAGTCGAATGGGCCGAGATGGACCAAAAAAATCGTAACGCCACGAAAAGAACAAAACGAATCAAACCCAGGAGTACCGAGGCCCGCCCCGAATTCGAACCCGGGCCTTCTGCAGAAAGAAAGAGACGAAGTGGGCAGCATACTATAGCCTCGATAGCGGTGTGGACCACGCCTGCGCAGAATATAAGTTCGCCTGTCACCCACGACGACAAGCTTTCTTCTCTCGGCTGTAGGGGTGTTGGTGGTCATGAAGAGACCTAATATCGCGTGCAAGAGCTGTGCCTTGGCTGTGCCTGTCAGAGCCCTCAGTCAACAAGCGCGCAGACTAATCATTTGATATTCAAAGTCCGCACATACCGAAAAGCGGCCTCGTCTGAAGCTCCGACACGAGTGACAGTCATATTTTCTGCCTTCTCTCAGTATTCAGAATGTTTCAACCCACTTCGGGCATCTCGGGCCACCACTCCAAAGGAAATCCTTGAATATTCAAAACTGAGTGGAGCACGAGTCAGAGTTTTGCTATGCTACGGATTTTAGCGTGTTGCAACCGAATGTATATGTTTTTTTGCAAGGGGGTTTGGGAGCAGCGGAAGGAAGGGGAATCGTGAGTATAAATACCTTGGGTAGTGATTAAATTTCGGAGCAGCGATTACTATCCTCCTTAGTTTTACCAGACCACAGAGCAATTGAATTGCAGTACAGCCGGCTATCGGAAATAAAGTAATTCTCGGAATAAACCGAACGACGAGCACTGCGGCCGACGACGAAGCAGGACGAAGCAAGCCAGGGGAGCATTTTGCGATGTTGACACAGACCTGAGACCGCTGTCTAACGATCAACCTTAGTGGAGGACGAACTTGCTAACGACGGTGGAAAGCAAGAAGGAAAAACTCACTTTCATTATATTATTTTCTGATGCCCCCCGGGAGCGAACAAACCATCCGAAAAGGGATGCGTGAATTTTCATGCGGGCATTTCAGAACGACGTTGGGAGGGCCCACAGTAATGTAGCCAACGCTGAGGGTGGGATGTTGAAAGAGACAGTGATGCGGGATCGGATAATTGTGCCACGTACTCAATAATTCAGCTCATAGCCTCGGGGGTGAGGCTCTCTGTAGTCGCATCGAAGAACTTGAAGCGATCCAACGTGAGAGAAGATTCGACGCTTTCAAAGTCCTTCGCGTCAACAAAACACGTTGACTGAAGAAAATCCGAGGTGCGAAATCAGCTAACATTGAACTCTCCAAGAGATGTCTCCGGCGCAGTTTACTCAAAGTGTGCCGAACGCGATTGGTGCCAATCCCATATTACACCCACTGGCGCGGTTGGATTTGTTAGAAACTTTCTCGATTCGCCCTTATGCTGAGAGCAATTCGGGAAGAGATCTTGCTGGAATTGATTCGGCCAGAGAAATGCGCCTGTTTATAAAGATGGTCACCCGAATAGGCAAAAGCTTCGTGCGACTTGATATCGTTCATAGGCAACCAGGAATGTTGGCGGAATGGGAACCGGCAGCAAAATATCGCGAGCGATTTCACTGTGAAAGACTGCTCGGGGAATTAAGGAGCATATGGGCTAGAAAGAGATCATCGACTTCGTCAAAGACATGAACTGAACCGAGATTACCGGCCCTTTTCTTGTCTTGTGATAACAAGAGCGGAAAATATGGAGTAGCCCGAATTCGACGAGAGGAAATATATGTGTGTCAGTAGAACATATTAATCTGAGGCTTTCAAGAATACGAACTGAGTACTAGTCTGATTTGAGCAGCGTAGCGTGAAGCTGGAAGGGGGGCGAAATTTTTGGAACGTCGGTGGCTGATGTGGTGATATGGTGCTCCAGAAAGCACAAACAACAGCTATGATAGTCGCCAGAAATAGTCGACATAATTCAGAGATAGTAAAAGAGAGGAACCTGGAGGAGCGCGATTCACAAGCTACGACGGGGGCTGCCACGGATTCCGGGCTACACTATAGCAGATAATTACGTGAACTCGACGAGGGGCTCCGGAGTGACACTGTATGGAGCCCCGGGTGTGGAATTTGGGAAGCTCAGTAGCAATTTCCATGCCACGAGCCCTCCACATCATCGCGCGGCAAACAAGACCACCGGTACTAGGTCGTAATGAACACGGGTAACTCAAAAACGTCATCCAGAGGGGAACCCCGCCATTCCAAGGGTGAGGGCAAATCGGTCGGGAGACCGATTAAAACTCGATTAAGACTGAACGGGCCGAGCTGTAAAATCCTCGGCAATCTGAGGGCATTTCCGGCGAAATTAAGCCCTTTGAATGGCCGCTTTTTCCTCTGAGGGACGCAGTTGTTTCAGAGACGGGAATGTAAAGTAACCTGGGAGCTAGAGCAAAAGAGATCAGAGAGCTACTTAGATGTGGGTAGTGCTGCTTCATCATCGTGAACCAGTCTCCCAATGCTGCTGAGGGAACTGGCCGCCGGAGTGAAGCTCCGGCATGTCTTGTATATAATATTTGGACTCTCAGGTCAAGCTTGGAGCCAATTATGCTCACGAATTCGGATTCCTTGAATTTACAAGAGGGCAACTGGTCTCTTGTGCGCCGGGGCTGTGGTCCCCCACCTACGAATTCAAACGTCCATCTGCATAGCCTTTCAACACAACCCAAGCGCTGACCTAAACCCATTGACATAGTGCGCGGTTCCTTCGGTCTTTGCGGACACCGGTGGACAAGGAGTCCAGATTGTCGGACATGCGAGTGCGATCGGGGCCGACTTGCTCCAGCCGGAAAGGTTGCTTCCTATTGTGTCGTTTTTTGCGGACACCGGTGGACAAGGAGTCCAGGTCGTCGGACATGCGAGTGCGATCGGGGCCGACTTGCTCCAGACGGAAAGGTTGTTTCCTATGGCGTCGTTTCTGGGAGATTCATGCTCAGAATTGTCTTATTCATGCTTTCCACTCTTCACATTGCTTTCACGTTAACACCTTGCCGTCCACAGAGCTATAAAGACGATGGCAACTGCATGACTCATCACAAAACAAATACCGTCTACAGCTACAATGGAAGCTACTCCAAGCTTCACCACCGTCCTCGCCCTCTCTGTCAGCATTGTCGTTCTGCTCTATTTGGAATTTAAACGCTCATCTGTATGCCGGCCTTTTCTGTGTTCTCGGTTTTCAACCCATTCATTTTATTTCAGGTGCAGTTGCACACTATCCCAGCCATGGGCCCTTCTGGCCCACTCTCCTCTTACCGTGGGGCCCTCAATTATCTTTCCAACGCGCCAAAAATTATTCAAGCCGGATATTACAAGGTACTTATACTCCTCCGCCTTCATCTCGTATTTTTTGTCATATGCTAAGACGAGGGACAGCACAAATCCATCTTCCGTGTCCCCTACCTTGATAAATGGGTCGTCGTTCTCAGTTCACCCGAATTGATTAACGATCTCCGCAAGGCGCGCGACGATGACCTCTCCGCCGCGCATGGGTTCGGTGCCGTGCGTATAAACCTACCCCAAAACGTCGATCCAAAATTAAAATTTTGATATTTACTGTTTCAGACCCTCGCGGTGAACTACACCCTCGGCGCCGGCTTCGTCACGAACCCGTACCATGTCCGCGTCATCCAGTCGTCCCTCACGCGGAGCATCGGTGCGCGGTTCGCAGATATACACGACGAGATCGTCACTGCGTTCCAGGACGAGATTCGGAAGCTTCTGAATCCGCACTCCGACTTCGATACGAGCAGTAAATCCTCCACCTACATCCATCCTACCAATTTAGCTGACTGATGCGCGCATCGATAGACTGGGTTGCCGTCCCGGCGCTCAAAACTGTCCTCCGCATCGTCTCCTGCACGAGCAACAGATTGTTTGTCGGAGTCGAACTCTGTCAGTGCACCTTCCCCTTCAACCTCTGAAATACATGCGGCTAACGTCCGCTGCAGGCCGTAATACCGACTACAGGGACCTCAACATCGAGTTTGCCGAAGACGTGATGAAGCGCGCAAGGGTCATCAACCTCTTCCCCAACGTGCTCAAGCCGTGAGTCGCGCTCCGTAATACGTACCCAGCCCGTGCTTTAATATGAATATTAATTCATATCAATTGAATTCAGACTCGTGGGTCCCATGATCTCGCCCTTACCCCGCGGCATGGCGCGCGCAAAGAAGCATCTTGTACCCATGCTTGAGGAGCGGCTGAGAGTCGAGGAGGAGTACGGAAAGGATTGGGAAGGACGACCGGTGTGTGGTTCTTACTTTGAGCAATTTCTGCGCCGGTTCCATGGCTGACTGATTGGTTTATTCTCTAGAACGACTTGATTTCGTGGCTCCTGGAACACGCCACAGGGGAAGAACGCACCGTGAGCAGCCTCATCCAGCGTATCCTTATGATCAACTTCGTGGCGATCCACACGACGGCCAATGTACGTCTTCCAGAGTTTTTGGCTTTGCAGCAGATAGGAAAATAATGATGTGTTCACACAGAGCTTCACCCAGGCGCTCTACCACCTCGCAGCTGCTCCGGAATATGTTGCACCCCTGCGCGAGGAGCTCGAGGCCGCCCTCCTCGATGACGGGTGGAGCAAGGCCGCGATGGGCAAATGTGTCAAGCTCGACAGCTTCCTCCGCGAGTCGCAGCGCTTCAACGGTGTCAGCGCCAGTCAGTCTTTCCCTATCCTTAGGCCGTCAATTCATCTCTTTATCATCGTATTTATACAGTCAACATGAACCGCATGGTCGCGAACCCCGCGGGCTTCACCTTCTCGGATGGCACGCACCTGCCGCGCGGGACCTTCATCGCAGCCGCAACGTACGCGACGCACCACGACGACGCACACTATGCGAATGCAGACGTGTTTGATGGGTTCCGTTTCGTCCCCATAGGCGTCGGTGCCGGCGGAGAAGGAGGGACAGAAAGCGCGAAGTTCGGGATGGTCACGCCAGATGCGGCGTTCCTCTCGTTCGGGCTGGGGAAGCACGCGTGCCCTGGGGTGCGTTTTTCTTCCTCCATTTTTGCTTCCGGGCTGCTGCAATTACTCACTTGACGAATTAAATAGCGGTTCTTCGCGGTCACCGAACTCAAAGTGATGCTCGCGCATATCCTCCAGAATTATGATGTCAAACTGGAACGGGAGGGGTGTTCCCGCCCAGCGAATGGTTCGGGACGACGTGCGGGGCAAACCGGTCGGCGAAGGTGCTTTTCAAGAAGAGGACCTAAGACTCGGAGGTTTTTTGTTGGACGTTGAACATTCACGTGATCAAATTGAATATCTACAGTTTAACCAATGTTCTGTGTTCTGTCCTCGTATTTTTTTTTATTCCCACAGTTGCATGTTGAACCACTTCGAGCCTGCCACCCGCATAGATATATGAAAAATCTCTGGGAACACTTCAAAAGCAGAGTCCCTTCCTAGCTTTAGTTCGCATGGAAAGCGTTACATGTACACAAGCTGGATCACGGTAGCATGGGTGGACGGTTCGACCCATCAATGACAGTGTTGAGGCCTACAAATTTTCCTTCATCAACATGGTTGTGAGATCACTTCCAGAGGTACGTACGAAGTGGATGAGACAATATGATACGAACTACGCGTCCCGGAAGGCTTCTCTTGAGAATGCCTCTCATCGGAGTCAGATGTACCATCCACCGTGGCAGTTCCTGGATCTCCTTGTTGACTGCCGCCTGGGTGGGTGAGCCAACATAGGCTCGGAGCGCTGTCGCGAAGGCATTGGGGACTTCTTCTCGAGTTTTTATGGAGGCTTCGCTGAATGTTTGCTCCGCGCAGATGCACAAGGCTTCGCACGTGAGTCCAATGAGGGACATCTGAAGAGTGACTGACGCACCCGAAATTAACTTCAAGCGACCTCGCACCGTGTATATTCTCCATTTCTGGATAGTAATGATAACGAGTTTTCAGCCATGAATCAGTGGTTAAGGTTTGCTTACAAGATCCGGGTAGAACTCGGCAACAACGGCATTTAAGGCGTCCTTAGTTTCACTCTATGGTCATGAGTAAGTTTTATTCCTCTGAGCGTCGCAGGTTGGACACAGTGGCAGCTGAATTTGAAATGAGAATACCCCGGCGTCGAATGATTTCGCCGACTTACCGAGTGCGATGGGCTGACGATAGGTTGGGATGTAGGCGAATACGAGACTCACGGGCTTGACCGTAACGCACACTCGGGTCAGATGGGGAAGTAATAAACAAAAAACCGGAAAACTCACGATCTGGTAACACAACAGCGTCAGATCTCAGTCGAGTACAGCAACGCGAATCTCACAAGCTGGTAGCGTGAAGTGACGATTCCAGGAGTCAGTCAGGTTTTTGTACGTGATTAGGAAGGGTGCAGCACTCACCGCCTGAGACGGTGGGCAGCGAGCGCATTGGAGTGAGGACGTGGACGCGAGAGAAGCAAGCTGTAACCCACGTTCTGCACAGGGGAACATGCCGAGGTCAATTTCGCTCTTACGGACACAGCGGCAGAGTAGGCGGACTCACGAGCTGCGATGAAAGTCCACAGGTGTTATGCTGGCGTCAGCGGCTGAAAGCGACTGCGGATGGAGAAGTTGTAACGCACGCCCTGCCAGGATAGTAACGCGTAAGTCAGTCGGCGGCCGCAATCAGTACTCACAAACTGAGCATCGCGTGAGTCGTAATGTCAGACTTGTGGGAGCCGCCGCAAGCGGCGGTGTACGTACCGACTGCGCGGCAGCATCAGACTACGTGGCAAAAAGCACGGCACGGACTCACAGCCTACGTGAAGAGACATTCGGATTGGGTCCATTGGAAGTAAGCATGACAGCGGAGACGGAGACTCGCCTTCTGTGAATCGCCCGGATTGTTTAGACTCATGGAACTCATTAAGCAATGGACCTATTACTCACATTCTGGTTTTGACGGTTAATCACGGACGGGGGAATATGTATGGAACGACTCACATACTGCCCGAACCACTGCTTTCAACCTTACTCCGCTGTGGGGACTTCTTCGAGGCGTACCTGGTGAGACTACTCATCGTTGGACCGCGATGTATGAGACAGTGGTCGTCTCTTACCTGAAAGAAGTGCAATGTGTCAGAAGTTAAGATGAGTACTCTTGGACGGAGAAGTGCTAACCCGCTGGAAAGCGTTCAGCTAGATCCCAAAGACAAATCAACTTCGATTATGTACCCAAAGATGGCTGTAACATCCTAATGTCCAGCTCACGATTCCTGAAGCAGGTGATCGATTCGCTGGCTAGCCGGAAGGAAGCCGTGCATCGTACCGACCGTGGTTTTTTGCACCAGCCCACTATCCTCACGTGAATCCTAGGACGAAAGACACAAGAAATAGTCCACTGACAATCCAATGGCAAACATAGTGCAATACATGATATTGCTTCGCTGAGCCGACTCGAACAACGAGCGGAGTGTGGTGTCAGTGAGGGTGCTTGCGGTCTTCTCGATTAGCTCGTTGCAGTTGGAACCAGTCTCCCGCATGTCTGAGGCGTATTCAATTAACGGAGTTGAGTTCAGACGTTGAACACAAAACTCACCGTCCAGTTCCACGTACGCAGACGGCGGAAAACTTGTTTGCTCGAGCGGTTGTCTGAAATTGGTGGTCAGCAATTGTTGGGTCCTCTGCGAGAGCAATTTCTCTGAATCATTGTTGCTGTATCCTTCGTTCCGGAGTTGGGTGAAGGCCTCGTTTTCGAGCCCATCCAGCTTGGTGAAGATCGCAATGAGCGGTACTGAAGCAGGAGGCTGCGCGTGAGCCATCTGAGCTGAATCAACGATACCAGTTCGCACCTCGGCCACGCATGTCCGTGTTAAAGAAGTCATCGTCCGCTTTGGTGAGTGAGCGCGTTGTGTCCGCCGGGAGACAATACCTTCGACACAACCATGAATGTTCAGCCAAACATCTTTTGAGCGACCCACCAGATTGCGTGTATCTGCTTCGGTAAGTCCCCCGTCCAGGACCGGTCTGAAATGAATGCCTTGACCCGTTCCACCTCGGACGCTGAACCGCTTTCGAATCCACGCGAATCATGGAATATGTACCCGGGGTTGCTCTTGAACATAAGCTCATTCTCGATGTCGTGCTCCCCGCGCTGGAATAGAATTAAAATATGGACGGAACGAGACATTCAACGCCGACAAGATGCGTTCCCTCCACGGTTTCGCGGTTAATCTGGTAGCAATGAGCTGGGTCCCAAGAACAGGTTTGTCAACGCACCAGTTCTCCCGACGGGTTGAAGATCTCGGGATCCTCGATTGAGTTGCAGACTTTCTTCAGCAGCGTCGTTTTTCCAGCGTTCGCCTTCCCAATGACCAGGACGCGGAAATGCCCGCACTCCGAACGGATGTTAACAGAATGAGCCTAGATGAATTGTGAGTCAGATATCTGTATCTGAGATGCGGGGCAGCGAATGAGGACTGAGGATTGGTTGCCAGACTCGCTATCGGAGGAACTGGTCCCAGACTGGACGAAGTATAGTGTAAGAAAAGGGAGGAAAATGAGAGGGCGCGACTCACCGTATCAGAATCTGACTCAGAAAGTGTCGAATCGGTGTCTGAATCGCGTTTCTTGCGAGAGAGGGTTTGGCCCATGTCAACTATTCGCGTCTGGTCGTGTAGTACGAGCGAGCGGGAGGGCGAATTGGGGCGAGGAAATAAATATGAACCTCGCATTCGGCACGAGGCAACGACCTACGCTTGCTTGGGTGCGAGTGCGCCAAACCATCGGTGTGTTCTCTGTCCGAGTGCCAGCACATTAAAGGCCACAACGCGTCCGCGTGGTCAGGGCTGAGGGATCTAGGACAAATAGGAAAAATGAGGAAGCGCCAGGAGGCGCCACTCGCGCGAAGCCACGGCCAAAAATTTTGCACAAGAAACTAGCAGCGAAGGAGCTCCCCAGCCATCGGGATGGAGACGAAGTGGGCGGAAGCAAGTGCCTCACGGTCGGCAGTGTCGGATCAGGGACAGCACGTGCATGGCACGCGTGTGCAGTGACATCGAGATTCGACACGCGGAGGACGCGCGTCATCGAAACAAGCTGTTGCTTGACGCTCACCCTCCGCTTTGTTGCTTGTTCATTCCCTGCCCATGGAGCATGGTCTACGGCTCGTTGTCGGTTCCTCGCTTCAGATAACGACATCTGACGACTCTGTCGTACCGCAGTGCGACACTACGCCGTATCTTCAAGCCTCACCGATCCGCAATCAACTATCCATCTGCGTCTTTAGGCCCCTCGCGAGCCTCTACGCCCCAGCTGCTGGCAGCCGAACAAGCGAGTGCGGGGAATGCGATGCCGCCGTCCGAACAAGATTCTTTAGATACGAATACGGTTCGTTGATATCTGGCATCAGTTCTTGAGGAAGTTTTATACTGCCTCTCATAGACAACAGAAACCCTACCACTCGCAACGGAAGAAATTTTGGCGGCATGCCCGCGGTATCGTCCCAATGTCTCATTTGACCCCTGAGCTGATTCTTCGTAGGCTCCGAGTTCTGGTTGTTGGAAAGGCGTGTGCCTCATTTCCGTCATTGTCGATATGGAGTTCTGACGGGTACATTGCTCAACAGTCTGGAGCCGGCAAGTCTTCGCTTATCGCCCGGGCATTTGGCGTCACCATGAAGGTGCGATACTCCCAGAAGTTTAAACCATGCTTGAATATCTTTATTTCAGTCGATATCCAACAACAAACGCGGAGAGTGCAATATCGACGACGAGATAATCTCGGCTGAGAATCCGTGCTTCGTTGTTCATGACTCGATGGGATTTGAACATGGCGAAACGCAGTATTTCCACCTCGCGAAGAGATTCCTCAAGGCTCGGAACAGCAAGCGCGCCCCTCTCAGGGATCGTGTCCACGTTATATGGTCGGTTTCCCTGCGATAAGGGTCCTTATCCCTTGTAACCACCTCCGCAGGCTTTGCATCAAGATACCCACTGCGAATGGTCGCGTCTTCGAGACTGGAGATGAGAATTTGCTTGCGATTGCCTCGGAATATCGCGGTGAGCAAATTCCTGCTGATACACTCGCCTCGTTGACCCAAGAGCCAGTGCCCGTGATTGTCGTGTTCACGCAGTACGACGTGCTGTGCGGAGCTATTTTCCGCCGTCTGCCGCCCAAGGAGAGAACTGACGAAATCTGCGAGGGGAAAGCCGATAAACAGTTCCAGGAATTTTGTCTCAAACAGCTCGAACCATTTTACGAGCAGTATCCCGATCTCTGTTATGCACGAACATCCGGTGTGTGAAGATTTGCTGAAGTTCAAAGCTTGTTGTATATCTGTTGTTTAGGGCTTGCCGCAGGGGTGGGCGCGAACCCGGACAGAAAGGCTCTAGATGACTTGGTTCAATCTACCCGACGCCTGGTTGGGGAATATTTCCCGGGCGACACCTGGATCGTGTCTGCCATGGCACAGCGCGCAAGTGTCAAGACCAAGATCGATGGTGCAATTGGGTGCGTCACTGCATCGCGGGAGATTCTCTCACGCACTGAATGTTTGTCGGACGACAGAGTCGGGATGAAGAGTACGCATGCTTTTCGCACCGCCACTAGACTTGGTTGAATTTCTAACTTTGTACCGCAGAGCATTGGAGGAAGCTCGCTTCGAGTTCTGTGTTCGCAGGACGCAAGTTAGAACTGTGCCTGAACACACTTCACTTCGAGATGACGAGCAGCTGGAATATCTACGACCCGAACGAGGCAAGTGATTTCTTTCTTACATCCTCAACTTTCAATGAGGTATTTCAGTTACTGCGCGGCAAAGAATTCATGGAAAGGATCAGGAAACTTGCGCAGCTAGTGACGCCCAGTGCGGCCGAAGCCAAGTCTTGGTTGTAAGTTCATACATCCTCTCTTGGAGGAGTGCAGCGGCTAACTCTGTGCAGTAACGTCGACGACCTGCTATCAGGCATTAGCTGGGCCATGGGTTTGGGTGGTCCGGTTGCTGCCGTCGCAATTCCAGCCGTCGCAGCAGTCGGGGTGTCTGTTTTCTTTGTGAGGTTCGTCCGGAGAATATACAAACAAAGGTGCGCTTGCAGCCGACCCCCAATCTGAGTTAGTATCTCACCTCAGCAATAGTCCTGAAGTCCTTCGCTGCTTCATGGGATACGTAATCGACCTGACGTTGATCATGGAGCAGCTGTTCCACATCACAGTGTCCAAGTCCTGCGGTCCCCTCACCGAGGCGGACATCGATGCGTCATTCACAAACTACCGGGGATCTGGCCTTGGTAATGTCCACCGTGAAATTCGGGAATTTGTGGAGCAGGGGTCGTTTGCGGACATTGTTCGTGGCAATGGCACGGAGGAGAAGATGAAAAGCCTCATTTACAAGTACTCTGTTGCGATGAATACGAGTGACGGCGAGTTTTGAGTCGACACGTCACCATGAACTCTCAAGTAGCTTGGCGACAATTTGGAAGTTCCCGACTCCCATCAGGCCCGACCGTGGATCAGTCTCACCATGAGTGCCCAATTTGAAACATCGCCGAGTATGGGGTGATGTCACGCATTCGGGGGTTTATCCAGCGCGGCGCGGGCAACCCCGCCATTCCAAGGGTGAGGGAAAATCGGTCGGGAGACCAATTAAAACTCGATTGAGACAGAACGTGCCGAGCTGTAAAACCCTCAGCAATCTAAGGCCGTTTCCGGCGAAATTAAGCCCTTTGAATGACCGATTTTTCGGCTCGGGCAATCCTGCCATTCCAAGGGTGAGGGCAAATCGGTCGGGAGACCGATTGAAACTCGATTAAGGCCGAACATGCCGAGCTGTAAAACCATCGGCAATCTAAGGCTGTTTCCGGCGAAATTAAGCCCTTTGAATGACCGATTTTCGACCCAGGCGACAAATTGATGTGGGCTTCGATGCCATCCGGACAAAATGGCTTGTGCCTTGAGATCAAAGCAGAGAAAATTCTGCGGGATAAGCATGCCAACACATAAATTTGGGTTACTCCGAATGGCACCTACACTGATATTCTAATTTCTCACAGAATGGAGCGGCATGTTGCCAATTACAGCTCACGCGACGGCACTTTTCACCATAGCCCGCACAATTCCGGTGCTCTCGTTTCCTCCGTGCATGGAAATCCTCCTGAATATCTCTACTTTCCGTACAATAAGACAAGCCAGGGATTCCGCAGATTCTGAGCTGCCCGGTTGCCACCCTGAGGACAAATGCGCACATTACTGCAGAATTAGTGCTTCGAGCCCCTCCATCTTTCGGTTGCTGGATGCCCCTATGTTTAGAATCTTATTTAGGTACGTTTTTCGTCGAAATTGATCTTGGCAGGTCAAGCCGGCAAATCGGTGTGGGCTTTGATTATGGGCGTGAGCAGAACAGTTCGTCCCACCAAATGCTCACGCCCACGCCAAAAAAGCCAATTGGCGCGGGCGCAAGCCGTTTTTGCAAGCCAAAAAGTTAACTCTTGTACCCAAACGAATTTCAAAATGTGCATCCCGTTTAGCTTGAGGTGCATCTCAATGGGGTTCGGCATTTGGAACATATCTAATCCTTGCAGCATGTCGATATGGTCATTCCTTCCCTCTCGAAGGAATGAACCGCAACACTATATACGACGGGTGGGGCGTCGTATATGAAATTTAAAAGCAGCTACATGTTAACGGCGGGGGAGAAAGAGGAAGAGGATGGTTGGCGAACAGAACTGGACAATCCAAAGCTACACATATCTTCGAATTGACAGATAAACGATAGATTCCCGGCTGGGTATAAGGAGATCTAATGATCGCTCCGCTGATTTGCCAACACATCTCGAGGAGCTGTTTTCGTGAGTGTGGCTGCAAGGAACCCCAACTTCAACTTTGAGCGCACGAAATTGCCCAAGTAGTGGTGCATGCTTGCTGGAAGAAGAGTCTGGGCCATAGCGGAGGGACCACTGCGCCAGGATCAGAGAAGCGCTAAAGATCAAAAGGTCCTGTAGCTGGATTCACAGCCTTTCCATCTCCGCCTGGACATCAGCGGACGATTCTTGGATCGTCGCCAAGACAGAATATAGAATCTGGATACCCAAGACAGCCGCGAGATGGTGATGCGGGAGATTCCAGGAGGAATATTGCGATACGAGAACCTGTGCTTCATGCACATCAATAACCGCCGCCGATCCGTTGACTTAGGAAGAAGCATACGATTGGTTCAGCTAAATTTGGAGACTGAGACAAAGATTTTCGGCATAGATAGCAGGTACTGCAAGAGCGGCAGTTGCGTGGCAGCCGCTGTTGGTAGTATACCACGACGGTACTAGCCAACAGAAGACGCAAATGGAAAGAAATAGCGCCCAAGGTGAGAAGCGAGCAGGGTAGGGTGATATCCGAATCGGAGGCAAAGGAGGAAAGACCGTAGAATCGGAATCACGATGTCATCGCGCGCCAGAGCTGGTCGCGAAAGCTCCTCGCGGCACAACGCAAATACAAGAAGACAAGACCTAGAAATGACCGGCATCGAGGTCACCAGCAGCCCCCGTGGGCGAATCGCCCGCGCAAAACGTGTGGGTGCACTCCGCGCCTGGCACCACGCTGCCATCGCCATCGGGGACACGACCACACCACACTCGACACGACCCCATACTCGACTCGACAACCCACCAGACCCACCAGTCGGACGCGGACGCCGATCCCGCGCGTACGCCAGCAGCACGCGCGAGACGCAGCTGGGGTGCGCGTATGGCTACGCAGCCGAGCATGAAGCTGGGCAACGCGCTCCGCGCGCGCCGCATGAAATGGGAAGGCATTGTCCCCCCGGCGACACGACAAGCCCAACCCAAGGGGTCAGTGGCTACCCGTGCACTGCAAGACAAGCCGCCCAGCGCGGAGTATAAACGAAAACGTGCGTAGCTCGCGCACCACAAGACTCCCCGGTGCGGGCAGCCGCATAAAATTCGGGGGACGTCGGAAAAAATTAGGTAAGACGTGGGGATAGGTGCAGTAGAAGGACATGCGGGAAGAAGGACAAGAGCGGCGAGATGATGACGCCCCGATGGGCCACGTCGCAGGATGGGAAGGCGGGGAATGCAGGCGGAGGGCGGATGAAAGGAAAGGGGTCAAATGGAGACGAATATAAAAGGCAAACGGGAGAAGAAGGGGAAGCAGTAGCGAAAGAAAAAAGGACGAGTCGGCGCCATCCGACGCGGGTAGATGTCGCATGGTGATGCCTATCGATTCGGTAGTGAGCGTCATTAGCTAGGGGTAGGTTGCGCAAAGCGACGGCTAGGATGTGTGGCAGGAAGGCAGGAGTATCTGAACAGAGGAGTGGTTCGATAACACGCAGACGACTGAACCCGAGGTATCACGCACACGGAACCGGACAGATAACCAAATCTAGCACAGGAACTTCATTTGAGAACAATCCGGCGGTGTACACTGCGTCCGCAATTTGAGGGATGGTCTCTGGGAGCGCACATCCCGCCGGCGTCGAGTCTCGGAGGCAGAATAAAGAGAGGGTGAGACGGGGCAGGAATAGGCCAGAGAGGAGAGCGGCTGAGAGTACTGAGAACGGGGATGAACACTGGCAGCAAAGCCCGACAGGCATCGTAGTAGGGCCGCGGGTGGGAGCAGCAGAGGAGGACGGGAGGGTTAGGGATGGAGGGGGTGTACAGAAGGCGCGCAAGGATGGAGTCAAAGCGAGGCCGGCGTCACACAGCGCCACACAGCGCGGCACGGCGGCACTGTACCGAATGTTGCCGAACGCGTTAGGGGCACGTAGGGAGACGTACGGGGAGGCGCGGGTGGCACGACGATGAGTGAGGTAGATGGTGGCGGGCGACAAGAGCTTCTCACGGGACTTCGTTAAGTCCTAGAAATGGAAAATGAAACTGGTTTGGTCGACGAAATAATTTCAATTTCAGAGGTTGCAAGCGCATGCCAGCCTCCTGAATTCTTTAAAGTCATTTTTTCACATTTGAGAGTGAGCTGCAGAAAATCGCAGATTTGATCAGAGTGGGAATAATGTTCGCAGATCCAAGCAGATCTGAACAGCTCCCATCAGACAGGGTTTTCACTGGGGCATCAAACCTTATATGTGCCTATGCGGTAGACGCATTTCCTCGAGAGGTTGTATCATCGTCTGGCCTGGTTCCAAGTCTCCAAGGCCTCAATTTTAGCGGATGGGGGTGATCGACTATGTCGGCCCGGAAACCTTGGTGGCTATGTGAGAGTCATCAGGGTGGAAGGGGGGGGGGGGGGGGGGGGATATATTATACTCGCATGGTCCACAACATGAACAACGAGTTTACAGAAGACATACAAGTAGTACTATCAGGGTGGTTATCCGTCTAGAATTCTGCAAGATGTCAACTGAGCACAACACCATTCCAGGGGATCGATCACACAAGACGCTGGCCAAGCTGCGACTGGCCGGCCATTCGGCGGGACCTCCGGTTGTAACCTCGTGGGACCTGACCACAAGCCAAAGGCGCAAGTGTACGGGAGGAGGGTCCCTCCTCCCAGGCAAAATTCCCCGGTATCCACCAGTCAACAGAAGGCTGTCGCATGTCTTCCCTTTGCAGAGTGCATGCGAGACCACAGATCAGCATGTTCAACTTCCGAGGAAGGATCACAGCCGACAATAAAACCAGTCTCGTGGCCTGAGAAAGGAGTGAACGGAGCAGGCAAGGTAGCGAAAGAATAAATGCGAAAATGTAGGCTTGACGAAGCGCTCCGAATGGGCTAAGCGCGGAAGCTTGCGTGGATGGATGCTTCAAAGGTCGTGTTGACCATTTTTTAGGCTGGGTGTGGAGTCCCAAGAACGCGCCGCAGCGCTTTACGCGAGCTCACGATGACCGAGATTGAGACCACGTGTGAAATATTTGTGTTAAGCGGGCCCGATGGGCCAACGAGCGCGGGTAAGAACGGGCGTTACCCGGGATCTGCCAATATGGTCTGTGCGTGGGAAGGGGAAGAGAGTGGCAACGAGCCCAACTCTCTCTTACTGGCGCTGGCCCATCAATGTAAAAGCTCCTCAAAAAAAAAAAAAAAAAAAACCTTATATGTGCCTGAAACTTTGGCCGCGGTTTGAGAAGCCAAGACCCAGCGTCAAACAAGCAGAGATTACAGACTAAACGCAATTGACCCAGCAAGTTTTCACGGATCATGATGGGAACTGTCAATCAAATATTAGTAATCATTTTCACACTGAGTGAAAGGACTGATTTCTCACTGTACGCACAATTTTCGCTCTTTCTCGGTGCAGAGATTAAAGAAATTCAATGAAATGATTTCTTTACATCGGCACTTCGTAGTGTGCGCGAAGAGTACCGACCATTCGATGCCCCTCCCCTCCCTCGCAAGCTCGGGGGGTCCCCCGAGCCGGGGCATCTCAGGTCGGCACGCTAAAGACTCGTTCGCGCTTTCTTAACGTTTTAAGCCTCTCCGGGGGGAAGGCCTCTGTTGGTGAAAAGTTTGGTGGAATAAAAGTAAAATAAGATAAAAAGAAAGTCAGCGCTGAGATTCGAACCATGTACACTCCTTAATCACAATAACATCAGGGACGGGATCATAACCACTACACCACGTTTCACTATAAGGGTGGTATGACGAATTACTGTATACCGCCGCTCGGTGTTATATGATTTGATTGACAGTTCCCATCACATGACCCGTGAAAACCTGCTGGGTCAATTGGACTGACTAGATTACAGTTATGGACGCAGCATGTCAGTGAGCTGAGGACATCACGGCGATAGTCTGTTGTCCATCTGATCGAATGTAAGTTTGGGAGTCTGACAGAGAAAACAGAGTGTTTGCGATGCAGCCACCCAATGGCTGATTTGCGTTGCGCGGCCCGATGGCTCCACCGCGCTAAATTTATACCCAACGGCTCCCACAGCCATCCACGGGTATTTTTAGCGGGCGGAACCACCAGATGACGGAACGCGAATCAGCCATTGGGTGGCTCCAATGGCTGCATCGCAAAGTGGCTAATGAAACAAGGTCTGGCTGCGAGAATTTTTCGCGTGGGGTTACTGTAGCCTCTCTGCAGACCAATTCAATCAAAATCAAGTTCTCAAGATGAGTTAGAGACCCTTGAAAGTGTAAAAAAAATCAAAAAAGAAAGACTGGGTGGGGATAGCAGATAAGTATTTCTGAATGATACAAACGACGGATGATGTTCCGATGAAAGATCGGAGACGGGAAAGAATTGTAAACTTGCAGTGCGAACGATCGCCTCTGTTACATCAGACACCGTTCTGCTACTCGGTTCCATTTAATTAGACCCAAAATTCTATCTCGACAACGGGTATTGAGCGGGTAGCACATACTTGAAACTGTTTTCCAAGTAGCGCCGTCAATCCATATATCCTGGGAGCGAAGGGTCCAGCCGTCCGGCGTCCGCATATGACTGCAGCTCGCGCTCCAAGGCCCTGATACGTGCGTCATTTTCGTCCCCGCTAGTCATGGCGCTGTTGAGCCGCTCTATCTCCTCACGGAGTGCACGGAGCTCGCTTGCGACTAGGGACTGATGGCGGCGCCGTTCACCTGGTCTCAGAGAGCGTGGCTGCAAGTCAGGCCCCGTGCCAACCCCGCTTCCTTTTGATTCTGAAAGCGCCGGGAATCCGCGCTGTACCTTCTGTCCGTGTTGTTCCGACACAAGCAGGTATGGGAGGATCGCCTCGGGTTTCTTTCGTCCTCGACGCCAAATACAGAAGGCAAGTAGGACGGCGACTACAACTAGTGAAACAGCACCAGCTATGACGCCGGCGATCGTAGCGGAGGAGAGGGAGTTTCTTCTGCACAAATGTTTTAGATACAACCAAAACAGATGAGGATCTATACATACTTTGTAGTACGAGTCTTTGATTGTGGCGGCGTTGAGGCAGATTCTAAGCTCTCCGAGATACTGGATGAATAACCTGGCGGCGATGCTGAAGACGATATGGTGGTGGAGGTGTGAGATGATGTTGGCGCTCTGTGCGAATGGTTAGGTCCAAGATATCCAATCGCAAGTGTCTACCACCATATCCCAAACAAAAGCACTCACGAGAGGGATGTGCTGGATGACGATGTTAGGGAAGTGTGGCCAATTCTGTGCACATGCTCAGCATCCATGCCGAGTGTCCACGGCAGGGCCTCAAATCAACACTCACGAAGTTGACAAAGATGTAGTGGATGGCGATGTTGGGGTAGTGTTGCTGTTTATATGGTCAGCATAACGTGGAAAAGCATTACTGTAAATATCGAGAGGCGGGTCTCAACAAACACTTACGGAGTCGACGTCAGAGCTGAAATACGGGGCGGGGCCGGCGTAGTGGTTGCATCGATGAAGCCTAGAGAATCAGGACGTCAGCCACAGTACTGAACTCGTCGATGGTGGATCCCACATCTACCGCTCTTCCACAGAAATCCATCCTCGTTCCGCGCAGGCTGGCAGGGCCCCCCCTCGTCTCCTGCCGGGGCGTAAACCGAGGATACTTGGTTCCCCGTACAATCGGATCTGTCCCAGAACATGCACCAGCCGTTCGCTTGATCGGGTTCGACGGTATCGCTCGCTGTGCTTTCCTCCCACATCATGGCAGTGTTAACGCCTGTCATCAAGTCCCCCATACCCAAGAGGAAACACTCTGCCCCTGTGATCGCTCCACTGCCGCCTACCAAGGGCGACGAGGTCCACCAGAACGCCGCTTCATTGGAGTATGCCGTACATGTACCACCGACATAGAAGTTGATCTGAGCTGCTTTGCCTGGCGTCCAGGTTGAGAGAGAGAGTTGTGGGAGCTGTGCGATGACCGTGAGGATGGTGAAGTGTTTGAGAGGAGTGTGCATAGTAAATGAGAGTGTTGTAGTGACGGAGGAAGATGGGAGATCCTCAGAGCAATAGATTTGACAATAAGGACGATCTTTATACTGTATGTGGGGAAACCATCTTGAAGACGTACTTGTAAAATTTTCTGGTCGATTGTATCATTGGGCAGGGTTCTGGTCGATTTGACAGATGGAATCTCAGCAGAAGATCTTCTTGATGCCATGGTCAAATTTCAACGTGATATTTTGATTGAGGGGACTGCAGTGAACGGAGAAGGCCCACACCCTCGCGCAATACAACCATTTGGGGAAATCAGTAGCAGACCTGCTCGCACAACTTCTTTGGTCAATTTGATTGCTGGAAGCGCGCCATCACGGACGAAGTTGGTTTGAAGTCAATTCTATATTCGATGATTCCCGAACCCGAGGCCCATCGGCAACTAATCGTCTTTGGAACGTTCTTACATTAGGTGAGTTCCCTAGCCACGCACTTTCACCCGCCTAAATTTACCGCAGTAATCCAGAAATAGTGGACTTTGATATCAACATATCAGCGCGCACAATATGCAGTCAAAAATGCCCAAGAGCCTAGGGCCCCTACGTTTGATTAATACCTAGAGTCTAGGGTGCAGCGAAATCCGCCGGAACGGGCAGCTAAGCCCTATGAACTAAATAACAAATAATATTTTACTGCCAAAAGAAAATTATTATTGTGCCTACAGCTCTGCCTTCAGCTGAAGGACAATGTAAGCTCCCTATCTACTGTGTACACATTAAAAGGGGTCAAAAGACGCTAGTGTGTGCGAGGGATGGCCTAGTGCAGGGGCTTATGACGCCTGACTGGCAGAAATACTGCCAAGAATTACTTTATTTGGAAATGCTTAAGTTCAAACCTGACATGATGCAGGTTTTGTTCTTTTATTCAGCTTCCGCTACGTTCAGAAGCCTAGGGACCAAAATATTTTTTAGCTGTTAATATATAGCATGAGCTGATCCCAGCTATATGGGTCCAAAAATATTATATCTATAGTACAGCTGACTGCTAAAGCTGAGCTTAATAATATTTTCCAGTTGTCATGAGTTGAGTGCAGTAGGCCAGGCTAATAATATTATTTGGCTGAAAGTTTGCCATCAGCTTTATCCACCCCATTTGGGTCAAGAATATTATTCCACATCATCAGCCGATGCCTAATTTATAGTCGCAAAATATTATATATATTGAGCAGCTCAGTCCTGAGGCATAGGGCAATAATATTTTACTGCTTACAGAAAATATGCATCAGCTGAGTTGAGAGAAGCAGGCCAATAATATTCTATAATAAGACTGGCTACTATGCAGTTAGCTTAGTTAGCATCAGCTAATCCCTAGTACCTTGGGCAATAATAATATTTGATAAATATTTTCCCACCTACAGGCTTCATCTCGGCCCAGAATCCGGCGGAATCAGCTGCTGCCTACGCTGTAGGCATTAATCAAACGTAGGGGCCATAAGGACTAGGGATTATTGACTGCAGCATCTGGGGATCGACGATGGAGGGGAAGGGGGCGCGAGAACAGTGGCGGAGGGTGTTCAGAGCGTCGTAGACGTTCACTCGCTCCAGTTCGCGCAGGAAGAAGCGCCACGCTTCCTCCTTCGCGCACCGAATGCCGAGGTACAGCGTGCGGCGAGCCTCTAGCCACGACTCGCATGCAGACGGTACACGGTGACGTTGGAACCACCGGTATTTTCGACGAAGATCTGCTAGCAAGAGCGTTAACTCCGGCGACCACCATCGTTTCGCATGGGATGAAGGATGCCGCATCTGTTCGTGGCAATGGCACGGAGGAGAAGATGAAAAGCCTCATTTACAAGTACTCTGTTGCGATGAATACGAGTGACGGCGAGTTTTGAGTCGACACGCCACCATGAACTCTCAAGTGGCTTGGCGACAATTTGGAAGTTTTCGACTCCCATCAGGCCCGGCCGTGGATCAGTCTCACCATGAGTGCCCAATTTGAAACATCGCCGAGCATGGGATGATGTCACGTGTTCGGAGGTTTATCCAGCGCTGCTCGGGCAACCCCGCCATTCCAAGGGTGAGGGAAAATCGGTCGGGAGACCAATTAAAACTCGATTGAGACCGAACGTGCCGAGCTGTAAAGCCCTCAGCAATCTAAGGCCGTTTCCGGCGAAATTAAGCCCTTTGAATGACCGATTTTTCGGCTCGGGCAATCCTGCCATTCCAAGGGTGAGGGCAAATCGGTCGGGAGACCGATTGAAACTCGATTAAGGCCGAACATGCCGAGCTGTAAAACCATCGGCAATCTAAGGCTGTTTCCGGCGAAATTAAGCCCTTTGAATGACCGATTTTCGACCCAGGCGACAAATTGATCTGGGCTTCGATGCCATCCAGACAAAACGGCTTGTGCCTTGAGATCAAAGCAGAGAAAATTCTGCGGGATAAGCATGCCAACACATAAATTTGGGTTACTCCGAATAGAACCTCAACTGATATTCTAATTTCTCACAGAATGGAGCGGCATGTTGCCAATTACAGCTCACGCGACGGCACTTTTCACCATAGCCCGCACAATTCCGGTGCTCTCGTTTCCTCCGTGCATGGAAATCCTCCTGAATATCTCTACTTTCCGTACAATAAGACAAGCCAGGGATTCTGCAGATTCTGAGCTGCCCGGTTGCCACCCTGAGGACAATTGCGCACATTACTGCAGAATTAGTGCTTCGAGCCCCTCCATCTTTCGGTTGCTGGATGCCCCTATGTTTAGAATCTTATTTAGGTACCTTTATGCCAGTTTTTCGTCGAAATTGATCTTGGCAGGCCAAGCCGGCAAATCGGTGTGGGCTTTGATTATGGGCGTGAGCAGAACAGTTCGTCCCACCAAATGCTCACGCCCACGCCAAAAAAGCCAATTGGCGCGGGCGCAAGCCGTTTTTGCAAGCCAAAAAGTTAACTCTTGTACCCAAACAAATTTCAAAATGTGCATCCCATTTAGCCTGAGCTGCATCTCAATAGGGTTTGGCATTTGGAACATATCTATGGCTTGCAGCATGTCGATATGGCCATTCCTTCCTTCTCGAAGGAATGAGCCGCAACACTATATACGACGGGTGGGGGCGTCGTATATGAAATTTAACAGCAGCTACATTTTAACGGCGGGGGAGAAAGAGGAAGAGGATGGTTGGCGAACAGAACTGGACAATCCAAAGCTACACATATCTTTGAATTGAGAGATAAACGATAGATTCCCGGCTGGATATAAGGAGATCTAATGATCGCTCCGCTGATTTGCCAACACATCTCGAGGAGTTGTTTTCGTGAGTGTAGCTGCGAGGAATCCCAGCTTCAACTTTGAGCGCACGAAATTGCCTAAATAGTGGTGCATGCTTGCTGGAAGAAGAGTCTGGGCCAGAACGGAGGCCAGGATCAGAGAAGAGCCAAAGATCAAAAGGTACCGTAGCTAGATTCGCAGCTCCGCCTGGACATCAGCGCACGATTCTTGGATCGTCGCCAAGACAAAATATAGAATCTGGATACCGAAGACAGCCGCGAGATGGTGATGCGGGAGACTCCAGGAGGAATAGTGCGATACGAGAATCAGCAACCGCGGCCCCGCCGCCGATCCGTTGACTTAGGAAGCAGCATAATATTGGTTCAGCTAAATTTGGAGACTGTGGGACAAAGTTTTCCGCATAGATAACAGATACTGCAAGAGCGGCAGTTGCGCGGCAGCCGCAGTTGGTAGTATACCACGACGGTACTACCCAGCAGAAGACGCAAGCGGAAGCGCCCAAGGTGAGAAGCGAAAAGGGTATGGATATCGGAGGCAAAGAAGGAAAGACCGTAGAATCGGAATGAAGATGTCACCAGGCGTCAGAGCTGGTCGCGAAAGCTCCCCGCGACGCAAGGCAAAAACAAGAAGACAAGACCGAGAAATGACAGATATCGAGGCTAATGCTCACAATCACCAGCAGCCGCCGTGAGCGAACCGCCCCTGCAAACGTGTGGGTGGACTCCGCGCCTGGCACCACGCTGCCACCGCCTTCGAGGACATGATCACATCGCGCTCGACCCGACGCCATACTCGACTCGACAACCCACCAGTCGGATGCGGACGCTGATCCTGCGCGCACGCCAGCAGCACGCGCGAGATGTAGCTGGGGTACCGTATGGCTACGCAGCCGAGCATGGAGCTGGGCGACGCGCGCGCCGCAAGAAATGGGGAGGCTTTTTTCCCCTCGGCGACACGGTTCAAGCCCCACCCGAGGGGTCGGTGGCTACCCGTGCGTTGCAAGACAACGCGCATGACGCGGAGCACAAAAGAAAACGTGCGTGGCGCGCGCACTACAAGACTCCCCGTTGTGGGCGGCCGCATAAAATTCGGGGGACGTCGTGAAACAAGAGGTAAGATGTGGGGATAGGTGCAGTAGAAGAACATGTGCGAAGAAGGTCAAAAGCGACGGGATGATGACGCTTTGATGCGCCACGTCGCAAGTTAGAGGGGAGGATGGGAAGGCGGGGAAAGCAGGCGGAAGGCAGATGAGATAAATGGGGTCAAATGGAGACGAATATCAAAGGCAAGCGGGAGAAGAAGGGGGAGCAGTAGAGAAAGGAAAAAAGGAAAAAAGGACGAGTCGGCGCCATCCGACGCGGGTAGATGTCGCATGGTGATGCCCATCGATTCGGTATTAACTAGGGATAGGTAGCGTAGAGCGACGGCCCCGATGGGCAGATCGCGACAACTGGGACGTGTGGCAAGAAGGCAGGAGCATCTGAGCAGAGGAGTGGTCCGATAACACGCAGACGATTGAACCCGAGGTATCATGCACACGGAACCGGACAGATCTCTACCAAACTAGCACAGGAACTTCAGTTGAGAACAATCCGGCGGTGTACACTGCGTCCGCAACTTGAGGGATGGTGTCTGGGAGCGCACATCCAACCAGCGTCGAGTCCTGGAGGCAGAATGACAGGGAGGGGCAGGAATTAGTCTATTAGTTACCGCGCCATCACAAGTGGTTGGCAACCTTATTATATAAGCAGCCCACGTGCGCCAATGTAGCGACGCGACGGCAACGCGAAGCCACGGCTTTGACGCGTTATATCTTCACATAATGGATCCGACTATCATTTGAATGATATAGTGGACCTGTACTTGGTGTAATCCAGTGTTTTCCCTTTTCTCAAACCTCGGACCTTTTTTTTGGCGGAGAAAGGGCAGAAATCACTGGTGCCTCCATTTCGAGAACTGAAGCACTCCGAAGGTGCTATAAATATTTTCTGTTTGATTATGAACTGCTACAGAAAGTTTCAAGGGGACACCGGTGTGGCAATCGCGTCCAACCCAGCGAAACGCACAAAGCGAGGCGCGTTGTTTGGTTATGCATTCGTGATCGTTACATAACAAGTTTGACAACCGGTTATCAGGGCGCGGTAACTAACAGACTTTAGTGAACGAGGTACGAGTTAGAACCACTAAAGCGTCTGTCCACTGAGAGACTAGGCAGGAATAGGACAGAAGGAGAGCGCCTGAGAGCTCAGAGTACTGAGAACGGGCAAAGCCAGACGATCATCGTAGCAGGGCCGCGGGTGGGAGCAGCAGAAGAGGACGGGAGGGTTAGGGATGGAGGGGGTGTACAGAACCCGCGAATCGTCGTTAAGAATGGAGAATGGAGTCAAAGCGAGACCGGCGCCACACAGCGCCACACAGCGCGGCACGGCGGTACCGTGCCGAACGTTGCCGAGCGCGTTAGGGGCACGTAGGGAGGCGTGCGGGGAGGCCAAGGGGAGGTGCGGACGGCACGACGATGACTGAGGCAGTTGGTGGAGGGCGATAAGAGCAACTACTCTGACGCACGTTCTCACGGGACTTTGTTGAGTCCTACCTTGAGTCCTACACCGCCAAAGTGACCGCACATGGGCAGCACCTGACACGCCCATCTGGGGGACAGCTGGGGCTAAATATGGTTCCAGCTCGCCACCAGCTGGGTCCAGCTGGATCCTCCAGCCAAATATCCAGCCGACCACACATAGGTCTCCACATAGCCGACACATAACTGTACAATATGGACAACAGATGAATAATAATATATATATTTAATTGGAACTGCCTTCACTCCACACCGATTGACAATCCTCCTCGTCTGAACCTCCCCGAGAGTCCGTATCCTCATCCTGCGCAGCCCTCGCCCTCTCAGTCTGGGTTATTGTGCGCTTTGCTCTATTGGCGACCATGGACCCAGCCTGTGACGGTAAATTTGGGGGTTTCGGCCCTCGTTTTTTCGTGCGTTTGCGACGTGGTTTTCTCCCTTCAGCTGTTTCATCGTCCTGATCGCTCTCCTCGTCGGCGCGTTTTCGCTTTCTTGAGGCCTTGGTAGCACGCTTATTACGAAGTTCGGCTGCCAACTCGTCATGTTTTGCTCTCCGGTCCGCAAAAAAGTGGAATGGGGGCAAGTAGGTCGCGGGGAAGTGTGGCGCGTAGAAGATGTGCATTATGAAATGCGTGTGAATTGATAATGAAACGGTCAAGGGCCTTGTGGACAATGAAAATCTCTGACTTGTCAGATTCAACACGTTCCTGAATCCGGGGCCGCACGCCTGTCGCTTCGCATTTTGCAGTGTAGCAATCATGCTGCACATTGAATTTGAATTTCAGATTCTATGCCCAAAAATCAGTTATGAGGGACCAGCAGCATACAAAAAAAGCGAACAAACCTTCGATGGAATAATCATAAAAGTGGTCTCCGAATTTCGGCGAACCAGAACTGGCATTCCGTATACCGGGTCCCGACTTGAGAGAACTTGAAAGACTTCGAGAAGAACTACAACAGGCAGATCTGAGACCGCGCATAGTATTTCCGTGATTCGCCCAGATATTACAGCGGAGTGCTGATGCAGGTTTAGAACAAACACAATTATATAAATTAATGATTGCCTCACCTCTGAGTCGTCAGTAGTGGACTGCGCAAAAGCCCAGGACCCCACAAAACATTCATCCAACGACTCGCTCACAACATGCTTACATTTTTTCCAAAGGGAATCGGCTGGGTAATCTCCAAAATTAAGTGCACGTCTTGCACCAGTTTCTTGGAATGTGAGCTGTGTTCGCTCCTTTTTACCCCGAGGTAACGCCACAAGTTTGAAGTCTCCTGGGTAAAAATATGAGAAGCTGAAGTTAATAGTTAATGTAACTGACCATGAACTAAGGCTTTGCTCTCGCTCCATCCAAGTAATTTTTGAAGAATTGGATGGTCTGCCATAAAATGCCGGACGCCAGGGCCAGCTCGCTTCCAGTTGATGTCTGCTCCACAATCCCACCACCCACCCGTTAGACGATGCTTGAGGCCCTCCTGATCGCCTAACTGGATCGCAATATCTCGGCTTGGCGCAAGGTGGTTGGAAAGAATGGAGCAAAAGCGAAATACACCATTAAAACATTCGTAAATCTCCGTGATCATTCCAATGAGAGGACCAAACTCCACGACATCTTCTTCGATGTGAGGAAGTAAATGATACTTTATCTTCGTGACCATCTTTGATGGGTCGATGGTTGCAAATGCATCCAGAACATTCGCAACTGCCACTTGGAGATCAAGCTAAAGATGAATGTCAGAAAGGCGAACTCAGAAAGTTTGGAATAGAGTACCCGATATTCCGCAAGATTTCGAATCTCTGTGAACCAGAGTAGTGCCGAAAACTCTCCCGCAGCTTTCCAAGCGGTGAATTGGTCATCTGTAACAAGCCCCCGAACATGGAATACATTTGTCTGAGCAATCGTTTTGAATTGGCGTCCAACCAGAGAACCAGCATATTGCATAATGTAGTTCGCTCTGATAGCATGAATAGACAGCCCGTCAGTCTCCGTGGACTGCAGGCGACGAGCATAAGTCTGTTTCTTTTCCGGAGACCACGCCGTGTGCGAAACGTGCCAGATATATTTGATAATGCCGAGCAATATTGTATGGAGAAGCTCAACCGGTGTATCCTTTGTCGGGTCAAAGCCTAGTGTAGGTGAGCCACCACAGACATGTTAAATGATTATATTCACACCTTTCATCGTCAGAAACCCGCTGTATATCTTGTCACGATTTTCAACAGTCCATTCAATAAGCTCCTCCTTGATTTCCTGGTCGGAACGATTGGGGTCCTCCTTCTTGAATCCTTTGAAACGGGCAATCAAGTCGTCAATCCAATATTGGGTGTATACATCCTTGATGCCCGTATCTGTCTGCAAGTCCTTGACGTGCTTTGCAACCCCTGTACATGCCAATTGAACTTGTTTTTCGAGTTCCTGCAGAATTTTTTCTTTCGTGCGAGGAACACCGCACTATAAGGTTAATAAAAATGTGTGAGTGTAGGACCTTTCAGATGAGATACGACTGTTGAATTACCTCAAAGAGCGCATGATAACCGTTGTTCATTTCCTTTTCCTTCTGGGTCCCTCCGACCTCGCACTTACGGCAAAAATGATTACCCTTTCCCCCAATGTGAGCTGAGATTTCGCTTTGCATTGGATTATCAGACGGCCCCGCATTCACATGGATGCAGAAACAAGTTGTCATCCCAGTTTCATCCTGAACACGAACCGGGTTGTTGTGGGTTTTTCTGCGCCACTGTCAGTCTGGTATAGTACAAAACAAGAAATTGACAACTTACTCAACGGCGGCCTTGAACTCAATGAACTGCTCCGAAATACTGGCATTAGGCGAGGTTGAAATAAAGTGCATATGGAATTCTTGTTGAAGAAGACTTCGAGGGAGATTTCGATGGGTAAGATACGCATTCCAGTGTTTGTTCCAGGATTTCGATCGGTTACCAGATACATCATCACCGAAATAATCCACGAAACTGCAGTACAATGGATCACCATTTGCAATTACGCGTTTGGGGTTAGGCATGCGATCAGGATGGCCAGCCTCGATGGACAGCTCTAAAATCATTCGTCGGCTTTACAACGCAAGTTACGCAACAATGGCTCACCCGACCACTTTGGAATTTTCCCAGTATGCTCTAGATCATAATAATTGTCTTGCAAGTCGGTAGCACATATAAGAGATGTCTTGTCGTTGATAACAGTGGCTTTCTGCTTATCAAATGTTGTCAGCTGGGCGGAAAGAAAGAAGGTGGATGTTCGAACCAACCTGATCATCAAATGAAATAGAGAATGCATCTGCGTAAAGACGGCTACGGAACATGATCCAACGGATGGGAATGACAAAGTTCCCATTTTTGAGGCGCGCAACTTCATTGACATAATAATGGGAGGCACCAGCATCATACATTGGGCTTAGAATGTCCAGGTCCATCGATTTGCGCCACTTCTGAGCATGCCAAATTTCACGAATTATACCATCCTCAGGGATTTCTGGATATACATGAATGAGTTTTCGCGTTGTGGGATTTGACCAGTCCTATTCGAATCTAATTATTATGATGCATGGATCAATTGCGAGGTATCACCTTTGCGACAATTGCTCTTGGGTCATTCATGAAAAAAACATTACCCTGGACGGATTTGCAGGGTATTGATGGAATTCCACATTGAGAGCGTATTTTCTTCTGTACTTGACGAAGTCTGTCGAAGGACGGCACGTCCTTGCAATGGGCTTCTTTCAGAATCCAGAGAAATACGCGCATCCATGAGCTTGAGATTCGTAGCCGGGCTAAATTGTCCAAGGTGTCAAGAAGAAAAAGCTTGGCACATAAAACCATTTATTAGCATGCATAGCCTAACAGAAGATCACATACCATTCTCGACGGATAAGGAAACCATTGGGAGTCCGACTCAGAGGACTTGCCATTCTCTCCATCGTCTTGAATTTCTTCGGGCTCAGGGGCATCTAAACCTGTCATTTGACTACTAGTTAATACCGATTTAATGGAACGAAGGCTGGTCACGCCCGTGTGCTCAAGCCCACCAGTCGGCAGATGGACATTCCGAAAGTGGAAAGCGGAAGTGACTTCCGCTTTGTCATGTGACACGAAACCAACATGAATTTGACGCTCACCTGCTTTACGCATAATCTCGGCCAAGAAGTCTTCTTCCTCGTCCTCAGCAATGTCCAGGTTCTCGTCTCCGAAACCCAGCCGCCTCGCCGCCGCCCCGGGATCCCAGAGGCCAAAAGAATCGGCCTCTCGTCCAAGTTGTTCCCAACGAGCGCGTTGATCTTCAGGTTCTTCCCCAGCGTCAAAACGAGCGCCATTCATCTCGTAGTCTGCCCACATCTCTATTTCTGTCTCGTTCCTCACAGCTGTGGAAGAGCCACTTGCAGTTGGACCACTTGGATGTTGTGGTGTGAAGCTGGCGGTGCGGTACGCCTGAATCGCAGAGTCTTCAAGCCTCTCCTTCGCCAGTGCCAATTTCCTCAAGTTAGCTTCCTCTGCGGCTTTCACTGCCTTCAAGTGTTCCGGAGTAGTCAAATGCTTCGCCGCACTTTTCGCCACAATCCAGCCCATTGCACAAGCTTTGCATTTGACTTTTGACCGATCCTCGTTGTACAAGAAATCTACGGGAGTCCTCAACCGGAGAGCTTTAGACCCAGACTTCTTGGCCTTACCTTCCTCTCGAAGTTTTCCACTCCCTTTTGGCGGCATTGGAAAGAGTGGCAAATAAGCTCTGGAATCTCAAGCCGTTTCCATGACACGCCTCCCGAAACTTTCCACTCACTTTTGGCGACATTTAACCTCAAGCGGTCTCCTGATACACCTGACGGACTCCGACATGGCCGACCAAACCTCGTTCATCCCCGAAACTTTGGGTCAAACAGGATGAACAAAGACGCGCGACCTGAATAAAAGCCCCGTCATTTCTGCCTTCGACGACAGTCTTTCCCTTCTGCCCTCAATGTCTCGCGCAAGCACTCCCGTTGACCCTCTTAGGGATATATTTGACGCCATGTCTCAATGCTCTCCCGTGGCTCCCGAGAAACGTACCCACAGCCAAATGAACGACAACACCTCTGACAACGAGGGCGACGGCAACACTGGCGATGGTCCAGCTATCTCGGCCAACGTGGCTGCTAATAAAAATATTGTCGAGGCCGCCAACCGCTACGCAGACAGGAAAAGGCTTCGCACGGACCAGAAGGCAGAAGTGGCCGTTATGGTGAATGTAAACTTCCCTTTCGCTCATTGTCCTTGGGACTTCTTAAGGCCTTTCTAGGATCCGCCCTCTCTTCGTGATGCGAAGCTTCTTGCCAATGTATTTGCCATCGAGAACATTGTCAAAGCAATTGTGGCCGCCACTCCACAGTACAGCGTTTCCGAGGCCTTGACTGTAAGCACTTTTCATCTATTTCCAATACGGCAGCTAATATTCTGTCCAGAAAAACCTCTATACATATGGTACGGCCGTCCTTTTATCCAGTAAAATCAGCGCGTACAAAGGAACGACTCCCACCACCCTTCTTCTCGTGCGTGTGTTCCCATCTGTCTTTCTCCCCCGCTGAATCTTCGCTTTAGGCCATTCCGAAGAAGTATCGGTTCGATCTTCCACCCGGAATCGAAGATAATGCCGATGATTGGGCTAAAGTCATCAAAGCGGCGCAATATGTATTGACTCAACTGCGGTCGAAGTTCAAGAAAGCCGTGAGCTCTTTTGGACTTGTCTCACTCGGAAGTTAATTGTTGCACAGATCGAAACGAGTCTCAAGGTCAACAAGAAGGAGAAAAGAGGCCAACCTGCACCCGGCAGTCAACACCAAAACATATTTCAACTCACTCAAGCCTTCGTCGAAGGGACTCAATGCACTGTGAATGTCACACTCTGCGCGCGCGTTGCCCTCATGGTAAGTAATGCCACTTGCTTCTAGGTCCTGCTCTCATTTCTTGCAGCGTCAAGTGTATCACAGGGACTCGAGTTCCAAATTCTGGGACAGCATTGACGATGATCTTGAGGCCATTCGCAACAAAGCCGCTGGTGACGACAGCAAGATTATCAGGTACGCCATTCTCTCTTTCAAGCTTAACCCTTACTTAGTTTCCTCCAGGGCCTTTCGCCATATTCTTACTGGGGACCGAAAGGACCCTGAAGGAGAACACCGACGAGTTTCAGCAGAAGGTCGATGATGTGATCGATGCCGATGATGTGAATGCAGTGAATGCAGCAACGTCGGCCCAGCCTGCTTCTGCTGAGCCCGACAGTGACGTAGAGGAGTAGGTTGCTTAGAATTGTAACCCGGACGTCTATATTCATCCAATTTTGGCAAAGTAAAAAAGAAAGAAAAATATCATTTTGAACTACATGCGAACTCAGATGTATCCATCCTCCGCAAACAGCTGGTGGCCAGCCCAACCTAGGTCCACTGTAGAGCTATAGGCGACTACAGCTGGGTCCAGCTGATCCACTTCTGGTGCCCAGCTGGGTCTGGTATGTGGCTCATACTTTCGGTTCACGTGGCACCTATGTGTCCGCCCTTTGGCGGTGTAGAAATGGAAAATGAACTGGTTTAGTCGACGAAATAATTTTAATTTCAAAAAATTGCGACCGCATGCCAGCCTCCTGAATTCTTCAAACTCATTTCTTCACATTTGAGAGTGAGTTGCGGAAATCGCCGATGTGATCAGAGTGGGAATAATGTTCGCAGATCCGAGCAGATCTGAACAGCTCCCATCACACAGGGGGCAAAGTGAGGGGCACTTGTCATAAGGGCACTGGAAGGGCACTTGACGGGCACTTGCAGCGGCACTTGCACGGCACTTGCTCTAAAAAAATTACATAATACATTGTCCCCATGCATGGGTTCAATCCCCGGCACAGACATCTTTTATGTATATTTTTATGTCCTTCAATTCAGTGTCTACAACCACTACAATTTGGTATTCAGTACATATTGGTCCCAGATAGGTTAATATTCAATACTAACCTAATGTTGACTGCTACTGGCTAATGTCCACCAAATAATAATAATAATAATAATAATAGTATAGGTTGTACCGGAAAAAAACATTGGACGAATAATTTGATGGGACAAGCCTACCAAATGAGAATCGAAACTTTGGTTCCCTCCAAAAACAAAATTTAGTGCTCCAAGCCAATGTTGAGTCTGACTTTTTTGCTTCCAAGCACACTGAACTTTAGTTGGTGGATGATCTGCATCAGGAAAATCTGAAATGCTATATATTGCTGGTGGGGATTATATGGGTCTATCAGGGTCTATGTTTCTGACCCCCTGTCAGAATTATATTTGTCTATGCATGTGTGTCTTAATGCTACAAATCTATAAGTGTCTACAAAATCATTATAAGTGGCTACAGGTTTGAAACATCCTAGCAAATGGACTTGTACGTGTAAAGACCGGTCCAATTGTTTGCAAAAGAAGAGATACATGACTTGGGGTTGTAGGCCGTGGCTTTGCCCGGCAAAAACTCGTACTTGAGTTTAAATATAATAAAATCCAAGGTAAAATCTTCTTTGAAGCACAGATCTAAGTTTTCCGTAGCAAAAAACTGCCCTGACCGGCAATGATCGATGGAAGACCAGCAGCTTTAATTTTGTCTTTATTTGGTTGGCAGACATTGTCAGTTCCAGTTTTGAAACCACTAAGGCATCTTAATATGGGCTGTTACATACATTAAATCTGAGTTGTAGGAAATGCATAGAATAGAGGTTATTAGTTGACCCTCTAAACTACTTTGTAATCAAAGAAAATCAATACTTGAGCAAAGATTGTACTTGAATTCAACAAATGAAAGCTCCACATAGTTGAACTGAAGCTCGAACCAAGAGTGCCAAAATAACCTCTAATATCTGAACCTTCGAACTTCTGAGACCAGATTTATTCTTGTCAGAAATCTGGCCTCAGATTTTTATTTGGGAGTATCATGGTTACATTTTGTACTGCAGATGCGAACTACGTCCCTGAGAATTGAACAAGCCTTAGGTTTTTTTGGCCACGGATCAGATTAAATTGCTGATGCGATCGGCGATCCGAGGCCGAGTGACCGCCGCGCGCTGCGCTTGCACAGCGAGCCACTGCCCTAACATCTGGAAATGAGACTAGGAGACTAGTATATGTTTACAAGACGTCTATAGCATAAATACCGCAGAACACCGCCATTGCGCTTAAATGCGGGTCACACAGATCTTGGTGCCTAAAGTGCGGCATTTGCCGTGATAGCATCAGAAAATATGTCGGCAATCCGGTAAAGCTCTAGTGTATTTGTTTTTCTTCAAAGGAGCGTAAAAAATGAGCTAGAAGCTTAGGAATTCAATAATGAACCCGACCATGTGGCTCCGGAACACATACACCCAGCGGACAATGAGTTATCAGGTGCCATCAAAGTACAAGCAAATAATGCTCAGAGCTTTAAGAGAGTCAGAAAAAAATGTGATGAAACTGTAAAATCGGTTCAACACAGCCCCTAGAATCATTAGCATTTTTTTGAGGAGACAAGTAAAAACTTTTCATAAAATTTTGCTGCTGCGAGATCCTATGAAAGAGTATTATGTAAACATAAGTACTCGTAGTCTAAAACAGTGTCAGTTGTCCACGTGGAATCCAAGTTAGCACTGGCATTACCACAACTGAAATTAGGAAATAATTGGTAAGTCTGGTGAATGTTAGACAAAGGAATGATAGAGGCATTGCAAAATCAATTGGCGGGGAGTGGTGGGACAGATACAGAATACATGTGGTGATTGTCTCCATGTTGCAATTTAAATGGTGTGAACCATTCAATGTATGCAACACAGGTCTTCAGCCAATTGTGAGGGACCCATGAACCATTGGCAAACTTAGACAAAATAGAACTTTAACATGTCCCATGTGTGTCCCTCATAAAAATTAGTTCTCAGTTGAAGTTTCAGCAAATTGAACTTGCCAGAGAAACTGGTCGCTTCTGCTGTCTCCTTGTTATGTGCAATTATGGTGTCAAAGCATGGCAGAGACATGCACTCAGTGGATTCCAGGCAGGCAAGAACAGTTTGAAAGTCCTTGTTGTCATTTTCTCCTGAGCCAACTGCTCCAAGATCAAGGGTTGAGGGCTTAGATTTGAAGTTGTGGTAGACTAACTAGAAGGGTAGCAGAACGAAGCTGATTTAGTGCCATCTTTGTGCTGGTATTAATGTGGTTGAGAAATTCCTTTAAGGTGTGAATAAATGTGTTGGAGTTGTGGGTCAGTTCGATTGTTGCGAGAGGCTGGCATGAATCCTGAGGGGTCTTGACGAGCCAAATTGCCTGACCTGTAAATGTGCACACTACAGGCTCCTGCTGTGCAGTCCGTGTTGTTTCTAGCCATGCCATGTATGTTACAAAGGATGATACATCACCAAAGAAAGTAGTGGTATTGCATTGGATGAGATCTTCTGTTGGCGACCCAGCCATGTTATCATCTGGGGAAATTCTTCACACTGATTGGATACCCACCAACCCTCCTTCATGAAGTAGATGTGTAGACATTCAAACATTTCTGTGTTGTAATTGTCTGTAATTCCAAGATATAGCTGATGTAAGATGTCGGGGGTCAGGGAGAGCGAGACATTTGTGGGGAGAAATCCCTCCCAAAAAGGCCGGTGGATTGCAGCAACCTCGTGGCTCATACAATGGTCATGAAATTCATTTTCTGTGCTAGAATTCTTCTCCCCATCTCGAATTATGCTGAGCATCCAGGTCAGTGTTTGTGGTGCTCCAGGATCCGGATTTTCCAAATCGGTAGCCCTCTGCTGGCACTTTGAGCAAGTACCATATTTACTGCAAGCAAGCGACATAGGATGCAGGAATAGGAAAGATGAGCTGAACTTTTCCCTTTCCACTGACAACCTCCATGCCCTCATTTCCCACCTTGATCAGCGGCTGCAGAAAAGACCTTTTAATTTCGTGTTTTTATGGTCTGTTAGAAAGACCTGTGCATATAATTTTGTTGACAGATGAATAGCCAGAAAGAATGGAGACATTTTGTGACAGCTTCCATCACAGAGCCTTCGGGATGTGTCTGAGTGTCAAGTAGACATGACATGCTGATTTGAACTGAGTCAACTGAATTTTATCGGTCACAATAATAACCGGAGCAAGTGCGGTACTGTTAAGGAGTTTACTCTGCATTGAAGAGTTCAGATATCATCATAAATGAAGTGATACACCTACTTGAACTGCTGCCCACCATTTTCACATCCACATTTCATTATATATGCGATTGTTTCGAGATTTATGGAAGAAAACCTTCTTGGGAACATATCTGGATTGCAATCAGAGGGTCTCGATACTGAATGGTGTATTTTTCCTTGGGCTGATCAGGAAATGCCAGGGTTTTCGACATCCACATGCTGGCACGGTCGGGTATGCTGTCGACGATCTGATGAAGACTGTATGTAAGATAGCCCCAATCTTTCGCGAACCTATGAACTGTGAAAATCTGCCTGTGAAATAATAAGTTTGGATGTGAATGGTGAAAATCCTTTTGCTAGAGAACCTGACAAGGCCATTTCCCACATTAGCCAGTCAATCCAACCACAGTAATGGTGGAGCCGGGCTAGATGAATCTAGTCAGTTTATACAAGTGTGATTCACCTATGGATGGCTTACCAAAATTATTGCTAAGGCCGCAGTGCATTCGGGTGCAGTCAATCCAGGCATAGCCTTGTTAGAGCAGGGCCTAGAATAATGAGGAGTCAATCAATAGAATAGAAGTCAAATTTGTATGGCTTACGAAACATCAGCCCAGACTGGACTTGAACTAAAGTTGCCTTAGGACAGTGTAAGGCCTCGTAATGACTACTACGTCCAGCAGTCTGAAAGAGATTGTGCCAGAGGTTGAATTAGAGCTTCTGAAATTAAAAGCTTGTTGACCTTCTTAAAATAAATGGAATGGACAGTCAGTTTGTGCTCTGTCTTAGCTAAACCAATAGAGTATTGGGACACCTTGGAGCTTCGGTAATGGTTGCGCTCTGGGAATGCAGATTGTGAGTGAAGGATATATTATGTTAATGTGCTAACTTCATGTCATTAGGAATAGATCATCGGTGAAAGAAGACAAGCTGGTTGGTGGACAGGTGGCAGAGGATGAGCAGAGGATGGGTGGTGCGGATCATCCACCAACCAAAGTTCAGTGTGCTTGGAATCAAAAAAATCGGACTCAACATTGGCTTGGAGCATTAAATTTTGTTTTTGGAAGGAACCAAAGTTTCAATTCTCATCTGGTAGGCTTGTCCCATCAAATTATTTGTCCAATGTTTTTTTCCGGTACAACCTATACTATTATTATTATTATTATTATTTGGTGGTACATTAGCCGGTAGCAGTCAACATTAGGTTAGTGTTGAAGATTAACCTATCTGGGACCAATATGTACTGAATACCAAATTGTAGTGGTTGTAGACACTGAATTGAAGGACATAAAAATATACATAAAATATGTCTGTGCCGGGGATTGAACCCATGCATGGGGACAATGTATTATGTAATTTTTTTGGCTTGTCCAAAGCAAGTGCCGTGCAAGTGCCGCTGCAAGTGCCCGTCAAGTGCCCTTCCAGTGCCCTTATGACAAGTGCCCCTCACTTTGCCCCCTGTGTCAGACAGGGAGCATCAAACCTTATATGCGCCTGAAACTTTGACCGCGGTTTGAGAAGCCCAGACCCAGCGTCAAACAAGCAGAGATTGTAGTTATACGAGCAAATGGACACAACATGTTAGTGAGCTGAGGACATCGCGGCGATAGCCTGTTGTCCATCTGATCGAATGGAAGTGGGGAGTCTGACAGGGAAAATGAAACAAGGTCGGCTGCGGGAAAGTTTTCGGGTGGGGTTACTGTAGTCTCCCTGAAGACCAATTCAATCAAGTTCTCAAGATTAGTTAGAGACTCTTGAAAGTGGAAAAAAAATCAGAAAAGAAAGTCTGGGTGGGGATAGCAGGTAAGTATTTCTGAATGGTGCAGACGACGGGTGATGTTCCGATGAGAGATCGGAGACGGGAAAGAATTGTAAATTTGCAGTGCGAACGATCATCTCTGTTACATCAGAGACACCATTCTGCTACTCGGTTCCATTCAATTAGACCCGAAATTATATCTCGACAGCGGGTATTGAGCGGATAGCACATACTTGAAACTGTTTTTTCCAAGTAGCGCCGTCAATACAGGTATCCTGGAAGCGAAGGGTCCAGCCGTTCGGCGTCCGCATATGACTGCAACTCGCGCTCCAAGGCCCTGATACGCGCGTCGTTTCCGTCCCCGCTAGTCATGGCGCTGTTGAGCCGCTCCATCTCCTCACGGAGTGCACGGAGCTCGTTTGCGACTAGGGACTGATGGCGGCGCCGTTCACCCGGAGTCGGAGAGCGTGGCTGCAAGTCAGGCTCTGTGCCCACCCCGCTCCCTTTTGATTTCTCTGACAGCGCCGGGAATCCGCGCTGTGCCTCCTGTCCGTGTTGTTCCGACACAAGCAGGTATGGGAGGATCGCCTCGGGTTTCTTTCGTCCTCGACGCCAAATACAGAAGGCGAGTAGGATGGCGACTACAACCAGTGAAACAGCACCAGCTATGACGCCGGCGATCGTAGCGGAGGAGAGGGAGTTTCTTCTTCTGCACAAATGTTTTAGATACAACCAAAACAGATGAGGATCTATACATACTTTGTAGTACGAGTCTTTGATTGTGGCGGCGTTGAGGCAGATTCCAAGCTCGCCGAGATACTGGATGAATAGCCTGGCGGCGATGCTGAGGATGTTATGGTGGTGGAGGCGTGAGATGATGTTGGCGCTCTGTGCGAATGGTTAGGTCCAAGATATCCAATCGCGGGTGTTTACCACCATATCTCAAGCAAAAGCACTCACGAGAGTGATGTGCTGGATGACGATGTTGGGGAAGTGTGGCCAATTCTGTGCACATGCTCAGCATCCATGACGAGCGTCCACAGCAGGGTCTCAAATCAACACTCACGAAGTTGACAAAGATGTAGTGGATGGCAATGTTGGGGGAGTGGTTCTGTTTATATGGTCAGCATAACGTGGAAAAGCATTACTGTAAATATCGAGAGGCGGGTCTCAACAAACACTTACGGAGTCGACGTCAGAGCCGAAGTACGGGGCGGGGCCGGCATAGTGGTTGCATCGATGAAGCCTAGAGAATCAGGGCGTCAGCCACAGTACTGAACTCGTCGATGGTGGATCCCACATTTACCGCTCTTCCACAGAAATCCATCCTTGCTCCGCGCAGGCTCGCAGGGCGCCCCCTCGGCTCCTGCCGGGACGTAGACTGAGGATAGTTCGTTCCCCGTACAATCGAATCCGTCCCAGAACATGCACCAGCCATTCGCTTGGTCGGGTTCGACAGTATCGCTCGCTGTGCTTTCCTCCCACATCATGGCAGTGTTAATGCCTGTCATCAAGTCCCCGTGCATACCCAAGAGGAAACACTCTGCCCCTGTGATCGCTCCACTGCCGCCTACCAAGGGCGACGAGATCCACCAGGACGTCGCTTCATTGGAGTACGCCGTACATGTACCACCGATATAGAAGTTGATCTGAGCTGCTTTGCCTGGCGTCCAGGTTGAGAGAGAGAGTTGTGGGAGCTGTGCGATGACCGTGAGGATGGTGAACTGTTTAAAAGGAGTGTGCATAGTAAATGAGAGTGTTGTAGTGACGGAGGAAGATGGGAGATCCTCAGAGCAATAGATTTGACAATAAGGACGATCTTTATACTGTATGTGGGGAAACCATCTTGAAGACGTACTTGTAAAATTTTCTGGTTGATTGTATCATTGGGCAGGGTTCTGGTTGATTTGACAGATGGAATCGCAGTAGAAGATCTTCTTGACGCCATGGTCAAATTTCAACGTGATATTTTGATTGAGGGGACTGCAGGGACTGCAGTGGACGGAGAAGGCCCACACCCTCGCGCAATACAACCATTTGGAGAAATCAGTAGTAGACCTACTCGCACAACTTCTTTGGTCAATTTGATTGCTGGAAGCCGCGCCATCACGGACGAAATTGGTTTGAAGTCAATTCTATAGTATTCGATGATTCCCGAACCCGAGGCCCATCGGCAACTGATCGTCTTTGGAACGTTCTTACATCAGGTGAGTTCCCTAGCCACGCACTTTCACCCGCCTAAATTTACCGCAGCGATCCAGAAATAGTGGACTTTGGTATCAACATATCAGCGCGTGTAATGATCTGAGGAACGGGGTGAGAAACTTTCCCTGACGATGTAACAAAGGTGGCCTACTAATGGCCCGAAACGAGAGTTCGATGTGTTCAAACGTTAAGGCAGGAAACGCTACGCACAGCAGCGTCAGCACAGCGAATTCATCAGCACAGAATTGAAATTTGGGGAGAGGCGGCGGCTAGACGGAGGTGCATGTGAGAACGGGAAACAACGGAGGAGTTTGAATAGGATCTGAATGGTGGAGGTGATTCAATCTTGAAATCAGAGACTAGGGTTATTCCTAGTCTGAATCTGGCAGGTCGGTTACCCAGAAAGTCGGAGATATGGGAGGGTCGGGCCCGGTCGGGGCGACCCGACCCGACCCGGTCTAGGCCCAGGCCCATCAATATGTGTCAGCGCGGCCCGACCCGACCCAGTGTCAAGCATGGACAAACATCTTCTGGATCCTCCTCACGCGGTGCAGTTACCTCCCAGTCGTCTTGGCTAGCATCTTCCCTTCTGTGTCTCCACGTCTCGTCGCGCACTACTTGTTGCCCATGCTGGCATGCTATCAATCCAATTCAATGCCTTTACACTCTGGAGAATCAAGACATGAGCTCATCCTAGCTCATCGGCATTTTTAGACACTGGTGGTTTCTATCGGTTGACAAGGCCACTCTGTGTTTTTCCTGATGGTACCCAATGTGCTATTTAACTGTTCTTATGTGCTTTATACCACAATAAAATGTGAATGCTTTCGGCTCGCTTTGACTTTGACCGCTCCTGCTTTGGCACATTAGCTGGAAATGCAGCCCGTATCCATTCACACTCAATATCCATCGATTTTGAGAACGCTTTACCGTTCACCTCCATTTTAAGATCATCTTTGACATTGCTTTGAATGCCCTTGAGGTATTTGAGTCGCAGCAAATCATCGTTCATTCAGAGCCTCCTTTGCCATGAACGCTCAGCCCAACAACGCTCCAGACCCAGTCGTCAACCAAGTGCATGTGTGCCCACAATGCTCAAGCCCAATGGGCCGGCTCCGAGTCCACGAAGGTAGTAATAATCCAGAGCGCCGTGGAACAATCTGCCAGACTGTATGTCCGCTTTTTAATGTTCACAAAGTTTAATTACTGAGACACATTCACAGTGCAAGAGCTGTTTTGCATCGCAATACCTCACACCTGCCTACGTCTTCAGCGACGCCAGCCATCTTTTAATTCGTGTCACTTATAGCCAGTTAGGATATGTGATCCCGGACCTGTCTCGTAATGCGCCACTTCGCTTTGCACCACCAGTTCCTCCTGAACCTCCTGCTGGGCCGATCACTTGCCATGCAGTGGGATGCACTAATAAGGGACATACGGGAGCGAAACAAGGTGCCCGTAAATGCATTGAATATATGTGCAAGGGTTGTTGCAATGATGCGGCTCATATTGCGGAAGCTACAGGGGCCTACCATGATTCTTGCAAAACCCATAGTGTTTCTTCTGTCGAAACTGCCCACATTCCCAATCCCCCAGCTGGAGCTCCAGCACCTGTTCCGGCACTTCCCCCCGCTGCACCGACGGTGCCACCTGTCCAGCCACAAGCTCCAAATGTACCGGTTGGTGGTGGTGAGGCTGGGGGAAGTCACACCCCCGCTGTTCGAGGCCGTCCTTCATTAGCTCGACCAATGTCAAATACCTGGGCTGCGAAGCATCAGAATGCAATGTTGGAAAAGCAGGAGGTCGACACCTTGAAGATTTCTCGTCAAAAACTCGATGAGATTGCCAAACGTTCATTTGAAGTCGTCATCTACCATAAGGCGAGCTCTTTCGTTTTCACCCTGATTATTCGTACTAATAATTCAACAGAAAGCGAAACCACCCGTAATTTTACAACACTCTGTTTCAACATACCCGCAAATGCAATTTTCCGCCTATCCGGCTCTCATGCAGGACATCGGCATCACTGATGCCTCGTGGTTTGACATCTATGTCTATCCAGACTGGAAAACCATGCAAGCTGCTGCTGTTTTCAACGTTGACAAAAAAACTAGACAGACCCTCATCCGCCTGCGTCCAATCCTTCACCAGAATCCTATTTCTGCGCTTGATCATCTCATCTAAAAAGAAGTTGTACCTTTCCACCGACATTTCCCGAATGATGGACTGAAACCCACCGAACCAAGCATTGGTCTGTTCAGCAGCAGATGAGTTGAAGCGCCACTTCCCATCAGCAGTGCGAAGTTCTTCCCATATGTACGGGTTGCAGTTAGCACCACAATCAAGATCCCCCTCCTTGTGTTTCGATTTGAAATGAAAGACGTCCACAGGGAGGGCACAGTTTTCGAAATAATTCCGTAGATATTCGTCGGTATCATTGCGAAGCATCTTGACAATGTTACAATTGTTGTCGTGCCAAAGAACACCCGGGAGCGATTGTTTGGTCGGAAAATTTTTCATCCAGAACTCCTACAATATTTATTTTTCAATTTACAACTTGGGCGGTAAATAGGTAAATATTAGTCACTCACGCGAACTCCGTTGGGGGCTTCAGACCCAAAGAATGTAGCCCAAGCAAGAGTTATCCCACAGGATGTCACACAGAGCTGCTCATTATGTGTACGTGAAACGAGCACGGAGAGTCCTATTACCCTTGGCAGATTTCCCCTCACAACTGGTCATCTCGATCTCGTCGTCATCATCGGCTGGGTTTGGTAAGGCGGCATTGAGCTCAGGCTCTTCATCCTCAAATAGTAGAGGGAGGAGGTCGGCACCGGTTGCCACAATCTCATTCGATGCTGAGATGCGTGATGGTGAAGGTGAGTCGACTTCGGGAAGTGAACTCGAAAGAGTGGATCCTTTGAGGCGTTCAAGGCGGCTCTTGAGTTGGAACATGGCTTTCCCTCGCTCGTAGTGACGGAGCTCGATATTGCGATGCTCTGCATTTGTGGTCCGAAACCCCGGATCCACTTCTGCATCACAAGTCGTCACACAGCACTGCTTCTTGAGAGTCTGATGCGCCTCGCAGAACATGTTCTTGACGGTACGGAGACAGTTCTGGCAGTCTTGAACTGCGCAACAAGGATGTCCGATTGTGAGTCCATCGGTAACAGTAGAACGAAGACAAACTATATGAAAAGTCAGATATTTATTCCATTAATGAATTATCCAATTGAACGCACACCAAGGGCCTTCATTGACCTGATACATGTAACAGCAGCCTTGGCAGGCGTGGTTCCATTCCTCCTGCCCAGTGCCGGTCATCCGAATGTTGCGGGCTTCAAGAGCCGGTCGCAGGCGCTCTGGTTGGGATGAAGCATTGTGCTGCACCTTTAATGGCTCCTTGCGTTCGTGGTGGTCAAGAAGAAGGGCATATGAGAAGAACCCATTCCAGACATCCTCTACATCTAGATCAAAGCTGGTTTGCCAGTCTGTGGGTAGGGAAGATTGGACTGAATCGTTTGAAATGCTTGTATTATATATGCGCGCGCAGTTTGTGGCCGAGGTCCTAAATAGCACGCCATCAGAAATAATCCCCGAAAGAATATATTGCATACCATGCCGTAGCCATCATGTTCGAGAAGAGCTCGCATAGGTCGCCAGCCAGATAAAAATGCTCCGCAGTGTGGATGAACTCGGAGATCATGTCGGATACATAGTATGTGCGAGTAGTTGCGCTGTCGTGGACATAGAAGCTGGGATAGTAGCGTGTATGGCAGTCTAAATTGAAGCGTCAACTCTGTGTTTATTGCACATCAAATTACTTACTACGGCAGTAGCATGATGTCGAATACCCTGGAACCGCTCCAAAATCAAGGGTGAATACTGTGATTGGGTGATCCCTAGGCTCTCCGAGTTCTCGATCTCGGAGAGTTGATGAGTGCGACAACAGCTGTTGCCGACAAGCAGGATCTAGGCAAACACGAGTTGGTGGGCAGAGCGCATAGACACCTGAAGATTGTATTAGTAAAACAATTCACGTTGATTTGAATGATGTACCAATTCGAAGTGGAAGTCCATGGAGCAGGAATAAGCGAACATGTTTAATGCAACTTGCCCGCTGTTCCTCCGTAGATGGAGCGAAAGCCCAAGCAAGGTCACTAAACACCTCCCATGCCAGCTTAGCTGTTTCGTCGCCAAGGGAGAAGCATGCTTTCAGGAACTCATGAACATTGACTGGCAACGTCGCAGGGGGGACAGAAATCTGGTGGGAAGGCTGTAGATATGCAAGAGCTGGAGTGGGTTTGAGAAGTCCGATGAGCTCGATGTATTTCACCACATCGGTGTGGGGAAATGCCTTTGCGACAGCAGGAGACGAAGAGAGCGCAGTACAAATCTTCTGAAAGTCCATATAGATTCAGACAGTGGCGAGCCATAGCAAGCAGCATATTTATACAAAGTAGAAACAATAGATCTGGGTAAGTACAACAGAACGCAGGCCCGAGCTTACCTCCGGCAGTGTTTGTGGACAATAGGTAGAGGGTCGGGTCGGGTCGGGTCGCCAAGACATTCTAGGGCCTAGGCTCTACACAGCCCCTGGGTCGGGTCGACCCGACCCGACCGGACCCGACCCTCCCATGGATCAGACGCTCTCCGGTTACCTGACCTTGGATTGCCGTGATCAAGGCGTGACCGCACGTGAACTTTCCCACAGGTCGAATTCCGGAAAACACGCTCGCGATCGGTGTCCCTGTGAACAGTTGTGCAAATCATTACCTGAATGAACCATAACGTCCATTAAAGCATCCACAATTTTTATTGACTGCATTTGAGGCATTCATATGCCCATAGACGTTGCAGCGCGGTGGCAATGAACTGTTATCTCGGATTTTTCCGAAGTCGTACGCGTGCTTCGCTTGCCCTGATAATCGTGCAACGCCACTTTTGGCTGGAATTGATCATTTCCAAACAAATGCAAGGTTCCACTCCGATATTCTCTTACCTCCGTGCTATTTTGGGTGCATAGCATACTATCCCACCTCCCATACGTCCGCTCCGATAGCTCAGGATCTCGAAGAATCCATCTGCTTTGCCGCCTGCGTCCGTCGCATGTCCTCCGCAATGGCAATCCCGATTACAATCCGCGTTCCATTTCAATTTCCATCAATCAAACGGCGCGTTCCAATTTCCAGCCCAATGCCAATACCACCACACTCATTGCCAGATGCTTCAACACGAATCCTATCTGCTGAACCCTCCGCAGGACCTTCCCGTTTCACGACGCTCCCGCTCCCTCGGAAATTACTTAGATCTGCAGGACCGTCACGTACCTCTCTGCAAGCCTACCACGGTCCTGCTCGGTCGTGCTTGTACTACGAATCTCACTTCTTCGAACCCCCAACGCGTATTTCACCTCGATTTCACCGCAGTTTTTCTTACGGCCACTCGTCTGGGCGTTGCCTCAACTTCACCAAAACCATTCATACAAGGTCTTTCGCTTTTACTGATTAAAGACGGCTCCGGAGAACGACGAGGGTGAGTCAAATTACACCACATAAATATTTGGGACTTGGATTCGTATTGCACGCTTATCGTGCTCGAAGGTGTCGCGTGTCTGTTGGCAGATGTCAGCGTCAATGACGGGAAGGAAGGAAGCAAGCAAGCAAGGCGGGAACGTGGGTCCTTACTTGGGTGCACTACTACTGTGTGTAAGCGAATCTGGGATACTGACTCGCTGGATATTATGTTATGCTGCGGAGGGTGGGGAAGCGTGCCATGAATCCTGTATATATATGCGGGAGGTGCACCCACATAATATATTGGATGAGACGCGCAGCCGGCGTTTGAACGCGAGATGACGGCGCTAAGGATGCAACGACGCGCGCGGAACTCGGAAATAGCCTGCTAAGAATAGGCGGCAGGCCAGGACGGTGAGGGTTTTTTTTTAAGACGCCGGATGTACAAGGGCAGTGTCTATGGATAGGAGACCTGTCAGTGTATCTGGACCTACTTACATACAAGTTATCGATGCGGGGTAACGAATCTACACACAAAAGAGCTGCGGAACAGGGCCGGGCGGGCATGACGGGGATCGTTGGAGATATGTATGCGTTGATTATTTGGATGAGGCGTAGGTTGCCCTAAGTGGCGAGCGAGCGATGCTAGACAGATCCAGAAGAAGGGAGACGCGCTGGGACGAATCGCGGGAGATGGACGTTGAAGATCATGTTTATTTGCGGCTGCGTTGATTGGCCTTGTTGCCAAGAGATTCTCATGAGCGTTCCGTGTATATATATCTCACCCTCCTGGCCTCCCTCTGCGTCTTGACCTCGGGCTGAGTCCCTGAACCGCGACCGCCATGATTCTCACCGTGCCCCCCGTCGCGCGCACCGTCGACCTCCCGCCTACGGACAAACCGCCCGACACCGCCATCGAGACAGATGCGCCCGCGTTCGTCTTCCGTTTTCCAAATCTTCTTGGCAATTGATAAAGTGGCAATAGTAAGGCGACGGGCCGGCCGCACCTCAAGTCGGACGACGAACACGACGCGCCTGTAGGGCTCGTCGTCGGCGTCTCCCTCGCCGTCATCGCAGGCATCGTCGCCCTCGCCCTCGTCCGCCTCCTCTTCCTGCGCCGCGCGCGCTGGCGCGAGCGGCAGCTCAAGACCCAGCCGCCCCGCACCCTCGGTGGGCCCGCGCCTGCATCCGCATTCACATTCAAAACCCCCGCACCGCCGCCGTCAGAGATGGACCGCGATGCGGTCGAGCTGGCGGGGGCACCCGCCCATGAGCAGCACCAGCGTCAATAATAATAATAACAACAACGGCAATACCGGTAACGGCGGCGCGTGGCCCCAGCCATTCTCAGCCGCCGTGCCCCCGGCCGCGGAGCCGGACGCTGGGTCCTTTCCCGGCGCGCGCCAGGCGTATCTCGCAGCGGAGCTGCGTCAGGCGCAGACGCAGTTGGAGCGCATTGGCGTGGGGAGCAAGGGCGGGAAGGAGGCGGCTGAGGTGAAGCGGAGGATACGCGAGCTGGAGGAACGCCAGCGGAGCGCGTGGGCGTTGGGGCTGGAGTGAGCGTGGGGGTGGCGGGCGTCGTGTGCGCCTTGTGCGCCGTGCATCCTGCGGGGATAGAGTATATAAGGAGCAGTTAAGAGTTAGATATCTACATGGTAGGTAGGTAGGTAGGATTACACGGCACGGTCCCGCTCAATAGCGGGAAATAGAGAAAGAGTCGGCACCGAACGGGAAGGGTCATGAGTGGGAGGATGAAACACCTGCTGAAACCAGCAAGACAAGGAAATAGGAGGGAGAGCATGAAGGAACTCACCATTCTGGAATGGTATTGTGCTCAATCGACATCTTATATAGGACTCTGGAAGGATAAACACCCTAATAGTACTATCTGTTTGTCTTCTGTAAACTCGTTGTTCATGTTGAGTACTGTACTTCAACGATCAATTCGATAGGGGGGGGTGACGCGTGACCACAAATTCCAGTTCGACAATTCAACAATCGCAAAATTTGGGGTGACCGACCGGAAAATTTCGACTAATGGAGCCGAAAATTCGTCGAAATCAAGCTTTTGTGCGCGACTGGCCAATTTTGGTGTGACAAACAAAAAATTTAATTCGACAGAGCCCTGGGTGACGCGTGACAAGCACCAAATTTCGGCCCTCGACAGACCCCCGCGTGACGCGTGACTGTCAAATTGATTATTAAAGTATAGTATAATGTACCCCCCCCCCCCCAGACAGTTTTAACTGGAATTTCCATGGCACTCAGGTCAAAAAATTGCGAGCTGGGTGGACATTTATTTGCGACCAGGGCAGCAAATTCTTTGAAAACACGCACATTGATGGCAAGTTTCGTCGCTTTGACCGGCACGATCGCAGAATCTGGCGCTCTGTATCTTGCTGCCGTTCTGAGTAAATAAAAGGATATATCCACCACTAGGTGCTCGCCAGCTGCTCGAAGGTTTGGCCTCCATACACGAGCAAGGGATTGGACATGGAGTAAGTGGCCTCGGGCTTCGCTGGGATCTTCAGCAGGAGTTCAGTAATACGCGGCGCCTGAATCAATATTGTCACTGTCAGCGCGTGAGATAACGAGCTCGGCTACACGGATTGACATTTCTTCTCTTTCACACGTACCACCATGGCAGATGCAGAGGCAACACTTGGCTTGTGGGCCAATGCTTCGCATGGCAGTACGAGTCGAGTCCTTGGGGGTCGACAGTGCTTCACATTATTTGTTGGCAATACTCATGAGATTCTCCTCTATGTGGCAGAATGGGCCCTGAACATACCTCAGGCCATTTGGCGCTTGTAGGAGGTAGGTTGAAAATCTGTTTCGATCCCATCAAACATACTGTCAAAGTTTAAATTATAAATTCAGCAAGGACAGCAATCCAAGTTGTCAAAATTAAATTCAGGTTCAGATAAGTGGGGTGAATGCAGTGTACACCATTTGTATGAAAGCGAAAGCCCCAAGAAAGCGGGTTGATTTAAGATTATACCGCCCGGCGGCATCGGCAGGTAGAACAAACAAACAACGAGAAAAGCAAATGTTGGAATATTCCGGGCTGGACCGGAATGTTTTGCGAGTAGCAAAGAGCCCGCGGTCGTCTTCGGAGGCACGGACCGTCTCACGTAAACTTTCCATGACATTCCATCGCTTTACCTTTGTGTACGCTATCCGTTTGCCTCCGTACCACCATGTACCTACGAGGACAAACGATCTATTGTTGCTGGTTTACCTCCCCCTGTGCTCGCCAACTTAGCCCCGTTGGGATGAATTCTAACAGAAAAGGGCACCTTACTCGATAATAACCCGACCCGGATTCAAACGGGGACCGCACCCTAAATCATTTTTCGTAGGTGTGCGACGTACATCACCGGGTCTTTAAGCTCTTTTCCATGGCCTTTTATACCGGGTTGGAAAATCAGCCAGCACAATCCAAGTTAAAGGTCTGTTCAGAGCGGGTGAGCCGCGGTTGTCAACAGCTTCAGGGAAAGTGTGTGAGATCATTAGGATATAAAACAGCATCAGGTGTTTAGCATTTTCTTGCAATCAACATTATATTCCAGTCCTGCGTACCATACGGCGAGACCAGCCATCTTGATAACTGGGTGGACCAGGTTTGATCCAACGGCTGAATGGGCCGGGCGGCTGATAATAATTATATGATTGCGGGGCTCAGAAGTGGCTTGGTTGCTTAGGTGGTTGCCAAGTTTGCCAAATATCTTGAAGCTCGAGAGGAGTGCGGTGGTGGTTAGGTTTAGATTCACAGAGAAGGTATCGTTCCATAGATTCAAAGTTCGAGTGCGACTGCGTGCAAGTCAGCGACGCGTTTGATGAGAGCAGGACGGGTTGTGGCAGGGTTGAATATTTTACTTACCATCCGGAAACCTGCGCCAGCCGAACCAAATCCTAGTTGTGAGGGTGAAGCAATTGCTCAGTGATGGGTGTCTCCGCAATAGTTCATTTTTCACGTCCTCCAACTTAAAAGTGTCATCGGACCCAAGAATCATCATGCCAGCCAATGAAAAAAAATCAGTTGATATACGGCAACGACCGCAAAGTGCATCGAGACGGAGGAGGTGTCATGGAAGAATGAGATCCCCTGAAGATATCAATATCGGTGACCCCCCTGCGAGCGTGTCAGAAATCAATTAAACACCAGTTCCAGAACCTCACTTGGTGCCGACTCTCCACTAGATCGACGTAAAGGCTCCTGACCTTATGACCAAACTATGGAGCGGCTGGTTATGTCGACACAATGACGGGTTTAAAACGAAAACTATTCACAAAAAAAGTTACAAACTTCCGAGTCGTTGCAACTCACACCCTACAGAACATTTGTAATGAGCTGAGATTCACTCGGCAGCATTAGCCAGTCTGACTTAACAGGGTGTTGACAACTGCCAATTTTTTGCAATGTCTGCTTCCATCGGACAAAAGTAAGAACAGCCAAGCAAACCACAGCACAGCCAATGACTTAGAACGTTTACGCGGTCATCCGCAACCACGTCATCAAATGTAGGCGATAATAGAATGCCATAAGCGTAGCAGTTCAGCAACGTCGTTGACACAGGGAGGAGTGGGAGAAACAGAAATGTATGTTGAAGGAATGAAAGGAGAGGGGTTGGCGTCAAAGAAAAGAAGAAGAAATGGACACGCGTGAACCACTGAGGCCGACTGAAAACAAAGGGGAGGGGAGTACAATAAAATTTGGGTTTGTCAGAAGGGCTACGCCTGAATTGGAGATTACATCAACACTCTCCGCCGTCTCCGCAAAATGAATCCTCCCAAAAAAAGAAAATCACAAAGAAAGAAGAAAAGGAACTCACTGCCCCTCCCACCTGCGTCCAGTTCTTCCCGCTGCCCCTACGCGAATAATAAATATGCGGGTCGGTATGCGAAATAAATAAAGTGAGCGGCTCAGAAAATAATCAGCAAATAGGATGACGGGTTGGGTGTTCGAGGTACAGAATTGGAAGAGGTTGAAGGTTGTATTGTGGAGGAAGGCAGATATGTAATCAAACACACAAATGAGAAACAATGAGAAGTGCGGCGCAAGAATATGGGACAAAGATGTAAGAAGGAACACTTGTGTGTACACGAAAACTCTATACAACCATGAATAAAAACACAAACAAAACAGAGACCCAATAAAAGATGGAAAGAAGAAAGAAGATGCACGTGTCCAACGCATTCTGCGTGGCCGCCATGATTTTCGCGAAGACATCTGCCTGTGTTGATTTGTTGAGGGAGTACCAACATAAAGGGCGGCTTGGAAAATGCGATGTGTGCAAAGTCGATCGGTCCGGCACGACGGGCAGGCAGGCGCGGAACGCACTTGTCACCACAACGTGCTGTGGAATGGGCACGATACCGATGCGGAGGTCCTTACCACAGTCGACAAGATCTCCTTCTGACCCGATACAACTTGCATGCGGCGGGTAGGTTGTCTCTGCTTGGCCTGGGGTGGGGACTGTGGGCGCGGGTGTTGAGCAGCCGGGTAGCGTCCCCAGACCAGTCGAACTGGACGTGGACGTGGGCGTGGGCGTACCCGGAGTAGCAGTCGTACATAGCCGCACCAGTAGACACCATACGCATACGCGCGGTAGAGGAGCCAAAAGTAATGGCAACAACTCACGCACTGGCAGCCTTGTGGGTGGGGGTGGCAGCCTTATGGTGGGGGTAGTAGCCGTCGATGTTTTCTAGTTTCGCAATAAGAATTCGGGCTCAGTGGGAGTGCCCCCAGTTCACCGCAAAGTTTCGCGACGCATAAATCGCGCTCCGCACCTGGATCTTGCTTTCATCGTTCTCCCATGCGACTCGAGCGCATGCTGCGGATCCGCGGATTCACCATATGTCGTTGATACAGCACAACCAAAAGCCTGTTCCAACTTGTGTGCGAGATCTTCGGAGGGCTTGGCGGTCAAGGGTGAGTCATGCTACATGACTCATGTACACTGGATTGGGTAGAGAGCGGATGGGCGGACGAGGCGCGCACCCTGATATCCCTCCAGGGGAAACTCGCCTCATAGCACCCAATGTGGCAGGTTCGGCAGACGGTGAGGTGAAATCGTGGGGAGCGCTGGGGAGCACCGTGACCGGGCACGTGGAGGACAAGCACACTACAACAGCGCGTCGCTTCTTAAGGGCCTGGTGCATAATACTAATTCTTGTACCATGTATAACGGCTGGCTACAGAAAGAACATCTATGATTTAAGATAATTTGGCCCGGCAAATAAGCTCCCAACAATGATTCAAATATGCCACAAGGTGCAGACTATTTGTAGTGCAGCACAGATGGAAAAGGAGTCCAAGAGTAGCAGGCGGCTTGAACTCGCTGAAAATGGTGGTACGACTACCAGAAAGAAATAGCTGGATTCACGACATCTGCGACACGTTTCTTTCGTTTATTTGGAGGATTCAGAGTAGAGGAAAATGGACTTTAAAAAGCGATATAATAAAGTAAAATACCTCACTCCTTTTTCTTATTAGAATAGAGATAGCGCTCTTGTTTTGGGAACAGGCCGCTACCCAGTATGGCCCCGTGCCAAGCATACCTGGTTTCTCCAAGTTACTGGATCTTATGATTTTGCATCTGGGTTCAACCACTGAGTGGAAAATCATAGCTATACAGTGCTCCCCAGTATACGGTACTTTGCGGTTCTTTAAGGTCGATGGCTGAGCGTAGCCATAACCGTAATTTTTTTCTGAGTCCCTCTACAGTCATTACGGCTGTATATTTGGGAGCAAAGTAATAAAAATACATGTAAGATCTGACCACTCACTCACAGCCAAAGCTCTTACAGACAGAGCCCCAGTGCGAGAAAAAACCGTCCAAAGGTAACAAAAGGCCGAGTATATTGACGCATTGAGCCGTCGATAACCCAATTTACAATTTTGTCAAGTTGAATTTAGGTGAAGAAACAGAATTACAAATTGTATTAGACGAGATATAATTAAAAAAACTGAGTATTGTTGAGATGGTACGTATCAAGGTTCCCCACAACGGCATGCTCAAAATCCTTCTCTGCCATTTTTTTTTACCTATGCCCCACAGCACAGAAAAATCCATAAAGTACAATAAGTTCTGTAAACCTTCCTAGCCACAGTGCGACCCTTACTTCAATTGGCGATGAAAAATTCTTCAAGGACCGGGGTTCTACTCCCCACAAAAGCATGGTATGATTCAAGTGCCCATTCTACATGGCTATTACATTAAAGTAACTACATTCAACCAGAGCCCGCTTCGTCCACCTGCATTTCGGATTGAAACATGCCCACCTGTCTCACCCTCGCTTTAGCCATTCTATCACTCACAATCCGACATTCACGCGGCGCCGTAAGCAAGATGAACAAATAGTAAACGGTCAGAAATCTGACTCACAGTCATTACGTCGGTTCCCGGTCTTGGCAACCTCAACGCAATCAAGGACACTAAAGAAAGGTCACCTGCGTAAAAAACCACAGTAACGGTAATCCCACAGTGAGTCAATCTTTTTTGTCTGAATGATGTGAAGAAAAGCGGGGTAGGAAAGAGTGGTAAAGAAAACGATTACCTAAGTAAACTTTAGGACTCGTAATCTGGCAAGATAGTGCTCGTAATGCTTTCAGCGGGGAAGAAAGGTGGAGAAGTCGTACGGGTGTGTGTCTCGTTCTCGCTTCTTTGGCACCTAGAATGAAATGCATGATCTTGGCCACCCGCTTTGCTGGAATATTTTATCTCGAGAGCCACGATCAAAACCCAATACTTATATTTGTGGGCGCTTCAAATTTGCTGCGCATAATCAGCGTGGCTAGTTCTATTCTATACAAGTTCGGAATCATCAACTAAAGACGGCTAAAGACGGAAGTTCCAATTCTTGCCCTATATTACCACTGAATCAGGGCTGACGGCAACAAAATGTAAAATCGTTTCGAAAAAACCAAGAATATCCAAAAATTATAATGAACTACACGAATCTGCCTAGTTAGAAATGACACAACAACGGAACATATCATCGGATCTGCGAATATTTAAAATACCTTGGTCGGGTATTTTCCTGGCCCTTTCACAGAGTTACCACTACAAGCGCATTGAACTTCTTCAAGTTGCATGGGTAGTTGGAAATGTGAAACGTACCAAGTTTAACTGTGAAGCTTTGCATGAATGAATTCGGCACCATGAGTCTTTCCATAGTTAACTTCATTCACAGCTAAGCGCTTTTCGGCATTCAACAAGAAGAAATCAACGAACTGGAGCGGTGGGATCAGTCCGAGTCGGGTCCGGGCTGGACCACGCTGTCAAGGCGTACGTCTCGCTGCCCAACGCCTGTATGAAACTAAAAAATCAATAAATAGTGCCATATTCAACAAGAACAACTTACTTGACTTGTGGACCAGAACCCACGGTCCGCATTTTGAACACAGTGGCCAAACCTACATTGGACGACGGCGCCGCGATAGCAGGAGAGTTGTCTCCATTTCCCTGTCCAGCATCTGCGGCTGAGAAAAACGGACCCAGCCAATTTTGGAGGATAAAGGTTCCATCGTTGGCTGGTTCTGGGTCGATGAACCACTGCAAAAATAATAAATGGCGGGAAATGGATGGGACCTCTCTGTCCTGACCTCCTGGTTGAGGGCTCCAGCGGTCCCCGGAAAACTGACAATAGCGGCACCATTGAACACTTGATTCTGGCTGAGAGTGACTACGTTCCCTTGGAAGTCAAGATTCTGGTGAGTGTGAACGCGCCTGCAAGGGCAGTGACATTGTGAAGAAAGTTGACCATGTGGGTGGGTTGTATTCAAAGTTTCGATTCAAGAAGCATTTTAAACGCATCCAAAAGGTGTCAGACTTAATTTTTCTCAAGGCACATAAGATGACTAGATCTGCAGATGGTTATCCAGTTCAACGACATCTGACATCGGAGCAGCCTTTCCCAGTCCGGCAGTCATTTCAAGTCCATGGGTATCCTCGTGCCAGAGAATCACAGGACACACCTTTAGAGGTGAAATCTCTCAGGGTCCGACAGCGAACCAATCAAGATCATTTGCAAGACTAAAGCGGCAACTCCCTTTCCACTCAATATTAATGGTTTAAAGAACGGTCCGAGGGTGTTTCCTAGTCTGAACTCGAAGAAAACAAACTATATAGATATCCATACATTGTTTTTTGGGACCGGGGACTCAAACACTGGCGAGCTGCCGGCCATACATTATCAACTTTCAATGGTTCTGAGATGTGGCAAGTCAGTTACAGTCTGTCAAGAGCTGACCTGAGGTTCAATAATTGGGATGATATTGCTGCTCAAAGTTCGACGAGCGTTCCTGAATCGTGTGCATGACATGAGAAACTTGAAGGTCATACATGGGGACAGTGACTGTCTTTGAGGGTATTAGTTCAGTCAGCTCTTCGAATTCAGGATACCTGAGAAGACGGCAGCCTGCTTCTAGTTGGATCCGGCTGCATCTCGGATCACTCAACTTCGTGCTCTGCTGATAACTCCGAAGACCCGTAACTGTTCAAGATTGAGTGAGTGGCTTGAGCGAACTTCAATACCGTATTTTACATAGCGGTATTACATCTGGGGAGGTGATTCCGAGTCCGACCCACATTTAATATTTGGCAATTCTGTGGCGTCTGTGAGGGTTACATCATCGGAGTTTACAGCTCTTTGGCACCTCCTAAAAATAGATTAGGAATGAGCAACCGTATTTCGGGCTCATTTCTCAGCCAACTTTGGCCCGATTGACATAATTCCGGGTGGGTTCAAGATGCAGGAAGCAGGGCTTTCCATCCACACCATACATGACAGGCGGCTTCCCAGAATTCGGTGTTTTAGAATCCACCCCCAGTGTTTTGAACCGCAGCTTGAATAGCTCTCAATATTTGGTCAATTTCAGGCACACAAATTTATGGCGGTCCGGATGCACATCTATTCCTCCGCGTAGCTTTTAATGTTCCGCGTAAAACAAACTGGCTGTCAAGGGTCTCCGCCCCAAACAGAATCTCCCATCTGGAAAGTTTTTGATCCGCCTCTTGCGTAATACAGAGTCGACCTCGCGCAAAATACAGTTGAGAAGAAGTGAATACTCCATATATAACTTGAATATTTCCGGATTGAGCGAATTTATTTCGTCGCTGCCGCGACCCTGTAGAATCGATTCATTTTATTCTGGTTGCTGTCCCCCACCGTCGTAAACACGCGCCGAGTTGAACGGCATATTACTTATTTGTGTCCGTCCGTGTGGGCATATTTTCCGGGGATTTCGCAGGACCGTGTATGCACCATAGACCTTGCAGCTACTAGTCCTGATTCCATGTCTCCACGTCGAGTGCCCATCTATTCGCTCCGATGGGAAAGCACTGCGCTAAGTATAATAAAATGATTTGAACACATTCACAGTGAGGAGTAAGCGAGCTCATTGGGCGAGAGAATCCCCGTGTTCGCGAACCCGCGAAACGGCGTAGACCTACTCAACTACTGCACACGCAGCAGAATAATTCCGGCGTCCAAAAGTATACCCGATCAACTGATGATGATCGATGATTGGTGGCACTGCAGGCATGGCTCCTCCCACCAACCTCGCGCGCCGCCACATTCCGGGGCGGACTGCCCGTACTCCCGGGGTCTGCGCGGCACGACATTCGGAGCCGCCCGCTGCCGCTGATCGACCACACCGCTCCGAGCTTCGCCGTCAAACGGGAGCAGGCTTGAACCGTAGTGCGGTTCTCGAACTTGGCGCTGCACGACCACGCCGCAGCTGATCTACCCACCGGGAGCCAAGCACAAGGCTTCTGGTTAGAGACTCGCCTCGGCGCACTTTCACACAGCCCTGGCGGCCCTGCACGCAATACTACGCGAACTCCTAGCCCATAGATATCAGTTTTCATGCCTGCCGGATAGAGCGCCCCTCGCGGTAACGGCTTCCAATTGCAGTGCGTGCCACCCTCCTCTTGATTTACTATTATAGTAGGCACTTCCTATGTGTTCAGCGTCTTCACACACACCCAACACCCACGCGACGCCCATTGCGATTCACGCACCGGTGTCTCGTCCTCTCCGCCGC